>CM076576.1:540641093-541172517 GCA_034641835.2 Pinus albicaulis | reverse complement strand
AATAGTCACTTTATCATCCTTTACTTTTTTTAGGGAAGGTTATTCATTTTTTGGAAAAAAACCATAGCATCATCATCTGCATATATTGCACTAGTGCACAGACTATTTTTCGGTAATTTTCGGATTAAATCACTATTTTTTATTATTTTTTGAAATGGACGAAGACAAAAAAACAGTGATGTTTCAGTACATTTTATCATCCTTTGATTTTCTTTTCAATGTGATCGTCAATAAGAAAATTGAGAGTACCCTTTTGAAGTAGACAGGGAGAGGAAGTGCAGTATGATTTTTTTGAATTTTTTGGTGTCCTCATTTGAAAGTTATTGAATTTTCATTTAGTGCAATTTTTCGAACAATGAAATTCCACAATGACACAGTTTAGTAAAAAATTAATAAAAAATTGAATTTTTTAATGAAACTCCACAAATCTCATATCATCAGAAACTAGATTCAAAGATGAATCTAATGGTACTTTGTCCGACATATAATTTTTTTTTTTTGTAGGTGTTCTGCCCCTCCGAAGTTGCAGGTTCCTGAATACTGCAGAATTATGTTTGTTTTTCGTTGACCAGAAACTCTCGGACGAGATAATCTCTCGGACGAGAAATTTCTCAAACTCTCGACCGAGAAATTTAAAACTAGTTTAACCCGCCTAGAGTTAGATTTACCGCGCGTGGAAACTCTGGACTGAAAGTTAAAAAACTCTCGGACGAGAGTTTTCACCCCAAGAGTTTTCCGAGAGTTTAGAAAACTCTCGGCCGAGAGTTTATAAAACTCTCAGCTGAGAGTGTAGAATGTGATTAGTATTCTCGTTGAAGAGGTAAGAGAGAACAAAACTAAACAAATTATTATGCACACATGCAACAACCTAAGCATAATAAAATGAAAAAAGTTGACACTTGTCAAATCCAATTATAACGTGATTTGTATCACTGTTAATGAAACTCATGTTACCCACTATTGATATGTGTCACACCCCTACACCACGGGTGTCTTCCAACCACGTCTTGTAGGCAGGTGTGGCACTGTCGTACTTTTTCTTTTTCTAAATACTCAAGTACCCAGACTTTTTTTTGTAGGTGTTCTGCCCCTCCAAAGTTGCAGGTTCCTGAAAACTGCAGAATTCTGTGTGTTTTTCGTTGACCAGAAACTCTCGGACGAGATAATCTCTCGGACGAGAAATTTCTCAAACTCTCGACCGAGAAATTTAAAACTAGTTTAACTCGCCTAGAGTTAGATTTACCGCGCGGGCAAACTCTGGACTGAAAGTTAAAAAACTCTCGGATGAGAGTTTTCACCCCGAGAGTTTTCCGAGAGTTTAGAAAACTCTCGGCCGAGAGTTTAGAAAACTCTCGGCCGAGAATTTAGAAAACTCTCGGCCGAGAGTTTAGAAAACTCTCGGCCGAGAGTTTAAAAAACTCTCGGCCGAGAGTCTAGAATGTGATTAGTATTCTCGTTGAAGAGGTAAGAGAGAACAAAACTAAACAAATTATTATGCACGCATGCAACAACCTAAGCATGATAAAATGAAAAAAGTTGACACTTGTCAAATCCAATTATAACGTGATTTGTATCACTGTTAATGAAACTCATGTTACCCACTATTGATATGTGTCACACCCCTACACCACGGGTGTCTTCCAACCACGTCTTGTAGGCAGGTGCGGCACTGCCGTACTTTTTCTTTTTTCTAAATACTCAAGTACCCAGACTACGCCTATAGCAACATTCGTTAGTTATATTACAAATGTTCTTTCAATGTGCGGAATAAAACATAAACATCAATATCAATCCACAAGTACGCCCATACATACAAGGGAGGGGCAACTCCCTTTTAAAATGAGTCCGCCCAGATATTATGTTTCATAAAAATATGATTACAATGTCCAATCCCGCAAAAACCACTTTTGCTCCTTGGCAAGGCTATTTGCCTTTTGGTCAAGCTCTAAGGCTTACCAATCATCAAACTAGCTTACAACATACTTTTACAACCATTTACGATCATCAAGTTCACCTTCGGAAGTGCTGCCCCAAAACTGCCCAAGTGCTGGTCAGTCGGGTCACTCAGTCGTTGCTCCAAATCAATGCAGAGAGTTTTCTGAGCTGACCATGCATCCAATCCGTCCCTCACCCATATGGTTGGATTTTTTTCAGAAATACACACCTTCTGCAATTTACGGCACCTCAATCCGATACCCGACGCTCCCGAAATCACGTTTTTAGTGCTGGGCCCCTGCCGTTACTCGGCGCCCAGAACCGACCCGACTCGACCCGACCGTCGTGCAGCTGCGCCCGACCTGACCCGACCAGAACTGCGGTGCGACGTGCATGAGCTCGACTCGACTCGACCAACGCCCGTTCGCTGTCATGCCTTCGCTGTTTCTTCCACAAACGAGTTGTTGGCAACTCGTGGTGCAACTCCCTTGATGTTGTTCGTTGATTGATCTTCGCTTTTCGCTTGATGCCTCCACTCTCCATCACGCCATCATATATATATGCACGTCCAAGTGAAGTGTGGTCGCTCGTTTGCCATGAGCCGACCCGCCCGTTTATTCATCCGCCCATGAAACGTCGCGTCGTGGGGTGTGGGGCGCTCGGCCGACCCGAGCCGACCCCCACGTTTGGTTGCTCGCCCACGAAGTGTGGCGTCGGTCACGCCCAACGTGCCGGCCGACCCACCGACTCGCCCGTCGGCTCGCTCGCCCAAGGGGCGCCCGTTGTGGTATAAACGTCTTGCCAACGCCGTGTTGGTTTAACTCGACGCGCTTCTCCTCCAACTCGCTCTCGTGACTCGCCTCGCTACGTGCGCGCCCATGCCTCTCCAACGGTGTGACGTGCCGCCCGTTGTGTCGTACGGCGCCCGAACTCGTCCAAATGCCCAACTGGCGCGCCCGTCCCGCCGAACGCGCCCATGAAGTCTTGGGGCCTTACAATATGCCTTGTTGCTTTGTGAAAGTCCTCAAATTGATTGCTCGATCTTGATATTCTCCTATGGTAATATAAAACAAAAAGGCACCATAATTCTCTTTTGGGATTTGTAAAAGCAAGCGGTGGTCAGTTATGAAGAAATTTGATGGTCGATTCCATTTTGATTGTATAAATCACGACTACAAGAAGCTCAACTTTCTCTTTCATTAAGAAGGCTTCATATTTAACAAGTGGCATCAACATCTTTTTGGAGGAATCGATAAACTCAAGGGTCACCGGTTAGATTGATATTGGATTTTCTATTCCTACGAGATTGTGTAGATCTTGCACGGAAAGGGATGGGCCTCTTTCTAAGAACATCAACCTCACTTATTCTCGTTGCTCATTTTCTGAATTAGGTTAACCTCTAGTTTATGGGATTTGCATTCTTTTGACAGTTGACTTCATATACATGTATTTGTGTGTTCAAATTCATATACATGCATTTGTGTGTATTGCAAGTTAGAAATTGAGCATCAAATTCATTTAGTACATATATAATTTATTTTGGAAATAATATATATATTTAACATTAAAATAAAATGCATAATATGTATATTAATGTATTTTATTTATGCACTACATTTTAGATATTAAAATGCTTTTTGTTATTTTTTTTCATTAAAATATTTTTAAATATTTGTTAATATTATTTAATCCTAAATATTAAAAGATTTTATGGATGTGTGAACACTTTTTAGTTGCTCCCTCACCTAAATATTTTCATAGGTAATTGCAATTGAATGTGATAAAATGAAATGTCTAGATTGTGAGAAAGGACAGAGATTTATAGCTCTAGGAGGAAGCTCCTTCAGAATGGCTTGGGCAAGTAGGGAAAGTATAGAATGGCTTGGGGAAGTAGGGAAAGTATTGAATGTTGCAATTATTCCCACCCAAGTCCTTTTCATGTTGTACTCATAATTGATGATGATGTATGGGAAATAGAGAAATAAAGGAAAATTTGGTCACCCACATCATTTCCACATTGTAATAAGAATTGACGATGTTGTATGGGAATAGAGAAATAAAGGAAAATTCGGTCATGTGGAATGGTAGACGCTAGTCAACACATTTGGGAGATGAGAGCACACACTCTCTCAAGGGGAGTCATTCAATGATTGATGCATTCAAGCATTATTCGTAGAAAAGGGAAGTCAATGACATAATAATCACATCGTAGTGATGACAACTATGCATTAAGAGTGTGTGGAAGCATTGTTAGTGCACACTCGCAACTAGTCTGGAAACATTGCAAAAAGTAAAAACAACCACGTTAATAAGGTAGGGTGATTTGTTGATTCCCGCACAAGTGGAGATGTTGGTTACTCTGGAACTTCTCTTGGTTTTCAAAGGTGGAGATCCTTTGGGTGGACTTTGGATTCCCATGAAATTTATTAGGTGGAAGTGTAGTGCACTATGGATTCCTACCTGATTTCATGTGGAGGCATTATGGGCTTTGGATTCTTATGGTGTAATCGGGTGGAGATTCCAAGCTTCCCAAAGGAATCTTGGGATCGTGCGAATGTCTTCCCAAAGGTTTTTGTTTCCATGAGGTTGGGGCGAGCATTTGGGGTTTCAAGTTAAGCATAGCTAAAATCCTATCCTCATTCCCATTAGCTTTCTAGTCATCTTCATGCCATTTCTCGGTGAGGACAGTTTCTTTGATATTCTCGAGAACCACTTTCCATATCTCTTCAATTTGTCGATACTCATCTCTAAATGTTCTCCAATTTCTTTCTTTCCAGGCGACCCATATGAGAAATCCCATAAAGAGTCCCCACACTATGTTAAGAACAAGGCTTTTATACCCTCCTTTTCTCCAGACTTCAATTGTATGCCTAAGGCTCTTGTTGTCCCTATCTGTTTATTGAAAGAGGGACGAAAGTTTTTTCCACAAGGTCTCAGCGAAAAAGAAGTTATTCAATAGGTGTTCCAATGTTTCTACATTCTTCTTACACATAGTATATGTCAGTCGGCCATGCATTCCTTTCTTCTGCAGCTGATCCTAGGTAAGAATCTTTCCATGACTAAGTAGCCACAAAAAGTATTCAATTTTCAGCCATTGTTTTTCCGACCATATTTTTTTTCCAAAGTGGTACAACTACATTATGAATGTTATTTGATTTTATGTAATGGCCTTCTTGTATTGTGAACATGCATTTCGTGCAATACCCCCATATGAGTATATCCTCTCGTGTTGCTATTGCTAGTTTTCTAGATTTAAGTTCTTTCACATAGTTTTCCCATTGACAAGTTTCTGGAGCATTCTTCCACTAGTCTTTTAGCTTCCATTTTCGCCATTGAAGCTCTGTCCCTTCATCCAAAAATTGTGCTATTGTCTTAGTATTCGGCCTGTTAGTGAATAGGAAAATCTCCCCTAAATCAATTTCACTGAATATTTTCTCCTGTTGTTGTCATGATTCCTCCCAAAACTGGGCAATGTTGCCTCCTCTAATTTCCCAAAAATTGTGTTCTCGGATGAGATATCTATTTAGTGCTATCAAGTTTCAAATAATGGATCCTTTAGGGGTCATTTGAACTTTTAATTTCCTTACAATAGTTAAGGAAATTTTATTCTTCTATTCTGAGATTATTTTCCACAAATCTCTACCCCATTGTATCCATATTTACCAAAGATTAGCTCCCATAACTTGATTTAGCAAATATGGATCTCTTAACCCCAAGCCTCCGGTCCTTTTTATTTTCGTAAGCTTATCCCATGAAAGGAGAGCCCATTTACAGGCTTGTTGAGATCCTTGCCATAGGATGTTTTTAAACGTCTTAGCCATATCATTACAACAGATTTTAGATGTTTCCAATCCAGAGAGTTGATAGATGGGAATGGATTGTAAGACTGTTCTTAACATAACAACTCGACTCAGAGCATTAAGCACCTGAAATGCCCAATTTTTAAGTCGAGCTTATATGCGATTAATGAGATATTTCCACCCAGAGACCCGAAGAGAATTTAGATTGAGAGGGATTCCTAAATATTTCATAGGGAAGGATCCGATGTTGAATCCCAAGGTAGGAAATAGGAATATTTGGGAGAGAATATTAGTATTAAATATAAACACATTTTATTTGTCATTATTGATAAGAGTTCCAGAGGCTTCCATGAAATCTTTAAGAATGGATAGAATTTCCTTAGATTCTTTTAGAGTGGCTTGACAGAAGAGCATAATGTCATCTGCAAACTGCTGGTGCGAAAGTTTTAAACCTGCCCCCCAAAGATTAAGGCCTTTAAGTTGAGCTCCCTGGATCTTACTTTTAATATGTAAACCAAGGCCTTCTGCTGCAATAATGAAAAGGAAGGGGGAAAGTGGATCCCCTTGTCTTAAACCCAGGTAGCATTAAAGGGAGTTGAAGGAACTCCGTTAAGAAGAATAAAGTAATTAGGAGAAGAAATAAAAGGCATTATCCAATAGATCCATCTTAAATCAAATCCAAACACCTCAAGAATAGCTTTAAGATAATTCCACGACCTCCAGACAGGGCTCCTCTGCACGACAACAAAAAATGGATAAGGTTGTGGAGGAGTACGGGGACATCTTCACCTCACCCATAGGGGTTCCTCTGCACTGTCAGGTCAAGCACCCGATTGATCTGACCCCAGGTGTGCCGCTACCCAATGGACCGATCTATCGGCGCTCTGTTCTGGAGAATGATGAAATCAAGAAGCAGATTCAGGAGTTGTTGCAGAAAGGTCACATCAGACCAATTTCATCACCCTATGACAAAGAAATGTATTCCATTATGCAAGCCTGTTGACACCTGGTTTCACCTCCATCTCAAGAAATAACAAAGGGGAGAAAGGCAACAAGCCTCTAAAACCCTCCACCAATACAACCCCCACCAATACTGCCTCGACCCAGCAAAACAACTTTGAAGTTCTGAGAAATCTTGACTCATTGGAGCACCCTATAGTCTCCCAGGCCCCCACTGATCAAGATCCATCATTATTAAGTCAATCTTTGATTACAACCAACGCCCCGAGCACAACCTCGAATTCAATCCACGCCCAGGCACCGCAACACAAACCATAATCCTCTCCCATTAAGATTAATACCAGCCACACCTCACTACAAACTTCTCAATGCACAGAAATGCAAACAGAGCAGCCATCCTCAACCACTTCAAAAAATCCTCTGGAGGAGATCCTAGGTGATCTAGATCTCCAAAAGGTCAATGAGCAATGGTCCAAACTGGGAGTCGATGCCATTCCCCAAGAACACTTGGAGAAGATAGAAATGGCATACCTGCAGCTGGAATACATCAACCAAAATGCAGCCAAAAGGCAATGGGGAAATAGTAGCCAAACGGGCATTCAAGCCAACCTGGATTTGGATCAATACAAGCCACAAGGACCAAGAAGAAAAAGAGGGTGCAAATCCACAAGACACCAAATACAAGAACCAGGCAGATGCCTAATCAATGAAGGAAAAATCAGGGCCTTGGTCCTATCTGCTCCAAAGGTAGCTCAATGAAAATCACAACCTGGAACATCAGGGGGCTCAACGACACCACCAAAAGAAGGATCTTGAAAAATCGCTTATTCTCGCTACGCCCGTACATCATACTTCTTCAAGAATCAAAATGCTCTCCCAAAGGCACAGAGACACTCAAAAAACTTGTTTCCAACAGTCATCACTGCATAAGCATAGATGCTATCAGGCAAGCAGGAGGGTTACTCACGTTCTGGAACAAAAGAAAATTCTTCTTGCAGAATGCTCTGTCCACCAAGCACTCGTTATCGAAAATTTTCAACATGCCAGACTCAGGGCAATCGATCTGCATCACCAACGTGTATGGACCCCAACGAATCCAGGAAAAGCTGAAGATGCTGCTAGACCTGGACGAAGTCAGACAACACCATGGGGCAAACCACTGGATTTTAGGCGGAGACTACAACATGATCACCAATCTAGCAGAAAAAAAGGGAGGCTTACGAAGATTGGATAAGGACTCAGAAGCATTCAACACCTTTATTGTTGAATCCAAACTCATTGACATCTCCACAGTCAATGGTCTGCATACCTGGAATAATAAGCAAGGAGGAAACAGGCAGATAGCATCAAGGCTCGATAGGCTCCTCATGTCGGAATCCATTCTGCTGCAAAATATCGACATGGAGGCCAGCATTCTGCCTATCAGAGGATCTCATCACTGGCCAGTGCATATTCACTTCACCAATTTGGATAAGCCCCACAACAGACAATTCAGATTTGAAGCCTTCTGGACAGAGCACCCATCATTCATGCAAAACATACAACGCTGGTGGACTCAAGCCACCATAAGGAGTGACAATATCATGTACATATTCCAGCAGAAGCTCAAAAAAATAAAAATCAACCTCAAACGCTAGAACAAAAACACCTTTGGCGACATATTTCAAGCCAAAAAATAACTCGAGGAAAAAATGGCGAACCTCTAGCAATCTTTGATCAAAGAAGGGCCCAATGATGAAAGAATAGCTCAAGAATCAAATCTGCAAAGGCAATGGGAAGAACGGTTAAAACAAGAAGAGCTGCTATGGAGGCAGAAGTCGAGAGTGCAATGGTTAAAACAAGGAGAACGCAACACTAGTTTCTTCCATAAGTCAACCATCCAGCATAGAGCACATAATCGCATCCTCTCCCTCAAAAAAGCTGATGGCGATCAAGTTTATAAAAGGGAGCATATAGGATTTGAACTCAACTCTTTTTTCACTTCTCTTCTCAGCGATCCCATTCAAGATAGAACCCGAGCCATCAATGAAATTATCGCCGCCATTCCCAACTTAGTTACAGAGGAGCAAAACTCCCTCCTTCTAAGAGAATTCATTGAGCAGGAGATTGAAGAAACAATCTTCAACATGGCCTCGAACAAGGCTCCCAGACCAGACAGCTTTACAATCGAATTCTTTAAAGCTTGCTGGCCCATTATTAAGGCCGACCTTCTCAACCTAGTAAGGAACTTTCACAGAACCAAGAAAGTTTTGCCTGCCATCAATGCCACATTCCTCACCTTAATTCCCAAATCAGACTAGGCTGACTCCCCCGACAAGTTTCATCCCATAGCCCTTTGTAATGTCCTTTACAAAATCCTTTCCAAACTGATGGCTAGCAGACTTAAATCTGTCCTCCCCTCAATAATTTCTCAGGAACAAACTGGTTATGTTGAAGGTAGGTAGATCACTGACAGCATAATCCTCATTCAGGAAGTGTTGCATTCTCTCAAAAAAAAAAGGACTCCAGGTATGCTTATCCAGCTTGACCTTTCAAAGGCCTTTGATAAAATCAGCTGGCACTATATGAGAGCAATCCTCCAGGCTTTTGGATTTAGTCATCAATGGACAAATTGGATAATGAAACTGGTCTCAGGTGCTTTCTTTTCAATGCTACTGAATGGAGGACCCCTTCAACCCTTCATTCCGTCCAGAGGTATAAGGCAAGGAGATCCCCTGTCTCCGTTTCTCTTTGTCATTATGGCAGAAGGGCTAGGAAGATCCTTAGCCAAGGCAAAACAACAGAATCAACTCAAAGGCATCAAACCAGTACACCAAGGACCCACAGTAACGCATCAGCAATTCGTAGATGATACAATGCTCATGGGTGCCCCCACAGTGCAGGAAGTTCGAAGCAAAGTGCTAAAGACGCTCTCGGATGGATGATTAATGTGGGGTAATTAGGTGTTTAAAAGATACCTTTTTACAGCTCAACATTTTGGCGTCGTTGCCGGGGAGAGTGTATGCCATTTTACAGGAGTAATGCATAGCTGATTTCCTTCTGCCCGTGGAGAGTTGGGTATTAAAGATAGAAGGTAAGAACCTGCGCACTGGGCAAGAAACATACTTGCTCGCAGCTCGCTTCACAGTAGAGGTAAATAAGATTTTCTTTTGGGTAGGAATGAATAATTGTTTCTTTTGAATGAATAAACCAATTAAGCGAAACAAGAACCCTCCCAAAGCCGAAAAACCTAAGGGGCCGGTGACCCTTGGGCGCATGACCTTTATTGATGAAATCTTGAAGAAAATTGAGTCTTAGCCATCCGTAGGATTTAAAAGAACTACTTCTAGACAGCCTACTAGTTCCCTTCAGGCTACAGAATCACCATCTGAGGCCTTCGCTGAGATATACAGTCCAACTGAGGGAATTAAGCAAGATTCCCAAGAAATTTAGAATCCTTGCATAAGTTTCCTGCAAGAAGGGAACGACAGCAACCTCCAGGAAGGAGAAGGGGAAACAGGAGAAAACACAAAATCACCTATTAAAATTACTCAGACAATAAAGAGCCCAAATAGGGGAAGTGTTGTTCAACCTATTCAAAACCAAGGATTTGAGTCACCTCAAACAGTAGGACAACAGGGAATACCCATTCCAGACAGAGGAAGTGCTGTAAAAATCATTTCCACCCCCGTTCGCCAACCTAGAAATTCCCTGGAGATCCCAGAAGGGTATTGGCATATTTTTTATCAAATGGCCCAGAACCAAAACCCGAACCAGCAGCAAACCTCTACGCTGCAATACCCTATAGTAGACATTGCAGTTAACGCACCCATGAAAGCTATCCCTCTCCAACATATTCCTGTACCTTTCATGGTCTAACATCAGAAGGTCCAGATGTGTTTATGTTTGAATTTGATGTGCTGTGTAGAGGATACGATTATACCACCGACCCCCAAAAACTAAAGCTGTTCCCTTCTACGTTAAAAGGAGCAGCACTAAGATGGTTTATGGGATTAGGTGGAGGTGTCATAATAGATTGGGACCATATAAAGACTGCGTTTTTAAAGAAATATCAAGACTATTGCAGGTCACGAGAAATAAAAGATGAGATATTTCAGATGACAGCCAAACCCAGTGAGACCTTGGAAGAATATGTGGAACGATTTCAGTACAATCTTCAAAGATCACCCTATGCGTCTTCACCCTTACTTGATAACGTTTTGAAAACTGCATTAATTAGGGGAATGAAAGATCAGTGGGTTGAGACATTAAATCTTATGGGAAAGGGTGATATATATCAAGAAAGCTATTCTGACATTGTTGATTTGTGCATCAAGTGCTCGAGGGGTAATACAAGATTGAAATCAGCTGAACGTGACATAGTTACAAGGGAGAATAAGCCCTCTAATGAAGGTGTGACTCGTGCAGAGATCGGAAATCTGTTAGAAAATTTTAAGACAGACATACTGGGGACGTTAACAACATAGTTTGATATCATGCAAGCCAAGCAGAAGCAAGCAAAAGCAGAGCAGAATCTTGCAATATTCTATCCCAGGTGTAGAAAGAAACATAGCCACAAAGAATGCCCATTTGATGTGGTTAAAGTCTGTGCCATTTGTACAAGAGATCACCCTACAGAAGGATGCCCATCGCTTCCTGGCTTAAAAGAAGTTTATAAAGAGGCAGAAGAGGAATCGGAAGTGGTGTGTCTGCTTAACCAGCGCCGACAGTGGCAGCCACGACCATCAGGGATGTCAAATGATCCATTTTCTTTTCAACCTCAATATAATGCTCAACAGTATAGCGGAATGTGGCAGAATCAATCACCATTTCCTAATTGGTCACAACAACCATTCCCTCCTACATGTTGGCCCAATCAAACAAATCAGAATAACTAGCCTAGCTTTCCTTTTTGGCCACCATTTTGGCCTACACAATGGTCCCCTTCTACTTCTCAGAATCAGGCCTGGCAGTCAAACTGGAAAAAACCTTCAAATCAGCCAGCAGGAGCTATCCCTCCCTCTCAACCTACACTGTCAGCGCCTTACCCAAACCCCCAGACTAATTTAAGACCTTAACTCCCAGCCCAACCCAACCCGAACCCAAACAATAGACCAGTTCAGTCTGTTCAAATAACATAACCTCCTGAAGTAGAAACCGAACTAACGGAGTGTAACGATCTTCAATTAAGGTCTGGGCGTATAGTTGAAACAGGGAGAAATAATGATGAGAATATTGAAAATCCGTTACTGGTAGAACAAACAGAATACAATGGGAGTGAAGTTCAACAACAGAATCAACATCAAGATCAACAACAGAATCAACAACAACAAGGAATAACTTCCTCTCCACCATTCCCAAAACCATTGATCATCCCCCGCTCATTAGAACAGCCTAATTTTGATCTTCTGGGAGAGTTAAAAATTTATGTATCAGAATCCCTCTCCTCCAAGCCATTCAAGATATTCCTATATACGCAAAAACCATTACTTGGAATTATGCATAAAAAAACCAAAGAGGAGAGTAACAACCAATCCCACTGTTCAAATAGTCTGTACCTTATCTGATTTATTAGATCAGGAATGGAAACACCTATCAAGTATGAAGATCCAGGAAACCCTATAGTAACAGTTCATATCAATGGCCAATCATTTCCTAATGCTTTAGTTGATCTAGGAGAAGCAATCAACATTTTAACAACCACTACCTGTCAGAAACTTGGCATTACATCACTTGAACCAACAACAACCTTGTTGGAATTGGTTGATCGATCAGTAGTTAAACCAGAAGGCACCTTACAAGATGTCATGGTATCTGTAGATTCTTGGGAGTACCCTGCTGATTTCCTAGTTATTAATCCAAAGAACCGGCTAGATGGACACCCTTTAATTTTAGGAAGACCTTGGTTGGCAACTGTCGATGCCTACATTGGATGCCGACAAGGCAACATGACCATAAACAAATAAATAATAAATAATATTAATATTAATATTAATTATTTAATTAATTAATTAATAAAATATTTTTATTTATTTTTATTATTTATTAATTTATATTTTTGTTTTTATTTATTTATTTATTTATTTATTATTTATTATTTATTATTATTTTTTGATTATTTTTATTTATTTATTTATTTATTTTGACTCTTTGTTTAACTATTTGATAGATGGTTTGTTATAATTAAATCATATGAATAAGAATTAATTAAATATTTATTAATTAATAATAATAATTAATTATTATATAATTTAATCAAAAATTTACAAAAATTTACATATATACACCACGATTTGTTAAATTACTTACCATTATATTAATATATTAAAGGTTTCATAAATAAATAAAATTAATAAAATTAAATAAATAAATAAATAATGGAATATTTACTTTTTCAAAGTCAAACTAGCCGTTATCCTAATGGCTAGTTGAGTCATCTCTACATCTATTTATACTTAATGTCTGGATCTGACCTCTCACATAGTCCTGATGATGAACCACACTGGTTGGTTCGAAATGCGTCGACCTCGTTCTTTTGCATGTGATTATTACCAAAATAATTTCTACTAATTTATATTATGGATCACAGAAGCTTAGATTCCAAAAAAACTCTCACACTAGTCACCATTGACGGATCTGGGCATTCCTTTAAGGTTAATGGCCATCGAGTTCGATTATATCGTAAGCTGCTTACCCGTGAATCCTTTTTATAGCAGTTAAGGGAAGACTCCACCATTGAAATTCTTGCTGAAGGGGAGAATCCCTCTCCCGCGCCAGT
Organism: Pinus albicaulis; assembly: GCA_034641835.2. NCBI lineage: Eukaryota > Viridiplantae > Streptophyta > Pinopsida > Pinales > Pinaceae > Pinus > Pinus albicaulis. The sequence continues at coordinate 541,159,065 of CM076576.1, read as the reverse complement.
TTGATAAATTGGTTTTTTTAATTTTTGTACATAATGCATTCTTTTTTTTTTCTATTTTTGGTTTCTGTTTTTGAAATTCGTTTCCTTGTTAATACTTCTTTATTTTGTTTGAATTTAGTTTCTTTATAAACGAAAAATAATAAAAATTTTGTGCTTTTTTCACGTTGCTGTTCCTTTCTAACGAAACAACACTTTTGCTGTTCCTTTTGAAAGGAACATCAGTTTCGCAGAGTGTTTTTGATGTTCCTTTCAAAAGGAACAACACCTTCGTAGGATATTTTCTGCCGTTCCTTTCGAATGGAACAGCAGTTTCGCGCAGTGTTTTTGCTGTTCCTTTCAAACGGAACAGCATGTCCGCATAGCATTTCCTTGTTGTTCCTTTTGAAAGGAACAGTAGTTTCGCAGATTATCTTTGCTGTGAATATCAAACGAAATGCATAAAATTCCATAAGTTCTATCCCCGAACCATCACACATGAAAAATATTATAAATCGGTCATATTACTTTAATGTGGTAAATAGCGCAATTACATTAATCTTTTGCTGTCCCTTCACCTCATACTTGAATTATCACAACACGATTCCCTCATTATTTTGTACGCATCGATTTCAGTAATTACTTAATTTGATTGACTTTATCATGATTGCGCCTGTTTTTTCACTGTCGTCCTATTGTTGTTCCACACATTCCACCTTAATCGACGGTCGAGGTTGACCTTTCATTCGTTTGGGGGGCGGAAATATCTGCATGCAGATCAGATACCCAAAATTTCTTCACCTGTATCTCTGCAATAGATTTTTATGAATTAAAACCCTTTCATTTTCAGAAAATAACGAATTTTAGCGAACTGTGCACTGTGCTGTTCCATTAAGGTTACTGTGTGTTGAGAACAATTAACGAAGAACAGAAATGGGCGGACATTCAATTCGCAGCGAACCTCAGACGTTGGTTGTCTTTGATGCTGCACGGGCAATATTAGACAAACTGGGATGGATTACATACTTTATGAGAATGCAACAACCCAATGAAGCAGTGGCTACTGAATTCTTGTTAAATCTGCCGGAAGGTTCCTCCACAGTCAGAGGAAGGCAGATAGCGGTGACCAATGAGATAATTGCAGAAGTATTCGGCATCCCCGCACAGGGAACTGTCTAGACTCAGAAGAAAATCAGAATTCGGGAGGCCATGCAAATATTTCAAGATGAAGGACAGAGGCTAATAGTCAAAGGGAGAGGAGTACACCCGGCGTCGCTAGGCGAACCATGGACAGAATTAGCCAGGATCGTGCAGGCTTACATAACATGCGACGGTAGAAAAGACGTGGTAAGACCTCGCCATCTTAAGCTGTTAGCTGTGCTAAAACAAAAATGCACTATCAATTTACCTGCATTCTTAAACTCTTTATTGCATGATATTGCTCGTGGAATTAGAAAAGCAAAGCATGCAGACATGGTGGTCAGCCACCATTGCTTGATTCGGCTAATAGTAAGTTACAGCCTCGCCCAGCAGCAAACCAGCTGGGAAGAGCTAATTTTTTCTATTGAAGGAGGGATGGCTTTACCCACTCTGAGACGGAAAAGGATGGCCGGCTCAATAGCCGGGCCCTCCACTTACAGACAATCCTCCCAATTAAAATGAAGCAAGAAAGTAACAGAGGAACTCCCGAGTAGCAGTGCTCAACCCCTGCAATTAAACAGCTCAGATGAAGAGGAACAGCCTCGTTATTCGGATGAGGAAGAGGCAAGTTACCATACTGATGGCGAAAAGAAATCAGAGGAGGAAGAAATACGTTATTCGGACGAAGAAGAGATCGAAGGAGATTCAGAGGAAGAAGAAGTCGAAGGTGAAATACGGAATTCAGATGAGGAAGGTAGTTATCACACCTATGATGCGAATAGCAGCAAAGAGGATGAAACAGAGCCTGTCGAAAATGTCAACACGAGCCCTCTGTAGGAAGACCAATTGGCCCAGATTTTGGCCAACATGAGAAATTACGCATGGTCTCTGGACCCCAACAGTGACATTAATCAAATGCCAGAATGCTCTGCCTTTGATAGGGGTGTAACTGATGAAACAACAAACCCTAGCGAAGCTAGGGTTGCTTCTACTGAGATGCACGAACAGGATAATGCGCATGCTGAGCCAACATTTCGATCTGGAAACCCCCAGGAAACCGCAGAGTTAACTGAGCAAATGATTCCTGAGGAATCTAATCAAGAGCATGAGACTATGGAACAAGAACCCCAAGAAGAGGTGCAAGAAGATTTCAGTGAGGGCACGGCTCAAAGCCCTGCTGAGCAATTAGGGTCAGATGAGCAAACTGCTGTCCCCTTAAGAAAGAAGAAGAGAACAACGGAAGTAGAGAAGCTTCGCAGAGAAAGGAAAAAGCTTCATAATGTGATTGAGCAGCTTAGGCAAACCATTAGGATTTTAAAAATGAAGCAGACACCTAAGCGAACTCCTAAAAGATGAAACTCTGTCATCAAGCGAAGATCGAAAAAGAGAAGGGTCACTGCTAATAGAAACCCTCAGGTAGAAGACGAAACGGTACCAGAGCCTACTTATGAGGACTGGGAGCAACAAACAGCCGTCCCAACATCAGCTGTTCCAGAAGAAGAAACGGTACGAGAGCCTACTTATGATTTCTGGGAGCAGCAAACAGCCGTCCCAACATCAGCTATTCCAGAAGAACCAGTTTTGAATGAAAACAACCAATTGAGCAGTCAACAAACCTTTAGTGATTCAGAATTAGTTAGACTGCAAGAAGAACTGGCACAGGTTCGAATGGAGAGACAAAAACTGGAAGAAGATACTGTCCCAAGGAGGAAATACCAAGAATTACAGCAGCAGATGAAAATTTTTCATGAGGCAGAAGCTGAAGCCCATGAAAAACGTCGAGAAGCAGAGATAAGAGCTGATAAGGTAAGCAACCAATTAAAATTAACACGAAAACAAATGGACATTCTCTGCTCATTATATACTCATGTCTTAGCTTGTAGGTGCCCTGCCAAAAATTATGCTTTGTTTCTGTTAGAAAGGTATTTGCAATTAAAAATCAAGGCAGTTAGGGCTGGCAAATCAATAGAGTTAAGAACTGTAGACGAGCTAATATCTTGCTGCAAGCTTTACGGGGACAAAGTACAGTGCCTGTTGTGTGAGTTTTATTTGCATAATTTAATTCTTGAAAATGACTGTGAATCAAATCCTAGCCCTTTTATTGGAGATGTACAGTTTCAGGCCTTCATTTCTTTTGCCGTAAATCAATTAAAGTGGCTTAAAGCCTATAATGCCTTTGCAAGGCAGGAGAATGCATTGGATCTATGGGTCAGAAGTGAACTGTTGGGAAAAATACTGAGAGGGGGGGGTGAATCAGTATTTACTGCATATTCAAAACTTTTTACTTTTTCATTCCTTAAAACCCATACGCTACTTGTCTGAAGCCAACTAGCGTATATACGCGGATATCCTTCATAAAACTAGCGTATACACAGAGATCTAATTATGCCATTAGTTCTTCACTTATATCATTCCATCATTCATTCATTAGATGTTCTATAAACAGTAAACATGTGCAGTAAGAACAGAATAAACCATCACACAAAGCATCACACATGAACACCGGGATTTTTAGGTGGAAACCCAAGTCGGGAGAAAACCACCGCTGCAGTTGCTCGGCCTTCAATATTTTATTATAGAGAAAACATCTTACAACATATGTGCTGGCGCAGACTTGACCAGCACGCAGGCACCCACCTGCGCTCGTTTACCAGCCTCTCCTGGAAGGGAGCTCCAACCCCCTGACTCGTTTACCAGCCTCTCCTGGAAGGGAGCTACGACCCCCCGATCTCGTTTACCAGCCTCTCCTGGAAGGGAGCTACGACCCCCCGATCTCATTTACCAGCCTCACCTGGAAGGGAGCTACAACCCCCTGACTGAAGGCTACAACCTTCAGCACCACCTTGGACCACGTTTCATCAATTTTCACACTGGATCCAACCAACTTCAATAGAACACAACTTGCAGGCCACATTTCATCATATTTTCAAACTGGACCCTTTCCATACTTTTAAGCACAAACATACATCACCAACAGATACTTATCAATACAGATCAAATAGCAGAAACACAGTAGAACAGATCATATATCTCATACCCCTTGCTTCAACAAACCCTAGTTTGCATACGCGCTTTTACTTCACTGATGTCGCGTATATACGTGCTTCTGTCCACACAAACCAGCGTATACCTCAGTGTATATTTCATTGCGCATACGCGCTTTTACTTCAGCGAAGCCGCGTATATATGCGCTTCCTCTGCGGCGAAGTAGCGTATAGATCTTCAATCATTACAGAGCAGCATACTTCATCAGATCAGATGTTCAATTCAGATTTACCCTTTTTACTTCAGACAGATGTTCGCCTAGATGTTCGCCTCATCACAGATCTAGGCCTTCCATAAGCAGATCTAGCAGATACAAGTGCATTTCAGATCCAGATCCCCTTCTTCATCATTGGTGCATCATACTTTCAGATTTATCTTCAAGTGTAACCCTTTCCATTCAGATCTACTTCAGAGAGAAGTATTCATTCAAGCTCAGACATCTTGCACCCACACTCATGATTTGCACAATGAATTTCATCTCTTTATATAGGTTTATCCTTTTTCAATACCATGAGCCCCTTTCAATACCATGAGCCCAAAACTACATTACTTCCGATGGTATTCCTGGACGGGGTCAATTAGGCGGATCATTACCCAATACAATGGGTCAATACCATGGTGGTTACCCCTGGTTTTGCACTTTTTGAGCGCTTTTTGCCCATACGCGACTTGGAACGTTCCTTTCCGCGTGCATACGCGACTTCCCCTAGGCCAATCCGCGTATACCTAGAGACATACTCTTTTTGATCATAGAATTAGCACATGCTGGATGCTGCATTGTATACAATTCACCTTTATGAATACATCAGATTTCCTTCATCAAGGACATATTCTATCAAGCACAACTTCATCAAGTAAGTTGTCATCTTCTTCATCAAGTGGGTTGCCTTTCAAGGACAACACTTAGCATCATATTGTCAACAAACATCATATCACATCAGATTTACATCATTTACTAAGTCCATCAAGTCGAGAATAACTTCATCAGGTGGTTTGCCATCAAGGACAACACATGTCAACAGTCGCATGTCTTCATCTTCATTTAGTGAGTTGCCATCAAGGACAACACTCTGCATCATATTTCCAACAATCTCCCCCTTTGGACTTGATGGCAACCATGATGGTGTTTGGTTACCACAACAGATAGATACATTAAGAATACAATGACACCATGTCACTCTCTCAAGTATTTGACACCATTCTGTCTCTTCATTCAAACACCATGTCACTCTCCCCCTTTGACATCAAGGGAAAAGGGCGGATCAAAAACCAACATACTCTTCCCCTTTTCTCCTCATGTGGAAGAAGCGTTCTGCAGTGGCCAAGCTCCCCCTGAGTTCAAGCTGAAACTTTAAAACATTTTTTCAATGAAGTACATGACTCTATGAACTTCCTAGCACCAAAGACTCATACTTACATCAATTATCCATCCAAGTGGATTTACATATGAGACTCAACTACCCAACCAAGTGGGTTTACAAATTTGACTCAGCTACCCAACCAAGTGGGTTTACAAAATTTGACTCAGCTACCCAACCAAGTGGGTTTACAAATTTGACAAGTCCTTACATGACTGAATATTACAATTTTACAACATGGGTCTCAACAAGACCTTTTCATCAAACTACAAATATAACTTTTAAGACCAACACCAGAAAGTCCTCAAGAAAGAGAACATATTTCAGAACCATCATAATGCCAACACTGCATTATACTCAGCAAAGCTAATGCTCCCCCTGAATCTGTGCAACCAAGCAATCTTTCCAAATGACTAAGGCTCCCCCTTAGTTTGTGCATTCTTAAAACTTCCACCAACAAATCATCAAGGCATCTTCATCAAAACATTAGAAACAGAATTATGAGAACTGGAACACCACCAGAGATACCAAACAGTATCATAGATACCAAACAGCACTGCAGCTGTGCTGAAGAGAGCTGAACCAACCAAAAATTTCCAGCAACCAAATATACGCGGTTTTCTGTGCAGGAACTCGCGTATATACGCGACTGTGTTTCATGAAACCCGTGTATCCAATGCCATCTTCTAAATTTCAACTAGATCTGATTCTCTGTGAGGCAAAGACAGTGTTCAGCTTCTTTCTGAGATATTTGAATGCTTCCCTGGACTACAGATAGATAGAACAGTGTAGTGGTGTCTTCAAGCGTCATCCAATGGTTGTAGCATCAGCACAATAGTAACCAAGCCTTCAGATTCTTTGCAGCATCAATACAATCTTTCCAAGAGAGATTCTCATATCATAACAACATCTTCACATAGGTGTCAAGCAATCATCCATGTGGTCCAACATCACCATGATCTTCAAGATTTAACATGAAGTAACATATGTAGGCAAAAGATCTCTCAACCATAGTAACAAACTCTGCATGATTTATTTTTGAATCAAATGACATCCAACTCATCCATGTGTGAGTACAAAAGATACTTATCAGCAACCAGGGCTCAAAAACTCATCATAATAAACCATGTACCAAGTCATCATCATTTGAGCATGAGTATCACAAAAACCAAAGTCATATTTCCAACAATGCAATCATTAGTATTCAGCCTGCTGCTCCCCCTAAACCAGTGCTCTTCCTTAGCTTGAGCAATCTGAAGCACCTTCAACAGCAAGTCATTAGCAACAATCTCTGCCTGATCTGTCCTCATCTCTGAATTATAAGACTTTCATCTCAACAACGAATGTTCTTCATCATAAAGCAACCAGGCTTCATCCATAATCTTCAACACAAGAACCCATGTATCATTTCATTATCATGAGTATAACCAGAATGATGCTAACAGTGCAATCATCAGCAGTCAGACTGATGCTCCCCCTGGACCTCTGCTCCAAATCTTCAGCTATCAGATAAATTTTCGTATTATCAATGCATACGCGGCTGTGTCAGCTATAACTCGCGTGTATACGCGACTTTGTTTCATAGAACCCGCGTATGGAAAGTGAAATATAGAAAATTTCACACCTTTATCTCCTCCTGCAATTTTACCTTCTGTTCCTGTCTTTTCTTCACACCAGATGCACTGTCAGAAATACATATAACCAGAATAATCAAATCAACCATGAGAGACATTATACATTGCTCCCCCTGTGACGATACATAACTAGATCTCATAATGTATCCCACATCATTCCTGCAGTCAATCAGAGAAGTAAGCTTCAGAAGCGGATGACTGCAGTAGGGTCTGAATTCCCTACGTTTCTGATCGGTCCTCCTTCTTTTTCCAAATTTGTTTGAGCTTTCCAACTGTGTGCTAAAAATTGTCCGCTTTCCCAGATCTGTTCATCCTGCATTCTTTTTCTACATGTCCATACTTGTTACAAGCATAACATCTCATGTGGCCAGAGAAATAAACATAAGAATCATAATGAGTATTTATAATCTTCCTCCTTTTACACTCAGTTGCTTTATGTCCATACTTGTTACATGAAAAACAATATCCCTTGAAGAAACCAGAGTACCTTTCTATGTAGGAACTCTTTGTTTGAGGCTGAAATGATCTGCTCCTACAATTTGCTGCAACATGCCCATAATTATGACATTTAAAGCATTCAACGTTCTTGAATAAATTCCTTTGAGAGTTCATGATTGTTGGTTGATCTTTTGTCTCTTTCACCACTTTATTGACATCCTCTGAATTTTTGGCACTTCCTTGTGAGCTAGATTCTCCTTTAACAGTTTCATGGAAACCAAGACCATGTTTGATAGCAGGAGACCTTTGATTACTCAGAATTTTGTCCAAGATATTAGTGCTATCTTGAAACCTCAAAAGTTTAACCTTTTCTTCTAATTTACCTTTGAGAATGTTTACCTCAACCTCCAAGGCTTGACACTGCTTTGTCATGCTTTCTTCTTTCCTTCTACCATCTTCTACTTGATCCTTCAGATTTAGAATCTCTTCTTTCAACCAATTTTCGTTTTCTTCACATGTTTGTTCCAGCTCTTCATTCTTCTTGTTTGATTTTTCCAGAATCCTTTTGAGAGAGATGATTTCTGCTTCAAGGCCTTCATTCTTCTTATTTGATTTGTCCAGGTCTTCTTTGAGGGAAATGATTTCTTCTTCAAGTCCTTCCTTTTCAAATGATTGTAGAGGTTCCTCATTTTTCTTACTTGATGCTTCTAGATCCGCTTGCAGAGAGATGATTGCAGCTTCAAGGCCTTCATTCTTCTTGCTTGATTTTTCAAGATCTGCTTCTAGCTCTTTAATTTGATTGGATGCATAAGTATGAAACCTTTGATACTTGTCCACCTGTCCATTCAACATTTCTATTTGATCTTTCATTTGAGAGGTCATCTCTTTGTAACTAGAATCTTTCGTATCAATTTCCTTTTGTTGTTCTTCAACTTTGATCTTGATAGCTTCCACATCTTTACTATCTTCACTATTGTTTGCACAAAGAGGAGTATTACAAGTGGCCTTCTTCTTTTCCTTCTTTTCCATGATTATTTGTAGAGATTTGTCAGAAACTTCTGGATCCATACTGTCACTTTCACTATCATAATATTTGCACATGCAATTAAGTAAGAGACAGGAACAACGATTCATATCTGGTTCATCTTCTTCAATTTTTTCTATACATGATTTCTGAGGTATCTTCTTGTTTCGAGTAGCCTTCTTCTTTTGCTTCTTAGCCATGAGCACTTTCAGATCTTGGTCAGAATCTTCTTCATCTTCACTGGACACTTCATCATCATCTTCTTTTGCATAATAACTCTTTCTCTTTTCAAATTGTTTCCCTTTACCATGCTTTTCTTTATAAGGGCATTTAGCATCATAGTGACCAAATTTTCCACACTCAAAACATTTGAAAGGAAGCTTACCTTTGAATCTTCCAGTACCTAGTTGGAGCTTTCTCACGAAATTCGCTTCTTCTTCATCGGATATATAGCTGGATTCTTTGACAACTTCCTTTTCCTTTCCTTTTGTAGATACCTTAAAAGCAGCTTCTCTTACTTGAGAAGGGCCTCCTTGTCTCATTTCAAAAGCAATCAGAGTACCATGTAATTGAACAATAGTAAGAGTTTGCAGATCTTGCCTTTCTTCAATAGCTGAAACTTTAGAGTCAAATTTTGAAGTCAAGGATCTTAAGACTTTTTCCACCAGAGTAGTATCGATTATGGTTTCACCCAAATTTCTCATCCGATTTACAATATCATCTAGACGAAGAAAGAAACTGGCAACACTTTCATCACTATGCATCTTCAAATTTTCATATTCAATTCTAAGAGTTTGGAGTTTTGCACTTTTTACCTTTGTGTCTCCTTCATAGCTTAGAATGATTTTGTCCCATGTTTCTTTTGCTGAATGTAGCTGCATCACTTTAGCAAATTCTGATTCAGACATACTTCCCAATAAGACATTCACTGCTTTGGCATTGATTTCATACTTCTTTCTTTCAGCTGCATCAGTAGGAATACTTGCCGGGTATTGATAACCTTCTTCCATGATTGCCCATACATCTGCACCAAGACTTTGCAGATATGCTTTTGTTCGTACCTTCCAGAATATCAGATTGCTTCCATTGAATAGAGGTGGCTTTATAGACATTACTCCTTCTTGACTTCCCATTGCGACGGATCTCCTTTAAGCGATCAAGCTTCTGCACAAGGACCTCCTTTGATACCAATTGTTGGGAAAAATACTGAGAGGGGGGGGGTGAATCAGTATTTACTGCATATTCAAAACTTTTTACTTTTTCATTCCTTAAAACCCATACGCTACTTTGATGAAGCCAAGTAGCGTATACACGCGGATATCCTTCATAAAACTCGCGTATACACAGAGATCTAATTATGCCATTAGTTCTTCACTTATATCATTCCATCGTTCATTCATTAGATGTTCTATAAACAGTAAACATGTGCAGTAAGAACAGAATAAACCATCACACAAAGCATCACACATGAACACCAGGATTTTTAGGTGGAAACCCAAGTCACGAGAAAACCACCGCTGCCATTGCTCGGCCTTCAATATTTTATTATAGAGAAAACATCTTCGACATATGTCTTTGGCCCCTTGGAACTTCGACGACACGCGAGCACCACACGCTCGTTTTGAAGCCTCTCCCGGAAGGCTCAACCTGACTGCGTTACAGGCGCTCACAGAAGAGCCTCGACCCAAGTCGTTTACCGGCCTCACAGAAGGGAGGCTACGACCCCGGTCTGGTTGACCTCACAGGAGAGGGAGCTCGACCCCAGGCGAAGGCTACAACCTTATTTCCACATGAACCACGTTTCATCAATTTTCACACTGGATCCAACCAAATTCAATAGAACACAACTTGCAGGCCACATTTCATCATATTTTCAAACTGGACCCTTTCCATACTTTTAAGCACAAACATACATCACCAACAGATACTTATCAATACAGATCAGATAGCAGAAACACAGTAGAACAGATCAGATATCTCATACCCCTTGCTTCAGCAAACCCTAATTTGCATACGCGCTTTTACTTCACTGATGTCGCGTATATACGTGCTTCCGTCCACACAAACCAGCGTATACCTCAGTGTATATTTCATTGCGCATACGCGCTTTTACTTCATCGAAGCTGCGTATATACGCGCTTCCTCCGCGGCGAAGTAGCGTATAGATCTTCAATCATTACAGAGCAGCACACTTCTTCAGATCAGATATTCAGTTCAGATTTACCCTTTTTCTTCAGACAGATGTTCGCCTTGATGTTCGCCTCATCACAGATCTGGGCCTTCCATAAGCAGATCTAGTAGATACAAGTGCATTTCAGATCTAGATACCATTCTTCATCATTGGTGCATCATGCAATCAGATCTATCATTCAACTGTAACCCTTTCCATTCGGATATACTTCAGAGAGAAGTATTCATTCAAGCTCAGACATCTTGCACCCACACTCATGATTTGCACAATGAATTTCTTCTCTTTATATAGGTTCTCCCTTTTTCAATACCATGAGCCCCTTTTTCAATACCATGAGCCAAAACAATACCATGAGCCAAAAACTACATTACTTCTGATGGTATTCCTGGACGGGGTCATTTAGACGAATCATTACCCAATACAATGGGTCAATACCATGGTGGTTACCCCTGGTTTTGCACTTTATGAGCGCTTTTGCCCATAAAGCCAGGCCGTTCCTTTGCGTGCATCACTTCAGCTTCCTAAATACCAAATCGCGTATACCTAGAGACATACTCTTTTTCATCATAGAATTAGCACATGCTGAATTCCTTTCTTCATTGCCTTCTGTTCACACTGTAGATACATCAGATTTCCTTCATCAAGGACATATTCTATTAAGCACAACTTCATCAAGTAAGTTGTCATCATCTTCATCAAGTGGGTTGCCTTTCAAGGACAACATTCAACATCATATTGTCAACAAACATTATATCACATCTAATTTACATCATTTACCAAGTCCATCAAGTCAAGAATAACTTCATCAGGTGGTTTGCCATCAAGGACAACACATGTCAACAGTCGCATGTCTTCATCTTCATTTAGTGGGTTGCCATCAAGGACAACACCGCATCATATTTCCAACATGAACCCCGTGACCTATGTCAATTATGTAATAGTTAAAAGTCTAATGACAAGGAAAGTTGTTACCCAAGCTTTTGGGTCTGCCTACAAGTCGACTATTTTGAAAGGAACTACCATTTTTCATCTATTAGGGACTGTGCCTATGTAGCAGCCAAGATCCGGTGGAGAACCTCGAGTCAAAACGTACGGCGTAGGGAGCTATCTAATTATAGGAACTTTGGGCTAGCCTAAATCGTTTCATTGCCTATGGCCATCTTGTCTTGAAAGAAGGGCCATTTTGGTTAGGTGTAGGTTCCGCAGCCCCATTGTTTTGGTACCCTCGTTGATTACAAAGATATCTAAGTGTTTCCGAGGGACAAAAAAGGTGACATATTCTCAAGAGTTAGTCGTACATCATGGTTTTAGACCCTTCAATGACAAACCTTCTGCCTTACCTCGACGGGCCTTCCACGTAATTCATAGCCTTCATGAGGACATGAAAGAGGAAGATGTGGGGCAGGTTGGCTTAATGAAAGAGGTATGAAATTCTTACATTTGTTCATTCTCACCATAAACATACTTCAATTTGTCTTGAAAAGGTAATCTATCATGGCATCTAGAACACCTGAAAAGGCTTTGTATTGAGACTAAAAAGGATAACTAAAGATTGTTTTTATTGTCAAATCCAGACCAAGAGGTGAGGAGTCAGATTACAGGCGAAGGTGTCACCGACTTACCCATCTATGCATGAACTACAGTCGCACTGGCCAAGAAGATTTGAACTACTGTCTTGGGTAAGGCAAGAGATGTACTCGACTCTAAAACAAAGAAAACAGAATCCGTGATAAAACAAAGGAGGTGAATCCCTCGTGATAGGATCACGCATAAATCGATCGTCTTTCTTGATTTGTTCGTCCAAGGATGGGATAAAGGCGTCTATCTTTGTGATAGACGATGTAGAACTATTTTTGTAAAAGACTTATATACTTCCTTTGCAATTAAATTCTCGACTTTCCGTTTTGAGAGAACGCCCGTTCGTAATGTTCTTTTGATTAAACATAAAATTACCACGATCTATCCTTTAATTTCGAGGTATAATTCAATGTGTACTCAATACGCTCGTTGTATTATTAATCTTGGTTTGTTAATGTGAATGTGTGTTTAAGATTTATTTGCATTACGCAGTTGTTTCATTAATTCCATCAAGTAAGCGTTGATCCATTGCTTTACTATCAACTTATTATTATTTACTTTCCATTGTGTTGTTTCAGAATATGTTGATTGCTGTTCCATTCATTTACGGGGATTGCCACAGATTGTTAATTGACCGTCGACAAAGTCATAATATCCATTGCTCGAATTCATGGCTGTAATCGTAGCCGTCGTTTTTTCTTGAAGAATTGTACTGTCAAGTTTTTCTTATGTCACGTTCTTTGGGATTTTCATTTCCTTGAGTTGTTTCACTTTGCTTAGAGATTCTAAACTGCAGAGGGTGAGCACTGCCTGGTGAGAGTCACCAAACTTCGACATGTATACATGAAATGTGTATAAGAGTGACAATTAACTTATAATGAAATACGATGAATCATTAGAGATTTGCGATAATTCTTTCACTCTTTGTTTAATTTTCCAAGGAAGATGTGGATTGGGATTTCATGAATGAAAATTTTCAATATTTAGTTCAAATTTTAACCATATGAAAATGAATCTTATATGAGTCTCCCAAATTTTCTTAATGTAAAGCAAATTAAAACTCAAAGGATGAACCTACTCTTTGTCTTCTTCCTTTTCCATCACCATATAAAGTAGTCTCACAAAAATCGGTAGTGAAGTTGGAAAACTTGAGAATCAATCACTTATCCACTTATCCTATCTTTATTTCTCCCCATGGACAGACTTATCTAGGGAAAAAATTTAAAATGTTCCTCTAATAACCATGGAGCCCAGTCAAGATTGATGTGACACCAAAACTTGAATCATCCTCCATTAGGAAAGCATTGCCATATAAGTGTTACCATCCTCTGAGCAATTTTACACCACATGACCTCATACCTTGGATTCGATCAACCTACTCAATTGTAGTTTCTTCAGATACTTTTAACTCCTTCACTAGTTGGCTTATATGGAATTGTGTACAAGATGGTTAATATTTGGCTGTGCAGAGGAACAAAGGATGAAGAGCATACCCTCGAATTTTCCTTCTTTCACCCTTCAGTGTCAAAATGATGTTTCTGCATTATTTTCTTCGGTAAAGAATCCTCAACATCTTGATATTAGCCATGGGATTCAATTCATTAATCAAGATGAAGGCTTGGAAAACTATCATCTTAACACTCATGATTCCACTATTATGAAGTGAGGACAGCCCTAAGTACATTACATGACCCTCTTATTTCCATGTACTTGATTTTCAAATCTTTGACCTCAACTTGATTTAAGCTAGAATGGTGGCATTTATCTTCAAACAGAGAGATGAAAATAGGCATTCACAATTGATATTGGGGGGAAGAGGCTATAAAAAGAATGTTATTTTTTAACATAAATAAAGAACCTCCATAGGTTTGAAATCTAATCCCAAAAGATCAAATAATAACTTTGTTTGTGATATTGGAGGTGGTTAGTTGGCACATCAATCCTCCTTTATAGCAAATTCTTTGTATAAGCAAATATTCGTTTAGGCACAGTAGCCCCGCAGAGAAAGAATTAAAGGAATACAAATTTAACTTATCAGGGTAATGTTATGGCAACTTCTGTATTCTCTCAAATCAGCAAACATCATTTAGGACTCGAAAAGGCTCCTTGATTTTGGGACCCATAAATTATAGAACCGCTAAGAAAATATATAACTATTGGAGATACTGAAGAGGTAAGTGTTAAACTCCATATCCACTCAGATCACCATTGTCTATAATGAGATTTTACGGTTACCTATGTTAAAGCTTTCACGTGAAACTTTTCATTTCTAAGCTCAGTAATTAGACATGCAGAAAATGTATTTGAAGTATTATATAAATTTAAAAACTGATCTCTATAATGTTCATAAGCATACCTCTTTGCTGAAACTTTAGGTTTAATGCTTCACTTTGGCTTCTTCTTTCAAATCTCTATTACAACTTAATATATTTAATTCATACTACATTGAGAGATGCATTTTATTGTCATATATGAGAGAGATGTACGGGGGATGATGGTTTAAAATTAATAAGTCCTCATTGCTCACTAATTCGACCATGGTGGCGGCGGCGTGTATCGACTACGACCCGACTCGACTAACGCCTCTCGGTCTGCCTTCGTTTCTTTCGCGCCCAACGGTTGCTAAGCTGGCACCCCGTGTGCTACCTTGACTTCTTGCTTGTTCGCCCTTGTTATGCTGGGACCCTGGTCAAGTTTACTCTCCACCTCGGGATTACTCATGCAGAAATGTTTGTTAACACATCAATTTTCATACACATTAACATAAAGATGGCGGGGGAAAGCTATTATGGAAAACCCTACGATTGTGGTGCATATTATAATGGAGAAAACATGTAACAAATCAGTAAGAACATTCTCATAAGCATTAGTATTATCTCAAAGATGATGGTACCGATGTCGATGTGCTGGATTCATCATGAACATTAGATTAGTCGAGAGTTTAATGGTAACTTCGTTATCGTTGCAGAATTAACGGTGAGGATCTAAATGCAACCCGAATAATCTGACCAGATTCTTCATCCAAATAGCCTCAAGGGCAAACAAGATTGCTACCATGTACCGGCTCTCCGCCGACCGTAGTGCCACGGATTTCCAAGTTTCGGCTGCATTTCCGCGTAAATCGCTTTTCATCGAATGCTGAAAACTCCTCCCGATGTGCTCTTTCGGTCCGTTGGGCTCGAAGCCTAACCGCAGACTTGTAGCTTTAAAGCTTCAACTCCATCCCCCGCGCTACGACCATTCCGATGTGCCAATACATACCCATATGCTTGCCGTCTTCCAAAAGAGCCAGAGGCTGAAACCATAGCTTGCGAAAGTCGGGCACGCAGGCATCGGGGCGGTGGCCGATTCGGGCGATATAAGCACCCACCAATACGTGGCCCATCGTCGAAGATCCTCAAACCTTCGTATCGCCCGCGGCATACCTCCCTCTAACGATTCTGCGTGAGGAACGCAATACATCCATTCGATGGATGTGCTACCTCATCTCAGCGAGAGAGCAAGGATTCTCCATGGAAGAGTACCTTGCGACAAAAAAGTTTCCTCAGTAATCGATCTCAGACCGTGAGAAGCCGCCACGAGCAAATCTCGCCTGTATTCACACTCGCTATTTACCGTTTACCAGCAGATCCATCATGTAAATCCATCACCTGGTTTCCTTCTCCGTCTTGGGACACCGTGCGGCACGTTGTTTCCCATGACAGACTCACCTTGTCAGCCGGCAGGTCTCCTTGAATTCCAGCCGAGATGAATTCACCACCATTGTCGCCTCCAGAGCAATCACCTTCTTCAACTCCTTTCCTTACCAAAATAAACTCGCTTAACTTCTTTAAATGCATTTATTTTTCCTCGCATGAAGAAGATCCAGTGATTTTCTTTAGTGAATTGTCATCACAAAGATCATATAATTTTGTGCTTTGTTGTCGGAAGAACTGAGAAAGACCACACACGTTCCAGTGGTGAACTCTCATGATTGCCGTGAAGACTACTCCCTGCTTTGGGGAATCAACACCCCAGAGGTTGGTTGGGATTCAACCTCCACAAGAGCAGTAAGCGTATTTACCGAAGGTGGTGAGACCACACGACTGCACATTCATAAAACTACAGGAGAGCGTGGTCGCAGGCCGCACGCGGTTCCATGCTTAGCGAGATCCACGTAGTCCACCTTCAACTGTTCTTCTTCTCATTCCGGAATATAAAGAAACTTATTAAAGACAAGTTAAAATAAAGATATTTCATTTCATATGTTAGTAGATTCATATAAACATTAAATAAATACAGAAATGAATGCGCTAGTATAATAAATATTTTCTTCACACATTAAAGCATACACTAACACGTTTATTTCTGTGAAATGGCATGATACTTCTCGTATTATAAATAGTACGTACAAAAAAGTAATCGGAGAGATCACCGATTCTTCCAAGGCCTTCGTACTGTCAGCTCTATCTTCGTTCATCCCTGCCTTCCTCGCTAAGATTTTCCAACCGTGCACACGATAACATATAAAGGGATGATATTCTGCTGAAAACATGCCTTCGAAATGAATCGTAGGGCAGTGATAAAGTGAATCAGATTTGATAGGGGGGAACCATTAGTAGTGATAATATCGAATACTTTCTTCTTAGGAAGGCACACACAGGTTTGATAGTCCCTCCACACGTTCATATAAATAAATAATATTATTGGTCGGGGTGAAGGAACTACTCGAGCAAACTATCAACTCACGCGAAATTAGGATTATATATTTTTTAATCATTAAATGGTACATGAAAATTTTCAGTCACATCACAGACACGCCGGAAAACACGGGCATAGAAGCCGCGTATGGGAGATTTTTTTCCATCATGGCGCACTTGTCCAAGTCCTAGAGGAATGGTGCTCATGTGCTTAGTACCGTGAATTGCTGGGCAGAAAATGACGTTACAATGGTATGCCCTTCGGCATTATATGAGGTTTAAGGGTACATGATGGCCGAAACAATATGTGTATACATAGAAAGAATTTTCGTAAGGACAGTGAGGACTTCACCGTATTTCGTCCGGCACCAATGAAAGAACCAAGAGAGTCAAATCATGCCTAGTGCTGCACACCTGCTGCTCTCACTGGCACACTTACATAGAAAAGTACCGAATAGATTCAATATGGGACATAAATAACCCTCTAACTGAAGCAGGAATCATCTCAGGGTTTTGGTAAGTCCCAACTGGCTGTCCGCGCATCACATATAGTAGCCACGAAATATAGGTGTACTGATGTCTTCGATTAAGAATCGACCCTCCGGTACCGGACGATATGGTGGATTGAACCCAGATATCCACGTAATCTTCTTGGGGATTGAATACAGATGCTCGTCATGGTTGAACGAACATATATGGTGATTTCCTGCACATTTGCGAATCGTAAAGGACTGCTGTTAAAAGTGGTGAACTTATAAATGTCGATGAGCAACCCGAGGTTCCTCTTACCGATTGTATGAATTATTAATACCCCACACAATGGGGAATAAATGAGTTTAAGTTGCATTACAGGAGAACAGCATTGTCATAAATGACAGCCATAACTAACGAGACAATTTACCCTCGATAATGATAAAATGAGTGTCATGCCCGTATAATCCTATGAATGGAATGAGTTGGAAGCCTAACACCTGGGAAAGAATTTCCGGGGCCTTCAACTGTGAGGGCATGATGAATCCCCACCTGGTTTACAGCGAAGAGTCTCATGACCGATGATCGCAAACCCCATACCGACAAAGACTTAGACTCTGTTCTCGCAGTAATGGAATGGAGTCGATGGGAAAGACCTTGCGAAGGAAGGTACATATCCTACACTCTACCAACAACAGTGGTAATTCCGCAGAAATAACACTAGAAGGAATTTTACGATGAGATATGAACCAAATCAAGATACCGACGTACGAAGATGAAGCCAGCGCATTTTAAGAACCTTTCCGAACCAACTAACAATGAAAGTCGATACGTAGGCGGCAGAAATCCACCGACAGGGAACAATGGAACCGTGCCTATCGATCCCAAGTAAGATAACAGAAGGATAGCTTGAACGTCAGGAAACCATCACTAAAGACCCATGATGAGATCAAATGCCGAGCACGAGGTCACCTATCAATAATGAAATAGCCTGCAGGCGGTTTCCAGGCTTTGCTCTCGCAGCGTCGTGCCGAGTCGACAAGAGACAAACCCGCCGGCAAGCAGTGCTTCAATGGGGACCTTTCTCAACCAAGACGAGCAGAAGATCAAAACATTCGATGTGATAGAACATGAGCACGATGCCATCGTGAAGGCCGATCAATTTGGTGCCAAGATGACCTCATATCGGTCGACGCAAAGTAGACTTTCTTTGAACAAAAAGCATACCGTGATGACCATGGCGGTGAAATAAGACACTGTGATAAGTCTGTCTTGCAGAGGCAAAACAAACTCTCCACAAGGATTGGAAGATAACCAACCTAGGGATAATCGACAAGTGAACGTGGTAAAGGATGAACCTAGGTCAAACCAGAACCATCCCAAATGAAGGAAATATATATAAGTATATGTGCTTTGTTCAAGGGCGACAAACCGACTTCGTACTGCCATCAAAATAACGAAGACACATCCCTGCTTCCCGCTTTTTGTTATATTTTGATTTTTTTGTCTTTTTCCATATAATAAGCCCTCGAAAGAATAAAAGAATGCTATGATACAATGGACAGTAATTCCAGTATCAAGAAAGCGTATGCACTAGTTCGGGAATTGGAACAACTTAAAGCAATGGAAGGTGGTGAAACTGGTCACGGATACTTCAGAGACTCTGTTCCATCCATGGGAAAGCAAAGGTGTCAAGTCGTGATAGCTAAGTACAATGGTTAACCTGGTACGTAAAGTCGAAGGTCAAAATTTGGCTTAAACATTGAGTCCAAATGAAGCCGCTAAAGGCCGAGATAAACAAGCAGCTAATATGCAATGCGCACACAACTTTCAACGACACCAGTGAGCCTCTAGGGTATGGGAAGCCCAAAAAAATGATAAGTGATGAAGGAGAAGAAATGAAGCTTCAAATACGTAAGACATGGCGGGACTAAAGAGGACCCTTATTTACACAAAAGTGCGCATGGCAACAAGTGATGAGCAGGAACTAACCAGGAAGTTTGCGAAAGGAAGGTTTCTACTTATCAAGTCATGATTAAAAATCGAGCGAGTGAAATGGGTGTAATACTCATGACTACGGGATCGACCAAGGCAAGTGATCGAAGATGGAGGCTTAGAATGCAAGATGCAACCTGAAGTGATCTCCTAACCTATATGCCGTTGAAGACCATATACCGCCGTGAAGAGTCCTGAATCGCGGATCAAAAAACCGGAAAAGTCTCAAAATCGTCGTAAAATGTAATTAAAAATATACTAAACTGGCACTTCCAAGCAATCGAGTTATACAAGAGGAAGACAGACGAAAAATAAAGCATAAAGAAATTTTTGCAAAAATTAAATTTTTTAGCCATAAATACACAAATTACCCTCAATTGGTTTCATTATTGCATAGTCGATTTGGAAAAGAGTTTCCTGAGCTAAAAAAAAACTTGTTTCGTCAAAATCAGAAACAACCGACCGTCGGAATTCAAAATAAAACTCGTGTGGCCTTAATCATCCCGTTTATTCATTTTGTCCGCTTGAAAATTAAAAATTATGAATTTTTGCTCAGAAACCCCTCTTAAAAAATCGCGGACTGATAAGATACGCGGGTTCAATGAAGTGACAGATACACGCGATCGTTATGGGTCAGAAAGCCGCGTATGCGTAAGTCCATAACTCAAAAAGAAGTTTCTAATGCACTATGAAATTTCTGTGATGACTATTCCCAAGGTGGAGGGAACGTGACATAGCGCAATAGACCAAGAGGTCAAGGCAAGATCGCGCAACACAACAACCCTTCCGAAATCGTGGATTAATCCAAATTTTTAAATAAAGTCGACATAGTGAAAGTAATGTGAGATTGCGCTGAAATGCTCAGAATTATCGGGGAACCGCACGGGGACTGGTTTACCATTGATTTATGTCACTACGCACAGAAGGGGAAGATATACATTTATCATCGTGACCTCCGTGAGGGGAGACTTCAGAGACTCCGCACGGAAAGTTCTCCTCGGGAGGGTCGTACCGGAGGACTATGTCCAAAACTATTGCGTAGATAATTCCAAGAAAGGCACACGTATTGCTATCAAGAGATATCATGATTTGCACATAAGATCCCTATTCACTATCGGGCAGTAGTGGCGGTGATTCGCCTTACCACAATTTAAAGCAAGTCAGACGATATGAGATAGTCAGAGACTTTTCGCCAATTCATGCATGATCATGTCCGTTACCTGCATGAAATAATGACTCCATCTACAAACAAAAATAAAATACTTTGGAGCAGGAACTATTTTGACTACATTCTTCTCGAGAGAGTTCCCGCCGAGACCCAAAGTCATCTCACTATTGGTGAAGCCTTCGGATTCCAGAGATCAAGCCACAGACATGATGAAGAGACTGGGGCACAGAGGTACCGCGAACTACTCGGGACGATGAGTTCTTCTTGCGGTGGAGAGAACGCATCACTGCAGAGACGATTATTCCTATGCCGTGATGGATTTCCGAGGAGATCCGTATCTAGTACTTCAACTGCGGCAACATGGGAGCAATGTAAGTTTTTCAAAAATTTTAACTTATATGATTTTTTTGGATTTTTCAAATATGTATGAAAAATAAAAACATGTTTTTTGGATTGGATTCATAATGATCGACAAATGAAAAATGATCATGTTTCGTATGTTGGGACCGCTTGTTTCACGAGGGCTTAAGATTATTGCCAAGCGCTGCAGGCAGAGGGAAGTGAAAGGATTCTGACAGACACTTCCAGCCGTAAGTATATAAAACTTCTGAGGATTGATGATGCAACTTTTTCCGGGTTACCGTGAGGACTCTGCTGCATATTCCGTCGAAGATCCTGCGAGGAGTACCCGACTGGATGTCAGACTGCTCACCGCAGCAGGTTCACCACACAACATTGTTTCGAGAGACGGAACTTCGGGCGGGTCTCCGTGAGCGACGACGCCAACCCACGGTAACTGGAGATGCGGATATCAACGATGCCGCAGCACTGGCGCGTTTTACTCTACATTGATGGACCCGGCCTCCCTGAAAAAAGTGGACACTGGCGATATATACAATGAGATGCCGCCCGGATGGAGTCTGCGCACTGGCATTGTGGCGCTGACGGCGTCGCGATATCGACACCTTCACCGATATCGAGAACCACCGATACCAGATGAAAGCTTGATTAAAGCAATGAGTTGCCAAACCAATTATCGCCTTTATATCGCGAATGAATGTTAAAAATTAAACATTTTGTAATAATGATTTTTCGCCAACAATCAGAATAAATTAGATTTACCCGGATAAGCAAAGGTTCGACAGGACATGCCCAATGGATGTTCAGAAGAGCACGCAACGGGGATGAACACCAACATACGCTCCTGCTTAATATGTTCAATCCGGCATTCCCCGCCACGGTTATCAGAATAATCTGCTGCGTATTTTTCTCATTATACCGACAGGATATTCCGGTAGACAACAGAAGCAACCCAGAGCAGGTGGTAAAGCCGAAGGGCCCCGGAAAAAATGATGAGATGATGTACTATAAATCCATAGTTGATGAAAGATTAATATACCATAAAGAAGATTGAGGAAAAACACTAATTTATCTCATCAAAATCAAAATTCAAATGTGTATGAGAAGAGAAGAAGAAATCCACCAACACGCTAAGAACGCCGCCGCCCAGCACACATTTCCCCCCGCATAGAGCCGGTCTTTAAGCTCCTTATATTCCGCCTTCGGAAAGTCAATTCGGCGTATACGCTTTATGACCTTTACTTGTTATAGGGCCATGTACCACCCACTTAACCTTCTCGCCTAGCGCATTTTTCGGCATGGCACTTAAAGAACGCGATATCAACTTTGACCACATGGGTCACTATCGTGGCGCATTCCCCACGCCGCTTAACAAGATAAAACCCAGATGAAGAAGGCCGCTTTACTAGAAGTACGAAGAAGCTCAACAACCACTTTCAAGGGGAAGGAATCGTATTCAATGGAAAATACGGATTCAATTCTAGACTGCTGATCCCGGAATGAGTAAAGCTAATGCAGTTTTAATCGACGTTCCAGATGCTCGTAGTGTACAGTGATATAGCATAATGCCGCCAGATCTATATTATCAATCGTCCGTTGAAGAATTGTCTTCATGATTTCCACATCGTTTCCACTTGCCTATTGGTCGAGGACAATATGGAGATGAACAGCCTCGCCGGAACCCAATGAAGAGCCAACTCACCATCATATCGAACAAAGGAACAAGTTATGGTCATGATGATCTTCAGGTATGATCAAACGAGCGACAATTCTGTTGAAGAAGAGAGCTGCAGCCTCACTCACATCGTCTCAAAAGCAGGGTACATAGTCGAATTTATCAGTGGCAGGCGCAGTTCATCGAAGATGACAATGAGACGAGGACCCTTATTGCAAGGTATTGCGAGCAGTATAATCCAGGCTCTACTCTTGCATGGGTCCGATGAAGAACGACCCCCCGGGAAAAGCTGGGAGCGGGATGAGCTACTCGAGTATACACCCGACAAGGATGACACTGACCGATTCACTACAATTCCGGAAAATCGAGGCCGCAGGCAGCTAACACATTGAAATCTTCTCCGGGCTGCGTGCCTCGATAAATGACCCCCACAGAGCTCCAACGTAGAATCATTGAGCCAGCCTCACCTTCAGGAAGGCGTCTTAGACTGAATCAACCTCGACTATTACGTAAAAAGCACTAACAACTAGATAACTTTTTAGCTAAGTGACTACTACGATGCTCATCTTCAAAAAGAAGAGGGAAAACTTCACAGCCTGGAGATACAATGATATCCCCATACCAAGGATTCAGAGAGATTAGAAACAAGTGTTCGGTTCGAATGACTTCATCATAGATCATTCTCTCCATACAAGTAACTGGGGGAGATCAACGCAGAAGATTGGTTTGACTTAAGATTTGGTGGAGAGCGAACCTAGATCAATTCTCAACATCACGGTCCATCTATTATATTGTCTTCTGATGATGTCATCATTGAGACGTAAACTGAATGATTGGCAAATTGCCAAATATACAAAGCCTGCTAAGAACAATATAATGCTTTAGGCCGCCAGCATAAAGTATGGATCATCATATAAGTAATTTTTCATCTAAGTGTATCGCAACAAAGTCCATCACCACTACAGTAGTAAATAACATGCTTCAACACAGAGCATCATCCTTCCAACCGTAACCATACCAATGGTGATTCCATTAAAGAGCCGCATACAAAAGAAAATCATGATAACGTGGTGACTCCAAAGAAGAGCAGAGGTCACCGCCTTTTTCAAGGCATTTAATGAGTCGCTGAGTTTAGTCGCCCCAAAGAAAAGGAACCTTTCTTCAACAATCTCATATATCCTTTGTAATTCAAAGATAGTTAACGGCGTTCCTCCCAAGAAAATTAGACTTTCTCTTCGAGACTTGAAGTCGACGGGATTGAAGATTTGGAGGCAACTGGCGGAGTTGCTCGATCGATAGATTTGATTGTCTTCACTTAGACACGAGCAATCCCGTCACCACCGGATGTTGCCGCGGAAAACGCAAGACTTGTTCGGATTCAAACCCACCTTATAGAACGAGCATCTCAAAATATTTTTTGAGATTGGATGATCCATCCCTCTTGAAAGAACGAGAGTACCAGATCATCTAAGTATGCCTCTTGAGATGATTTCTTCTTGATGAGGAAGGCGAAGACATGGCCCATCGGTAAAGTAGTTCCATTTTAAGACCAAAAGTTGGGGTATTTTCCTATATGCAAACGTATCTCTGGACAACAACAAGTGGGGGTCTTATAGTTGATCTTTTCCGGACGAGAATCTGACTTGTGTTCATAAAAACTGGCCTATTAGATGAGAAAGAGGACCCCATAATGCAGACATTTGCCAATAATCTAATCAATGAAAGGTGTAGTAATTATCTTAGGACACCGCCTTATTTAGAAGTCCTCCAAATCATATGGTCACACCCACCAAGCCCTTGTTTTTATCAACGGAATGCCGAAACCTATTCGGCCGAGGAATCGGAAATGACCCGCCCCCGAGCGCCCCCCCGCCCGCACCTTTTTTTTATTTTTATTCGCTTCCTTCTAGGATTAACTTATTTAAGCTTTTGTCGATCGCTTAGCCTTATTAATGTTTTGATCTTTATGTCGTGATAACAGATGGGTCTATATATTTACCCTCATAAGACCGGTAATTCATCCTGATTAATACTTTTTAAGAGTTTTGATAGATTAACTTGCCATCGAAAATTCAACAATGAAGAATATTTCGATAATGTTGAGATTTTTGAGATAGCCACCACAAGATAGGGAGATATTTCATAGCTGAGCGTTCCCCTTCGCAAAGATAAACTCAGGCCGCGCAAGGGTCAAGATCGGGTGAAGAACCAAAGTAGACCGAGGAGATATGGCAACTGAAAGTGATTTCTTCCCAAAGAAGTAGAAACCCCGCTGATAGCGGGATTCACCACATCAACCACCAGAGTATCCGACGCCTGCACTACGCCCGCAGATGGCCTTCGGTAAGAGTACTGAAGATAATCCTGCCGGAAGTAAGCGCCCAAGCGAGCATTACGCTTCCACCGCTTTATGCCACCAGGATAACCCGCAGGCTATGGCGAAGCACCGCAATGGCGGAATTTTAACGGTAAATTTAAGAACATCATCGATAACGCCTTCCCGGGTAGCGGGAGATTACAGCGCCCGCAATCCGGAAAACAACGAGCTGAACAATTTCGGCGTGAGCTGAGTCACCGTCCAGAATCGACCACGATAACCTCGAGGATGAGCGCAAGATTGCACCTATCAGCATTGAGATTCCCAAATTCCCGCATTCTCGACAGCGCTATGGCTATTCCAAATTAAAGGTATGAGCCGGGCTACGCATCCAGGCCTGATAGCCCGCTGATCTATGATTATCCTCATTTTTTCAAACATAATTCAAATAATGATACTAATGGGTATTCATTCCGGTGAGAGTTTGCCTTCGTATAAATGCCGAGAACAGAACCGGAACAGATGCGCTACCGCCGACGGTAGCACAGCCCCGCTTTGTCATTAGGAATCTTTGACTGAGATCGAGAAAATCCGGATAACGACAATGGTAAGAATAGTGCTGCTTACAGATTTTGTTAGCCCGGAGACCTGCGTCTTCCGTTAGAGGCGCACATCACGGTACACCACTGAATAACTGCGGCGAAGATGATAAACAAATGAGGATACCGAGGATCCCCAGTCGACGCTGAGTCGCCGCTACCACATGAATGTGCTGAAAACTGCGCGATATCAAAGGTAATCGGATATAAATTTTTCGGATCAATAGCCTCAGAATGCAGGCGAGTGCATTGCGCACAGCGACAACATCGGGAGTACCGGCGAGTGTATATAGCACAAGCGACTTCCGCGCTGTATCTTTTCTGGCACCGAAAGAGCCCTGGCAGCCCTCAGGGCACCGATTAACGCGACCGCCAGAGATGCTTCGGCATCCCGGCGCAGACCAGCGATACCCCTGCCAGATGGAACAACCAGCGATGATCTTTATACCAAGATTTTCACGCATAAATTTATTTCTGATTTTATGAGTATATCCACATGTAATATATCCTGAATACAAGAAGACACTTATGTAACTTCTTCCCGTACTTATGCCTCGTGATTTTGATTCGCGCTTAAAGAACTTGTTTACTGTTGTTCCGGCAGCGCGATGGGGATATGAGTGTTCATGAAGAACCCAGACAACGCTGAATAGCATTCTCCCGGATTTTTTCCGGGTCACCAAAAAAGGGAGATTTTGCCCCCGAAGATGCCCGGTATTGCGCACCTTTATTTTTTTTTTTGCTCTCAACACATGCTATGGAGCCGGATAGAGCAGGCATTCATCCCCATGCCCCAAAGAAGATGCGCTGATTTACCGCCAGCAAATAACCTTCCAGATTATCTGGTGATTTTCCTTGTTCCCGTTCAAGATTGATAACCACGAATGCAAGATCATGGTTACGGATCGAACTATAGCATAAATATTTCGTATACATAATAAAGATAATCACAGAATTGAGAAAGCAGTCCACAAGATTACTATCAATTTATCCGGATGTCCGTCATCTCGCGTGACCAGGTTTGGGTTTCGACAGATCTAATTTGGAGCGTAGGAGTATTGGGTAAATACTTGTAAAGTATGCTGAACCCATACGAGATCAATCAATCGCTGGGTTCACCCACGATAGTTGCCGCCAGACGAGAACTTTTCACGGCGGATTAACATCTTTGAAGCCATGAACATCCCGGATCGCTGACGCGCATAACCATACTCATAGGCTGAACTTTGTCTGAATATGCAATAGCTTTGATAAGCTCTTCATTTCGGTCATGATCAATGGAGTTACGCGCCATCCTGGCTTTAAAATTAGCCAGGAGTTCGGTCTCACTTCCCTGATATCCCATAGGCAAATCGAAATGGTTCGCAGGCGATAGCCGCCTTCTCCAAATGAATAAATCCGCCCCCCTGCATGAGTCGCCGAGAAAGACAATACCAAGATCACCGCTATAAAAGCGCTGAAAATAATCTTCAATCTAATTGAAGGCCGCTGATCATAGAGTTCACACGAGCACCATAAGTGGAAAGTGGTGATATGATCGACGCTGATTTTCATTTGAGTCTGCCTTCAAACTTAGGAATAATCACAAGTTTGCTGAACTGAGGTACACTGACTATACCGAATCGGGTCACGAGCACTACGGATGTCCGGGTAAAAGCGACGTTGCCAGAAGGAAAATCGAGGCGAGCTCGAATTTGCATCCTGATGGATGGACTTCCAAATATTCCGAAAAGAATAGTCCGGATTTGATGAGGCACCGGTGTCGCTGTGAAGGACCCATAGAAAACGGAGAAGAACCCTTCCCGCCGAGTTACCATAACCGTGGCCTAGTTCTCCACCGGTTACCGATCGAAGAGGAAGCCCCGGCAGGGGTTCTGCGATTAGATAGAGGAGAAGACCGGATAAGCACCCGGGCGTGTGGAAAGAAGCATTCTCATGACTCGCGATGAATCGATTCGCGCCCCGACGTTGCAACATAGGATTCTACCCTATGTGCAATGTTTAATTGCCCGAGCCTATGATTGAAACTTTGGTTCGATGTAAAAGGGAATGACCCCAAAGAAGGATTGGACCGAATATGCCCGGGCCCAAAGGGGAAATCAAACGAAGTCGATCCACCAGCCACAGACATGGGCGTAGATCCGACGCACCTAGCGGGGTGGTGTTGAAAGAAAATAGGATTTCCAGCAATGACATCCCCGAAACGAAGGGACCAGATTGAGTATATATGTCAGAAACCTGCACAACACAGTGAAGAAGCGGAAGCACCGAAATATTGATGAGGCCCCCGCCGGCCACGTGCCAGAGGGGACGGGACGGCCCGGCGAGACCATGCAGGTGAGTTCTTCGATAGCCTTGAGTACCAGTAGTCATCGGAAGATAAGAAAGATATGGAAGATCCGTGGTCTCTCAACCTCCTGTACCGGACGACTGAAGAATGTTGCTGGATAATCAAGAGAAATATTACGCACCTTGTTCAGCGCTTCAGCGATATCCTTCACCTGACGGCTTTGTAAAACAATACCTTTATGGTGAGCTGAACGCCTCTGAACCGGACACCCTGAATCAGTAACGAAACCCCGCATCTTAGTGAGGATTCCCCACAGCCACGTATTTGCCAGGGTGAAAACCACCGCTATCGCTTCTTACGCTTTTCCTGAAAGAGCGCCCACCGGAGATAACCCCCGGATTTCTTTTAATAAGCGCAGGCGCCGCGATTAAAACATTGATATTTACCACATGACCAAGAAAATTGGCGTTATGTGCTTAGTATGCATACCCGGGTCAGAAAAATCAAAATCACCGAAAACGTTAGCGTGGTTTGCCATTTCTCCAGCCCAGGACATGACCAGGAGGACCAAAATGATGCCAGGAAAGCCGGGTTATAGGTTTTCCGGTAGCGCCTGGGGCGATTAGCCCAATAACCAGCGTATGTACAACAGCTACGCTGATTCTTTACCCATAGCCTTTAAGCTTGTACGCGCTATACCCAGCCAGTAAGTACCTTCGCGACAAATTTTCAGTGCCATTGATCCCGTACCACGTAGACGCCTGTACGAATACCGTGGGAACTTCAGAATGCGCAACTATGTGACACCAATCCGGTGATCTCATAAATGCAGTAGCTTGATGGTCTGGAGGTCAGATCCAGCCAATCTTATGGGATTCCTTCAACTTCTTCATATTCTCCTCGCGCTGATACCCCCCCGGGAGAGAGTTTTCCAGCCTACTTTACGGAGCGGGATTGCCCACGACCACCAGGCTCGTTAGAGCGCCCTGAGTTGAACCTCTCATCACTCATTCCATAGTCCGAGAACCTGATGATGCAGGATTGACAATTTCAGTGAAATTTATAGTTTATCCAGATTAAATTACCGGTTTACAAGCAGCGTCAAGTCATGATATGGAGTTGAACGGCTGATGTTCTGACGCAGAAATTAATAATAATTAATTACGCATTATCATTACGCGGAATTGGTTCTTCCACAACATAACTTTAAGCCCCATGACTAAAAAAAAATTTTTCCACTATAAATTCCGCATTACAAAATTCAATAACCAAACGATTCAATGCACTAATGCCAAATACTCATGGCATGTAAATTTAGAAGATGTCAAGAAAAGTCTTCTTGAAACAAGGAGAAATTTAGAACGATGTTCACCTGACCATCTTTATTGCTGAAGAAATTTTACCTTTATAAAGGTCATGATCCTCTGACAAAGATGACCAATTATCGTGAACAACTGATTAATTACTGAATTGAACTGACGATTCTTCCTCCACCAAGCTGGAATTATCAAACAATTTATTAAAGTTCTAAAATTAATTATCGCTTAACTCAAACGAAATGAAAAAGGCACAAAATAAAAAATTATATATTAGAAATGTCGCTTTTGAGTTTTGATATGCAAAAAAAGAAACAAATAAGTTTTTGGCTTTTAGCCCATAAACAAGAGCCTAAAAAACTAAGAAGCCGTCTATCATAATCTAAGCTAAATAAGATTGATGCAGAAGTATAAATTGAATTATAAGTCCTCCTAAATCCTTATAAAGCTACGAGGTTGTTTATGATCAATAAGAGCAATGAAGACTAAAACTCAATCAACAAATTTTTAGAGAAATAGGTAAAACTTCATGAAAATAAAAAACTCCAAAGAAACAAGGAAAGCCTTCAAAATTGTAATAAAACTTAGTTTATGAATCAAGAAACCGGACTGAAGAAGCTAAAGAATGTAATGCAGCACAACACAAAGATGAGGAGTGAACGTTTGTCGGTATGCTTCCTCTGTTCTATAAAAGCGAGACGAACGTTAAGAACACTTATTATGATCCGGAACTCAACCCAGAGTAAATAGCACTAACAAGCGACACTGCGATAAAAGACTGCCGGGATAAACGAAAGAGAAATAAGATGAAATTACTGCTCACACCCAAAGAAGTATAGAGACTCGCAGCATACGTGTCACTACAGATGTACAGAGAGAAGAAGAACTCGTCACCAGTATCTTAAAATTTTATCCTTCCACCTTATGGTTTTACCCGCGCTTATGCAACCGGGGCCGCGTATATTGCCTGGTGGTGAGGAATTTCGCGATAACAGGACACCGCCGGACGATCTCCGCCATGCAGAGCGATGGCGACCTCCATGCGGCACCGGAAAAAACCTGAGCCAAAGAAAGATAAAGGAAAGAAAGTAATAAATGGGAAAGATATCAAGACTCGTGATTTGATTATGAGAGCTGTTAGAACCCACCTGATCAGAAGATGTGGTTGTAAATTAGTGTATAGTATCTTCGACAATAAATGAAGAATTTGTTCAGTGAGTAATCATAAAATGTGATCCCTAAACAGAGCACCAAGAAGCACTCTGTTTTGTAATTAATAACCCTGCAGGTCAAGGATCTAACCCCACGCATAAAAATATGCATTTACTTATTGCAGGACTTCCGTTACGTATCATGGTACTATAAAAATTCATATAGAGACTTAATGAGAGGTTTATTTGTTGGTCCCATTCCGGCCCAGATCTACGTGAGTCTAAATCCCCGCAACTGCCTTCTTTAATCCAAATATATGAAGAGTCTGGTGACAGACAGCATAAGATATTTCTACCCCATATGTTAGTGAGATCTATGTTACTTTTCAAAATAAATCATAATGAATGGCAACATAACAAATATTATTGTACATTAAAGCATACACTAACACGTTTATTTAGGAAACAGGCCTTCTGTATTATAAATAGTACGAACAAAATGATCTTGGAGAATCTTTGATCCTTCCGAGGCACGGAGCACGTCGTCCGGATCCGTCCAGCCACTTGCCTGTCGAACTCCTTAGCGATACAAAAAAAGGTGCATACGAGACCTTTATAAAGAGATGTATATCTCAAAAACAAGGGTTTCTGAAATGGTAGGAGAGAGTACGAGGCAGGGAATCGGGACATGGATAGGGAACCAACGAAATATATTATAATACTTTCTCTCTCTCCTTCGTGCCCCCGCGAGTCTTTATAGTCCCTCCAAGTAGTTTCGGCAGTTGGAAACAGTTGGCCACGGGCTGGGGTGGTTGAACTACCTGAGTAACCATCAACCCAGCGCGAAATTAGGGATTTTTATATATATTTTTAATCATTAAAATGGCATACGCGGAAAAGTCTAGCTGTACTCGCGTATACACGCGGAAAAACACGGGCATAGTCGCGTATGGAGGATTTTCCACTGTTTTTAAGTGAATTTGTCCAAGTCTGTAGGAATGGGTGCCCAAAAAGCCATGTAGCAATCATGAATCATGTCAAGGTGAGAAATGATGCTATAACACTATCCTTCTCGTGAAAGGTGGCTTTCACATACTTCCCTAAAGTACACCCCTTGCACTGATCTGACTCCGCAAGAGTGCCCTTAGGAAGCCCAGTAGAAATCTGCTGCAGGATCTTCAAAGCTCCATGGTTGTAACGCCCCAAGACTTCATGGGCGCGTTCGGTGGAACGGGCGCGCCGGTTGGGCGTTTGGGTGAGCTCGGGCACCGTGCGACATTGTTGAAAATGCAGCAAGATGATGGAGCTTAGTGAAATGAAGTCGCCTTCACTAAGTGGGCCCGCAGGCAAATTCTGGCGCAAAATCTATTTTTAGACTATGTCTGTTTTTAGACATATGGAGCATGGTTCGGGGATTCCAGTTTGAGATTCTTGAAGTATGTGTCATGTTGGTAAAAATAGATGAGACTCTATTTTTGAGGTCAAAGAGGTCGAAGTCTATTTTTAGACTGCCTCTCCTTAAAACGGGGAAGTCAAATATTATTTACCCTTAATAATATTTAGACTATAAACAGCAGTTTACTCTCTTGGAGCACTTCAGTTCGAGCTACAGAAGTGGCTCATGCATTTGACAGAGGAATCACGTGGTTCCCAAGGGTTTGATGGCATCATGCATGGTTGACTTCAGTTGGACTTCAGTGGCAGAAGTTTGGAGGAGTTAATGAGACAGATAGTGGAGTTGTGTTCTGTTTATTTTAGTTGAACTAGTTGAGATTAGTTTAATTAGCTAATCAATTAGTTATGAGTGGAGTGATTAAATATTATTTAATTCATTAATTAGTAACTCATTATTCAACTCAAGAATACATCAGTTCACTACAGTGCATGATCAGTTCAGTGGAGACCAGTGAAAGAGGTAGATGAAAGGGTAGAGTTAGCTATCAGTTGTGACTATCTTTGTTGCTATTTGCAACACACGAATGAGTGGAAGTAAGCACGCAAGATTACGCAGGTTAGGGCTGATGATTTGCTCATATAAAAAACCCATCCCATAAATTCGAAACATGCAATAAGCGAGCAATTGATGGTGAGTTGTGAACCGATAT
The DNA here is from genome assembly GCA_034641835.2 of Pinus albicaulis. NCBI lineage: Eukaryota > Viridiplantae > Streptophyta > Pinopsida > Pinales > Pinaceae > Pinus > Pinus albicaulis. The sequence goes on along the minus strand of CM076576.1, from coordinate 541,126,555 downwards.
TTGTTCAAGCGGGCACTAGATGTGATGGCCTTTCGAAAATGTTTGAGTACTTGTGAGGAGTATTGTCTGGGTTGTTGTGATTTCTCCGCTTATAATGCACACAATAGCTGCGGGGTTTTCAACTATAAGCTTTCCCCATACATACTGTGTTAATGTGTATGATGATTTGATGTGTTATCGCTTGATTTTATTTCCGCATGTGTGATGATCTGAGTTGAGTTGAGTGGAAGAGATTATGTGTTGTGTAAGAAGTTCAAATAGTATGTGACCAGGATAGTCTCGGTGAATAATTATTCATTATTCAGCAAATTTCTACAGACGTAACGGGCGCGCGTCGCACCATTGGAGAGTCACGGGTGCGTGGGTGTGCGAGGCGGGTCACGGGCGCGTTGGTGGAGAGGCGAGTCAACACGGCATTGGCGATATGAGTTTATACCACGACGGGTGCCCTTGGACGAGCGACCGAAAGGCGAGTCAGTGGGTCAACGGACGCGTTCGGCACGCGGCCGACGCCACACTTGGTGGGCGAGCGACCAAACGAGGGGGTCGGCTTGGGTCGGGCGAGTGCCCCACACCCCACGGACGCGGCGTTTCGTGGGCGGACACATAATGAGCGGGTCGGCTCGGGTCGGGCAAGCGACCACAACTCCACGACGTGTTTGTATATATATGGCGAGCGTGTTGAGAGTGGAGGCAGCGAACAAGCACGAGAAACATCAAGGCGAGTCAAGTCGCACCACGAGTTGCCAACAACTCGTTGGTGGAGAAACGGCGAAGTAACGACAGCTGCACGGAGTCGGGTCGAGTCGGGTCATAGGCAGGGCGAGCGCACCACAGATCACCGCAGCCGCACCATAGGTCGGTTCGGATCGGGTCAGGGCGGGCGCCTCTGAACGGCGGGTCGAGTCGAGTCGTGTCTGCGCGCCGAGTAACAGCAGCGGCCCAACACTAAAATTGCGAGTCCGGGAGCATCGTTGATCAGATTGAGGTGCCGTAAATTGAAGTAGGTGCGTCTTGGTGACAGGCATCGAACCATATAGGTTTGGGATGGATTCGACACACGGTTAGCTCAGAAAATGCTCTGCACTAGATTGGAGCAACAGTTGAGTGACCCGAGTGACCAGCACTTGGGCAGTTTTGGGGCAGCACTTCCGAAGGTGAACTTGATGATTGTAAATGGTTGTAAAAGTCTGTTTTAGGCTGATTTTATGATTGGTAAGCCTTAGAGCTTGGCCAAAATGCAAATAGCCTTGCCTTGTAACTTCATTTTTATGAAACATAATATCTTGGGCAGGCAGACTCATTTTAGCAGGGAGTTGCCCCTCCCCAAAGCCTGTCCATCTGTAGATCTTCCCTCTTGCTTTTTTTTCTTCTTCTTTGGACAATTGGTAGCATAATGTCCGTGATCATGGCAGTGAAAACATTTCACTTTTGCCATATCCTGCTTCTTGCCCTTTGCACCGGAATGATAAGTTTTCTTACCCTTCCCCTTCTTTGCTTTGGCAACCAAAGCGCAATTTTCTTCATCAGCTCCCTTTGATGAAGATCCATCCCGAGTAGTCCTCCTTATCTCCTCCTACATGAGATCCGCCCAAAGGCGCTCCCATCCCGGCAGCTTCTCCCGACCATTGACACTATCTTGATATGAGTGCCAAGCCTTCAGAAGACCAAGGAGAGCCAGGTCGACCATGTCCTCGTCTTCGACAGTCACCCCCACACTTCCCGGCTCATCTCTGCATTGAGTGAACTTCGTGAGGTATTTGGCGATACTGTCGCCTTTCTCCATCTTGATGTTCCTGAGCTTATCTTTGAGCGCCAGCCTCCTTTGGTCGCTCTTACTCTGGAATAGATCCGTCAAAGCTTTCCACATTAAATATGGAGAAGCCTTTCCATGCAGGCTGGATACAATATGATCCTTGACGCCCTCCAACAAGATCCTTCGACATTTTGCCATCTTCTTTTGCCATGCTTCGACTTCAGCAGGATCAGTGGGCTTTTGGACATCCGTATCCACGAACTCCTTCAGTCCATTATCTTCTAATACTTCCTCCATGTAATCCTTCCATGCAACATAATTCGAACTGCCTTCAAGAGCATATTCGAGTCGCAAACCGTTGAAAGACATTTTCAACTCCGGCACCAAGAAAACAAAACTGCTGCAAAATTCGAATTCCAACTCAAAGCTCAATCACTCTGGATCTGTGAGAACAAATTATTTCTAGCACATAGATCGACTGCAGGGGAATTTACTGGATATATCACCTTTCAAAGAAATGATGGATCCAGAGGCTACCTGGCCCGCATGCAGACTCTGTCTACCGAAATAAGTTTGTAATCACTGTGATGATCAATCTCTGCTTTAATAGCTCCGATACCATGTAGAAATTTGCTGAATAATGATTAATTATCCACCGAGACTATCCTGATCACATATCAATTCGAATTCATATGCAACACATAATCTCTTCCACTCAGATCATCACACATGCGGAAATAAAACAAGCGATAACACATCAATTCATCATACACATTAACACAGTATGTATGGGAAAATATTATTGCTGAAAACCCCACAGCTATTGTGTATATTATAATGGAGAAAACATGTAACAACTCAGTACAATACTCCTCACAAGTACTCAGTACTATCTCATGAAGTTACACACAAACTAGCTTGGTTTTAAACAAGTCACGGGTTCAAAACTCAACCACTAATTGCTTGCCTCTATTGCGCAATCATGGCCTGTCTAAATAGAGATCCAAGGTTCGAATCTCCTTGGCTTGACAACGCAATCATCATGGGAAATTTCCTCCAAGTGTGGTGCAAATCTCATGCACAACTGATGTCACAACTGATAGTTGTACTCACCCTTTCATCTATCTCTTCCACTGGTCTCCACTGAACTGTCCATGCACTGTAGTGAACTGATCTGTTCTTGAGTTGAATAATGAGTTACTAATTAATTAATTAAATAATATTTAATTCACTCCACTCATTACTAGTTGATTAGCTAGTTAAACTAATCTCAACTAGTTCAACTAAGTTAAACCGAACACAACTCCACCAACTGTCTCATCAACTCCACCAAACTTCTGCCACTGAAGTCCTAACTAAAGTCAACCATGCATGAGCTCACCAAACCCTTAGGAATAGCGTAATTCCTATATCAGATGCATGAGCCACTTCTGTAGCTTGAACTGAAGTGCTCCAAGAGAGTAAACTGTTGTTTAGAGTCCAAATATTATTAAGGGTAAATAATATTTGACTTCCCTATTTTTAGGATAGGCAGTCTAAAAATAGACTTCGACCTATTGACCTATAGGTCAAAAAATAGAGGTCCATCTATTTTTTACCAACATGACCAATACTCTAAGAATAACATACTGCAACCCCTGGACCATGCTCCATATGTCTAAAAATAGACATAGTCTAAAAATAGACTTTGCGCCAGAATTTGCCTGCGGGCCCACTTAGTGAAGGCGAATTCATTTCACTAAGCTCCATCACCTTGCTGCATTTTCAACAAATCATCCATCTTTGATGCTTGCAACGTGCTCGGTCTTGGTCCGACTTGGTTATCAAGTTCACCCTTGACATCTTCTACATCTGCAACATCCTTGTGTGGTTCAACCTGCAATGTTTGTAATGTGCTTGGTTCGGGTTCAACTTTTTCTTCAAGTTCTTCCATCTCCTCAACCACATTCTCAACATTCTTCGGTCTAGCCATATACCTCCTTATAAGCTCACGTTTCATCTCCTTAAAATCAAGCTTGACAAGCTTCCCTTGAAGCATGTGTTGCTCTTCAGCCAATTCCTTTAGCTCCTTTCCATAGCTGTCCAATGTCTTCATAAGTCGGTTGAATTCTTCCTGGTTCATGTCGGATATCCCTTCTGCAAGTATTGCATAAAAGGTCTTCTTCAACTCACTAAAATCATCAACGATTTCATCCGTTCTTCTCAAATATTTTACCAGCCTGCTTCCGAAGTCCTTCGGAATTAACTCTTCCATTCTAGTTCTAGCCCTGACAAATGCCTTGCTTCAGCTAAGGTCTCAAGAGAAACCCCAAATATATAAGTCAGCTTCAACAGCGTCTACAACCCCTGCAACTCTGTCCAGCTCTGATACCAAATGTCACACCCCTACACCACGGGTGTCTTCCAACCACGTCTTGTAGGCAGGTGCGGCACTGCCGTACTTTTTCTTTTTCTAAATACTCAAGTACCCAGACTACGCCTATAGCAACATTCGTTAGTTATATTACAAATTTTCTTTCAATGTGTGGAATAAAACATAAACATCAATATCAATCCACAAGTACGCCCATACATACAAGGGAGGGGCAACTCCCTTTTAAAATGAGTCCGCCCAGATATTATGTTTCATAAAATTACAAGTTTACAACATCCAATCCAGCAGAAACCACTCCTGCTCCTTGGCACGGCTATTTGCCTTTTGGCCAAGCTCTAAGGCTTGCCAATCATCAAACTAGCCTAGAAAAATCATATACAATCAAGAGTTTCAACCTGTGGAAGTGCTGCCCTAAACTGCCCCCAAGTGTTGGTCACTCGGGTCACTCAGTTGTTGCTCCAAATCAGTGCAGAGCGTTTTCTAAGCTGACCGTGTGTCCAATCTATCCCTCACCCATAAGGTTGGATGCGTCTCAGAGTTACGCACCTTCTAGTTTTTACGGCACCTCAATCCAACACCCGACTTGCCCGGAATCGTGTTTTTAGTGCTGGGCCACTGCCGTTACTCGGCGTCCATAACCGACTTGACTCGACCCGTCCGCCGTTCAGCTGCGCCCGACCCGACCTGCGGTGCGGCGTGCACGTCTACGACCCGACTCGACCAAAGCTCGGTTCGTCTTCGTTTCTGTGCCCAACGAGTTGTTGGCAACTCGTGTGCTACCCTTGACTTCTTGCTTGTTCGTCCTTGTTGCTTCTTTGAACATGGTTGCTTCACTCTCCAACGCCATCATATATATATGGACACCAAGTGAAGTGAGGGTCGCTCGTTTGCCACGAGCCGACCCACCGGTTTATTCATCCGCCCACGAAGTGCCGTGTTGTGGGGTGTGAGGCGCTCGGCCGACCCGAGCCGACCCCGACGTTTGGTGTTCGCCCATGAAGTGTCGCGACGGCCCACGCCCAATATGTTGGCCGACCCACCAACTCATCCGTCGGTCTAGCTCACCCAAGGTGCGCCCGTGGTGGTATAAACGCGTCTCGCCAATGCCGTGTTGACTCGCCTCTCCTCCAACTCGCCCTCGTGACTCGCCTCGCTACACCCGCGCGCCCGTGACGCTCCGGTGCGTCATTACGCCCATTACGTCGCATGGCGCCCGAACTCGCCCAAACGCCCAACCGATGCGCCCATGAAGTCTTGGGGCCTTGTCTTGGGGCCTTACACATGAGGATTTATAAATGTCAAATGCAGCATAAGAAATAATAATTTAATTTAATTTGTTATTCTTTCCTTTGAAACCGAAAACTGTGACTTTTCATCCTCAAACCCTTAATTTAATAGTTTAATTGTGACACACTGAAAATATTCCAGGCTTCTCAAATGAAGACCATCCAAAAAAAAATTTATTTATGAAAATTTGAACTTCCCCAAGCCCACTTCCAATATATACTACACCTATCGTCGTAATAATTAGAATTCATAATTATGTTCAAATTATAGAATAAAATTATACTATAAAATTAAAAGAACAAGAAAAAACATTAAATACTTTGCAATGTAAGTAAAATTTAAAACATAGTGAGTTGAGAGCTTGAGATAATGTCACATTGCATTGTAATAAAATTTTAAAACACATCTCGTTGTGGAAACACAAACAACATATGCACATCTATTTTCATAGCGCCAATGGTATACGACCCACGAAAAAGTAAGAAAACATAGACCAACAAACACAACGCACTAAGTGCAATGTTGTAGTTGTTTTTTGAATTTTAAACTCTCGTCCAAGAGTTTTGTTCTTATAAACCCAAAATTCTCCATTCGCGCGGCATTCTGCCTGTCGTTTTCGAGAATTTTTGCACTGTAGCTGTCGAATTCTTGGACTGTAGCTGTCGTTTTCGCGAATTCTTGGACTGTAGCTGTCGTTTTCGCGAATTCTTAGACTGTAGCTGTCGTTTTGAAGAGCTATTTTCTTTGTCGCCGGGATCCAGGTAAATTTGGTGCTACTCTTTCAATAGTCATATGTCCACGAAAACCATTTAGTGTACAATTGTGACTCAAAACTATACTTGCAAATTTTCATGGTTCAAACAACATCAAAATATTGGCTACACCCGACTAAAAATAGAATGCACTAGTCCCAAACTGACAAATTCATTGTTGGCAGCAAGGGGAAACAAATCAAAAAGGAAATTCCTCGTAACATATTTGCTTATGGTATTTTTGTTGCAGGGCACCTTCATATTTTTGACCTACTGTAAACAATAGATGATTTCACCCTTCATATGAAAAGTGTTCTTGAACTAGGCCAAATGATTTTGACTTCAAAGCTGCTCTTTCACCATAATCTAGCTCGGATACCAAGTAATCTCAGGAGATTGAACAAGTCGGTTTTATTTTCTTTTGTCTTTGTTACAACTTTTGAGTTGAAGTAGTGAAGCCCCAGTCATGGTATATCTTTGTGATACAGTGGGAATTCTGAGAGAGATTTGCTATCTGTTTTTCCTGTTACCTTGGAGACCTTATTGCATGAAATCTATCACTTTAATCATTAGGAAAGGCATTGTACTCAAAAGTAGAATCTAATCTAATGTCATGTGTCCAAAGATAAGTCGCAGAATTGAAGTATAATCACACTGCAATGATGAATATAAGGTTTGGAAAAATAAATCAGCTATAAATCTGAAGCTTGGTGCTTGAAGTATGAGTCATCTGCTTGCAACCCTCATGAAGTTCAATAAAATGGTGCCATGTGGTGCCATGTACTCATAAGCATATTCCTTGTACTTATTCAAATGGTTTCAATGGTGTGCTCCTTGTAGATAGTGAGGGAATTTGTATGGTTTGTTACAAAGTTGCGGATATGTCGTGCATCCTCAATAGTGGCTCCAATCCAAAGCACATCAGAAGCAATAGATTTCAGTGCCAAGTTCAATGAATGGACAATGCAAGGTGTCCAAAATACTTGTGGATATTTTGCTTCCAAAATCATGCCAGCAGCCTTGCAAACAGGTGCATTATCTGTAATGATTTGCACACAAAAATCCACACCTACACTTTCAATAACTTTGAGAAATAACTCACCCATATATTGTGCATCCTTGTACTCTCCAAGTGCATCCACTGCTTTCAAGAAAACTACACCATTCGTGGATGACACCATGAAGTTAATCAGTGGGTGGTGTGCTGGATCTGTCCATCCATCAGAAACAATGCTAACCCCAGATGTTGGCCATGCTGATTTAATAGGCTCAAGCATTTTGTCCACCTCTTTCTTTGCCTTTGTCAACAATGTGGTTCTGAGCTTCTCTGACCCAGGAGGCACATACCCTGATGGAGCCCCATGACAAAGAGCTCGACACATCTCAATAAATAGAGGTGACCGTGCAACATTAAAAGATATGAAGTTCTGATAGAAAAAAAATGCAATGGTGAGGTCAAGCTCTTCCCTTTTATCTTTTTGGAAAATCTTGTCCATTGGACCAACTGCAGTTGCCTTTCTCTTTGCTAATTCTCCCCTGCTAGAAGTCTCAAAAGGGAACTTGCTGCTTCTTTTCCTCAAGAATGGAAGGGGGTCATCAGTCTTGGATTTTTTTTATTTTGCTGCCACATTTGCCTCACCAATACTCGCCTCTTTCTCCAATTTCTTCCTATCTGGCGATTCAATTGTTGTACAACATTTAATGCCACAACCTGGAATACCCAAGTCACAATCTGGTCCAAGTGACATTTAACCTTACTTTCTTCAAGGACTGTGACTATTCTTCTCATGCAAGGAATCTTCGTAACCCAACCAGCTTATAGATCTCCCTGCCAAAACAAAGTCATTTAAAAAAAAATTGATTATAGAATGAAAATATTTAATTGATAAGTGAAGATAAAGTCTTCATCTTGATTTCTTCGATGGTGGAGAAAAGATGTGTTGGTGATTTCTCTTTGAATGATCTTCTTCAAGGGTAAGGATTAGATCTTGGTTGTAATGATGATAAAGCCTTCTTTTTGCACTCTTCTGTACCAGTCCTAGGAAAGCTTGGTTCCTAGTCTTTAGATAATATTACTTTGACTTCTTCTTTACATAAGAATATAATTACATAGTCAACATGAAGACCGATCTAGCTATACTTTTCAACATGCCTATGCGTTCACACATAGTACCTATATAGTAATTGTTATCCATTGGTTGATGACATTCAACTGTCGATTGATAATTTGTTTTTTAATTTGTTTATGAGGGGCAGGCAAACCCTATAGAGACCCATCCATGGCATCAGGGGAGCCCTACAGAGACGTCTCCATGAGAGGAGGATTTTCAGGTACATTGGTTGTTTAGTTATGTCATGTTTTCAATTAGGTTATATTTATTGTTCGTTGTGAAAAATTGATTAATGTGAATTTTTTTTGTCTTGCACATGTGGACGCACTCATCCGACTCGTTCACCCAGTCAGGGAATCGAACAAGAGGTGCCCCAAGGACATGTTCCCATTCGCCCTGTTGCTGGTGAGGGGCAAAGGAGAACAATGTCTGAGCCTGTGGTATTCATCCCACAATTGGATACTTCTCCAGGTAGAATCTAAATACAAATTTATTGTTTGATGTATGTTTAATTTCAAACTTATTGTATGACATTCAACTGTCGATTGATAATTTGTTTTTTAATTTGTTTATGAGGGGCAGGCGAACCCTATAGAGACCCATCCATGGCATCAGGGGAGCCCTACAGAGACATCTCCATGAGAGGAGGATTTTCAAGTACATTGGTTGTTTAGTTATGTCATGTTTTCAATTAGGTTATATTTATTGTTCGTTGTGAAAAATTGATTAATGTCAATTTTTTTTGTCTTGCACAGGTGGACGCACTCATCCGACTCGTTCACCCAGTCAGGGAATCGAACAAGAGGTGCCCCAAGGACATGTTCCCATTCGCCCTGTTGCTGGTGAGGGGCAAAGGAGAACAATGTCTGAGCCTGTGGTATTCATCCCACAATTGGATACTTCTCCAGGTAAAATCTAAATACAAATTTATTGTTTGATGTATGTTTAATTTCAAACTTATTGTGGTACTCATGTACCCAAATTCCTAACAATTTAATGTTTTGTATAGTGGCTCATAGACACATTCATTACTCGCCAGGGGACCATGGTATGAACGAGGGTCTTATACACATTAGATCAATTCCTAGTTAAAATGTTCAATTTTACGTTATATTCAATGTTGAACAAGTGAATTTTTTTTCCAAATGACTTGTTTAATGTGAAAACATTATGCTCCATAGGTGCAAATATTGGAGCTGGGCTTGGCTTTATTGCTGGTGAGGGGCAAAGGAGAACAATGTCTGAGCCTGTGGTATTCATCCCACAATTGGATACTTCTCCAGGTAAAATCTAAATGAAAATTTATTGTTTGATGTCTTGGGAAGATACAATCTCCTTACTTACTGTTGATGGGATGAGGGAGCATTCCACGAGATTGCGCAATGAATTACAAAGTTGCAATCTCTCTGCCCCTAGTCGAAATTGTCTCCAAATTGTTTTTCACAATTTGGAGAGTTTGATAGAGACTTATCGTGGGGTTGGACCATCAACCCAAGTTTTTTTTGACATGATGCGTAGGAGGAGAGCATCAGTGATTGGTATCCACTCCTACAATGAATTCAAAAGGAAGGTCACTAAAGAAGCAGCCTTGTCACTATTTGACTTGCGGCCTGAAGACAAAAAACGTCTGAAGATTGCAAGATTCAATGATCCTAATATTGCACCCCATATTTATGAGAAGTTCTTGTATGCATACGGGAAGTTCCCAAATAATGATGAGGTGCCGCAATATTTTGTTAGAATGTTGGTTGCTCAGTTCCGAGACCACATGGACCCTAACTATACAGATACTGGGTCCAAATTCTATGGAGTTGGAAAAGGTCGTACATATGAACGACCTGATGCTATGCGAGATGTTGGGTTTAGGCCTCCAACACCTCGTTTAGTAGCTTGACCACCTAGGGTAGTTACACTTCCAGAGGAGTTAGCCCTTATCTCCAGTGCTGCATCAAAAATGAGGGATAAGATACAAGAACATATTGCAGCTGCTTTAGGAGGGGTGGAAGTCGGCTTAGGGATGAGCCAACCTTCATCTAGTGCAGGAGAGCGTTCATTTGTGAGTGTCCCAGATGATGTGTTGAGGGAGATGGAGCGAGATGAGCTTATTAAGTATGCAGCCTCATGTAGAGACCACTATGAGCAATCCAGGACAATACAAATGCACACCATGGGTGAGGTATGTACATACAGGTTTTGATCTAACATGTTTTTTTGGTGTATATATACATTTAGTCTCAAAAAACTGACGCCAATATATTTATTTAACTTATGCAGTTTACAACATTCCTAGAACAACATTGCATTTCCCCTCGTGCTTATTTTGTAGATCGTGGACACGATCATGTACAGGTGCCACAGCCATTACTCATTACTATCTATCTATATTTTTGTATGTCAAATTGAAATTGAATTTATGTCACAAATTTATTGGTACGAGTCTTAAGATTATGGAATTTTCAGGTTAGTGCTACACATGAAGGGCTGCTTGAAGAGATTATTCCTTCTGAGGTTCCAGTCGTGACATAGGTATTGATACTTTTCGTTAAGCATATTTATAGTGTTTATTATATTTCTTTTCGTAAACTTGACTGTTAACTTTGGTTTCTACTTTTCAGGGTACATAGGGTATTGACATGATGCAGACTGAGCCTCAAGGAGATCCTGTAGTCTCTGGGTCCGAGACTCTACATTAAACCATGGTAACCTCTTACCCTTTCTTCGTTGCTATGGTATTCAAAAAATATCTGAGAGTGTACGAGGAGATTCACCTGCCTTTTTTGTAGAATTTGTATCCTAGTTTTTGTATCTTTTCTTATTCAATCAAGAACTTTTTCCCAATTGTCTATGAAGTTATGGATAAATTTATTCAGTTGCCTATAATTTCATATGACATATGCTTTAGTATGATTTTTTGCATTATGACATTTTGTCTTGCTTTAGGCATATATGTGTTTCTCATATTTCTCTACATTGGTAGAGTTTCCCATCTTGGAAATAATGGGTATAACCCATTCCTATATACTCTCAAATTTGTGTATGGATTTCACTATGCAACAGCTGCAATATGGTATTTCTATTACAATAGTATAAGCTTGACCTCAATTTCATCATTTGTATATGAATTATGGTACAGTACATGAATATATGGAAGTGCATCCATCAGTTCAGATATGGCTTCTCTGCTCTATTCATATTGTCTATATTCATTCAGTTTTTCATTGTATACAAAACAATAATATTCCCCTATATATGGTGTCAGGAATCCTATTCGAGAATGGTGTTGCAGTGGGGTAGCTGCAATATCCTCCATCTAAAATATCAATGATCTTGATCATTTTGGGTCGTATTGATTTTCTTCACAATCACATTCCTTCAATAGTGTCGGCATTCATATATACAGTCAAAATTTGATCTTCTTAGCATTGTGCTTATCGATCCTTGTTCAGTTTCTAGAAGAATCAATTTTTTACTTTGAATAGCAAGTGGTGAGCATCATTAAAGGAAGAAATTTTGTAGGTATCTGAAGACTAGACCTCCCTTGTGACAAGAATCACTACAAGAAGTCAGGTTGACCATTGGACCTTTCATTAGCATAACTCAAGGATGCAGCAAAGAAAATGGTTTAAACGTGAGGTACATGACTATTCAACATTAACTTGACCGATGCATGTTGAATTTGACACAACTCTTATTTAAATTTTCATGCTGAATTTGACACAACTCACTTTGTCAATGGTGACTTGTTCCTCCGCTGTGCAGGATGTTGCTAAAGGAGAAACTGTAATTAAGGAGAAAGAAGAAGAGTTGTATGCCTTACAAGAAAAACTTGTCAGTATGGAGAATGTGAGTTTCTTGTAAAAATGATCTGTGGATGATTTATTAAATTGGAACATTTATTTTAAGCATTGTAGCATCATGCATTTATTGTATTCTGATGTGAAATAAGATTAATAGGAGAATACTTTACCTTGCTTACTGTTAATCAACGCAAGCACTTTGTCCAGGATCCAGCAGCTCCAGTTCCTTATTCTTACTTTAGTATCATGCTCTTTATTGTAATTATCTCCTGATTTCAGATATTGTTTTATTTTTTTTAATTTTTGATGGGATTCCATAATAATCTTGTTGTTTTTGCAGGAGGAGATCCAAAAGCTCATTGATGATCACAAAGCCACACTAGAAGCAAGGAAAACTGAGTTTGAAGCTGAGATTGAACAACAACAATCCTTATGCAAAGAAAGAGAGGAAGCTTTAAGATTGTTTGAGTAGCTTAAGAAATTGAAAACAGAGTTAAATGTGATCAGGCTTGGCAGCTGACAATATGATACAGCTGGAAAGACTTATTGAAGGTTCCCAAATTTCTACAAATGAAGGTTTAGTGAACAGATTAGTGAGATTTAAAATTGGATATAAGCCTAATGAGATCAAATAAGAGGAATCTGTTCGTAGCCTTGCTATTTCTGTAATTAGTGAGATTTAAAATTGGCTATAAGCCTAATAAATAGTTCGTAGCCTTGCTATCTCTGTAATCTGTACTGCTAGAAAATTGGCATAAACCAAGACTGAAAATATTTGATATATTTTGGAAATCGAGTTTCGGCAGTACAATATGGATTTCTTTTATTCAGATTGAAAAATTTGTGTAGTGATGAACCTCATATTAATATTTATTATTATCCATTTTAATTTATGACAACTGTTGAGTATCGCAAATAAGGTGACTAAAATATATGTTTTTTTTTCTTGTTTATTATACATTTTCTACTGTGTTGAAATCGAGTATAATTCTTTTACAAATCTGTGCCAATATTTGAAGGCAATGTGCTTTCTTGTAGTGGTGCTAATGCATGGATGTTCACCGAAAATCTAAAGCAAGAATTGATATGTGGATGAAAGAGACTGTTAACACATGTCCTAAGTCGGCTAGAAGAAGGCAATAAAACGGGGTTGATTGGCCCGAGAATGCACAATAAAGACAGGAGGTTTATGATAGACAAATAAGCCAATGATAGATGGGTACACAAGGGAAAAAGCTCACTTTGAAAGTGGACAAGTTCTCTAGGCAAACTTTTCCCTCCTATACCCATCTATCACTACAACTTATTTGTATGTCATAAAACTTCTGTAGCTTGCTTATCTGATGGTGGTGAGTATTCTTTAATATGCCTCCACTGCTCATCTAATTTCACCTTGAATTAGCATTTGCATTACCCAAGTTGGGTCCACCCAATAAAATCCAAAGAAAATTCTCAAGTGCATGATAAGCGTATTGAAAAACACTATCATAACATGGCATTTCATCTCACATTTCCAAAATAAGAAACAACTTTCCAAATTAGGGAACATGTTTCCAGGCCATATCATATGTGTTTCCACATTTCACTGTGTTTTTGGTGATGGTACCAACCATGTACTTGTGTTTCCCACAACATAACCAAATACTTGTATTGGTGCAAAGTTCAAACAGACATCACTCTCAATTTATTGAAGCAACATGAGCCAGAATCTTCACATTTTGAGGATATTCTGTTACAGCCTTGGTCTAGAAGCTAACCTATGCAAAAAATAAGATCATGACTTTCAATATGTCCAATAAATCTTTTCCAGATGGTCACTCTTATAAAGGTGACAATAGTATAAGGGGTATCTTCCTATACCTAACTAGGTGTTCATTTTATGTCTCTAGATTTGGAGATGAGATTGTCTAAGGCTTACATTGTCCTTCATATACTAGAAAGGTGTTACCCACCATGTGCATTTCAAACACTTTAATCAATCATCATCAATTCCATCATCAATTAGTTCCATCCACTCGGGATTGCAAATCATATTTGACAAAATGGAACCAAAATCCACCTTGCGGTCAATTCAAGAAAAGACTTCAGCCATAGCAGTATTGTTGTTGATCCTACATGATTTACAAATGGACCAACAGGTCATAAAATAAGACATCATGGCAACAATAAGGAATGGAAGCAACTAGAAATGTACAGAAGCCTGGAATAGTAGTAGCCAAATTCAAGATGGAGAAAAGTCCAATTTCCTTAGTCCTCGACATTAAATTATATTCAAGATGAGCACTAGATGATGAGATGAGACTTTTACGCTCGTAGAGCGAAATCCCACACCAAATCGAGTAGAACATGTAGTTGTTATAGGTTATCTTACTCATGTCAAATTTGTGATCAATGTACTGTGGTACAGGTGGGAAGTTCTTTGCTTGTTTGATTTTAATAATAGAGTTCTGGTACACGACACAATTATAGTGAATGTGTTTTGCACATTCACAAATTTATGCCACATTCACTGTAATTGCACAAAGTTTGTCATTTTTTTAACAACGGTTGTGGTTACAATATAGTTCAAGCAGTTGAAAAATGTTAATTCAATTGACATCTAGCACACAAGATTGAATGAAACGTTCTCCTAAGTAGAACATTTTAAAAGTGGGTGTTTCCCATCTGATGTAACATTTTAGTTGTAAAATTTTACATGGCCATTGTTTCAAAAGCTTTCTTAAATATCCCCATCATTTTTTTTTAGTGTAAAGAATCAAAGATTAATTGAGATAGATTTTATATTAATAATATCTTTGTTTTCTGGCTGTTGACAAAGTACGAAGGAATTTTATTGTTCTAGTCTTGGTTGAGAGATATTCTTGCAAAAGCAAACTTTCATCTTTGATTGCTTTAAATTCCCTAAGCATCTATGGTCTTATCTTGTATGTATTTCTTGCTTCTAATTTTCTTGTGAGAGACTAAACTCCCACACTCTACATTACCATAGTAGTACTAGCATGATGAAGATGTAAATGATTTTTTCCACGACTATTACACTGTTATCCTTTCCAAAACAACTGTCTAGTCTCATCTTGTATTTTTTCTTTGGTATTGTTGCACTTGCAAACTTATTGGGGAATAAATTCAGTGATACATAATTGTAGTGTTCTATTCTAGCAAAACTTTCAAGATATTGAAATCGATTTGGCTAAAAGAGAGGACTCTTTTAGATCTAGTTTCACATGTATTTTAAATTCAAATCTGAACCAGTAAAGAAGCTAAGAATTGACAGTTTTTTGGTCACCATCATGACATTGACACTTCAAGCAACATTATATTGACTAGATAGAGTATAAGGATTATAGTTATGGATCCATAGATTATTCTTTGGCAATCAACCTCCAAATATTATCAAACTTTTTAATATATTATTTACATGATATAATTGCACTCTTAATGCTTTGGGATATATAATCTCCAAAAGTTACACACTGGTTGTTGTCACTGGCAGCGACTGTCACCTTGTCACTAACAAATGGGTGTTGTTTATAGGGTTGCAGTTTCAGGGCTAGGTTTGCAAGGTGGCCTTCGAATCCCTCATCTCTCTGTCAATGGCTTTGAAAGGCTAAGAGAACAGTGGAGCCCGGGGTGTTATAGTTCTGTTCCATGTCATTGTCATGTTCTAGAATCCAGAGACTTCTTCCTGGAGTAGCCTCTGTTTATGCTTTTCTGAGGAATATTTATGCAGGGATAAGAAATTATTCAACCAATGATGTAGAGTTCTTATTTTCGCATGGTTAAGGAATGTTTTAGATTGTGACATTCATGAAGTTTTTTTGGCAGATCCTCAACATTCCTTCAGCTATGGTGAACTTCATTTATCATTTGATCGGCATCATTATAATTTTCAAGGACAGCCTGGATGATATTCATGTGAGAAGTCCCCATTTTCTTGCTCGTACAAAAATTAAAATGGTGCGATGCCAAGCTTTATGGTTATCTATGTCTAGAAACTGCCTTCAATCAGTTTTTCCCCCTTACCTTAGCTTCTGCTGAAGGGCAAGGAATTCCAACATGAGTCCTTTTGTATTTTCCAAATAGTAATTCCAAGTTAAATTTATTTTGGGTACATGTGTTATGATATGGAAAATAATGAGACATTTTTTTCTCCATCAAAATACTTTAATTTGATATTTCAAAGGTTGAAATCAGAATATACATAGTACTGTCTTTTCAGATCTTGCTGAGCCTTAAGGACTAGATACAATATCACAAATTCCTATTTGTCATCTATTTCCATTAGTTACACTCTTCCTGTATCAATTAAGACCCCGGAATGTGCATTAAAACACCAAAAAGGGTACATACGTGAGGATTTTCTGCCTTTCCATACTCATAACTTGCCATTTTAGTATTACAAAGCAAAACAAAACTCCTCTGAAGAAGTTAATACTGGAGAAGAAACAGTTTCGTGCTAGCATTCTCCATACTTGAAATCCTTCACAGAAAAGGGTCCAGCCATATTTGTCAATATATATGGTGGGTCCAGAACCAAGCCATTCTTCACAAGTTTATTACGCTCGAAGATACAAGTGGCCTCATTGAAAAGTAAGTCAAGGACATTGAAACATAGACTATGAAAAATTCGGGTTCGAATAATGCCAGATCTGAACAAAGACATTCCAAGGGTTTCTTTGATAGCACCAAACAAGGAGATCCCCCGCATTGTGGTGTTGGAGCAGTATTGTTAATCAAAATAACCATTGCCTCCTCAAATATCTATAAATTTTATTTATACTTGCTTTACCATGTATATCAGATACCTATCAATCACAAACATGAAAAATTGTGGAATTCATGCTCTGGAAACACAACCAACCTTTATTATTACCAACATTAACTTTTATATAGTAGCAGATATGTAGATAAAATTTCCATCTTCCAAAGAGACAAACCTGCTTCTCCAACATGATGGCACATTCTTAACTACTAACATTTCACTGGGAATTGCTCCCTATCATCGCACTGGGAATTGGAAGCAAGGAATTTACAAGTGCAATAGCTTCATCCAAAAAGGAATTTGAAAGCCATCGCTTTAACTGAATCTGATGACATATAATGTGGCCCTTTTTCCATGCAGCATAGCTAACGGGTGCTTCTAGGTCCTTGAGAAATGAATACACTGCCTTTGAAATGGGAAACCCTCTTACATCTTTTTTTCTGTGCAGATTCACCTTGTCTGAAATGAATATACATAGGATGTAGGAAAATCTAATTTAGTTAAAAGATGGTAGGCATCCTAACGAAAATAAAAAGAAAAGACAGAATTTTACTAGAAAGAAAGAAAGTGAGCTCCAAACCATAGCTTAATTAAATAAATTAGCTAAGCAAACCATACACAGTGACTATGCTGGCAAGCTGAGGAATATCTTCTTCATCAAGAACCAATCTTTGTATATCAATAAGCCAGACTGAGAGGGATGTCAATGCAGCACCAAAAGACATTCTGATTGCAACAGACAAATGGAAGGAATTATTTCATCAAACGAACCTGAATGAGAGCACCACCTTTCAACTTACATCATTATGGACTTTAAAATAATAATTAGAGTCAAAATATGATAATAAATTACTCAAGAATAAAAAAAATAGTCGAACGAGGTATAAGATGGTTGAAATCCCATGTATGTGCTGACCTCTTGCTCTGTTACAAAATCTTGTAAACATGTGAGATGCTTAATTTATTCTGTATAAGATGGTTGAAATCCCACCATGGCTATTAATTATCTCTAGAAGAAAGCAAGGTAAAATAGCATGTATTCATTCAAATAGATTGCAATCTACTAAGGTGTCTTCACATGAATGGCATGCACAGCAACATTTCCGGATGGATTTTGTTAAAGGCTTCCTAATCTGTATGCTGAGAGAGGCTGTATGCTGTGATGGTTGAAATCCCACCATGGCTATTAATTATCTCTAGAAGAAAGCAAGGTAAAACAGCATGTATTCATTCAAATAGATTGCAATATACTAAGGTGTCTTCACATGAATGGCATGCACAGCAACATTTATGGATGGATTTTGTTAAAGGCTTCCTGATCTGTATGCTGAGAGAGGCTGTATGCTGTGATGGTTGGAATCCCACCATGGCTATTAATTATTTCTAGAAGAAAGCAAGGTAAAACAACATGTATTCATTCAAATAGATTGCAATATACTAAGGTGTCTTCACATGAATGGCATGCACAGCAACATTTCCGGATGGATTTTGTTAAAGGCTTCCTGATCTGTATGCTGAGAGAGGCTGCATGTTGTGAGTTTCCCAATGCAAACAACACAAATTGAATGTCTTTTGAAGCATGTGAAATATATAACAAGCAACACTAAGGTGTCTTCACATGAATGGCATGCACAGCAACATTTCCGGATGGATTTTGTTAAAGGCTTCCTGATCTGTATGTTGAGAGACGTTGTATGCTGTGATGGTTGAAATCCCACCATGGCTATTAATTATCTCTAGAAGAAAGCAAGGTAAAACAGTATGTATTCATTCAAATAGATTGCAATCTACTAAGGTGTCTTCACATGAATGGCATGCACAACAACATTTCCGGATGGATTTTGTTAAAGGCTTCCTGATCTGTATGTTGTGAGCTTCCCAATGCAAACAGCAAAAATTGAATGTCCATTGAAGCATGTGAAATATATAACAAGCAGCATACGTATATGTTTGTGGGGAAAGAAAATTTTTTGATACTTGGAATAGACTCGAACAAATAACGACAGATTGAAGCACATAACACAAATGAACAAAACAAGATTGAAGAAACAAATAACAGATGTCTGTGCTGACCTCTTGCTCTGTTACAACATGTATTCATTCAAATAGATTGCAATCTACTAAGGTGTCTTCACATGAATGGCATGCACAACAACATTTCCGGATGGATTTTGTTAAAGTCTTCCTGACCTTGAATCAAAACCTTGATGAATCTGCATCATAAATTATGTACCAACACACATCTAAGCATCCACATGTCAATTTATTTGTTCAAGCAATCCACAATATAGTCTTAAACTATATAAAGTCCAATGCATTGTAGCAATTATATGTTCTAACCTTAGAATCAAAGTTCATTGTTCATCTTGAACAATGTGTTCCACTCATATGAAATGTGCTAGTGGAAAATTTTCCAAAATGGCATCATGATCATCTATCGATAACCTCCATTGTCGCTGTTTTTTTCTATTCTTCACTTGCTTCAACTGCAGTCGAGTTGCTATGACCAAGTGACTATATTGGGCATAAATAACCTCTGGGTGGTAATCTTGAAAAATAATATGATCTTTACATTTCTTTACTTCTTCAAAGAAATGTCCCATTAACACCATTGAACCGATTGGGTATGTATAATTTGATGGATCATTATACTCTTGCAACAGCGTGGATTTAGACATAGTGCATCGTAATAAATAATAATGCACTTTTTCTTGATTATTTTCTGGTGCAATGACAGCAAAGACATCACCTTCTCTAACCATATCAGAGACACGATCATTATCACTGTCAATCATAGCCACTTCATTGTCCATTTCCTTGTCACTCACGTTTCCAAATGGGGGCAATGGTGTCAATTGTTCGAGTTTCCATGGTTGAACAAATTTCTTAATTTGGTTTTCACATTCATCGATGGACTCTGTCTGATCAATACATGCATAACAAAAGCAAGAGCACTTTCGTTTCTCAATGCAATGTATATTTGTCATGTCCCTACTCCTAATTGAGTGTAAACTTCTTGTTTTAGGGATTACACTGGCATTATATGGCAATGATCTATCAACATCACCCATTGTAATATTCCAAAAGTACCTGCTTGATAAAAACACACACATATGTATGAGTCAAATTTTGAAAAATATTATATATTTTTTTGATAACAAAATACGTGCACATATATGTATGTACACATATATATATCTACACATGTATAATATATTCTTATTTAAATGTGTATGCTTACCTGTGCACATGAGCCATCCTTGGGTTTGATACATGACTTAAATTGCCCTTGCACCAATTAACAACATCTAAAGAATTTGCAAGTCGGCAAGCAGAGTGATTCAATTGATACCTCCTAAGTGCACGTTTTACGCATGCCCCAACACCATCATGCTCTCCTTTTCCATGCCCTGTCTCAAATAAATTCCATGTATGTCGAATGTTGATTTTCCTATGAAGACGAGACAACCAATAGAACGATCTTGCTGATTTAAATTGACCAGCACAACCATCTGACCATACCCAACGTTCTTTAAAAGTGACTCTTCGTTTCAACAAATCATTATAAATAACATTAAAACAATGTTGAACAAAACACGTGTCATGTGTTCGATCATCACTGATGTAGAAATGGTACTCCTTAATCACCTCACGATTATTTTCATCGCTATAAAAACCATCGACAACAAGCTCTGCGTGTCTGTACAAAATATGCACAAATATCGATACTTGGTCTGAATGATAATACTCACTTTGTATCTCCTTTTGTGGACTAAACGTGTAATTCTCGGCGAAATCAACCACTGATAATATTGTTCCTTTTGGGAACACCTCACGTGATTGCTTGAACTGTAAATCCTGCCATCGTGCTATATGACAATGCTTAATATATTTGTATATTTGCACCCTGAACTTCTCCATAAAATATGTCACTGGAATCTCTTCATCAAGTAAAGTGATATTTTTTGATGTTGTGCTTGAATCTGCAACAGGAGTGTAAGTAACATATTCATATCTCTTCCAATTCAGACTGAGATTTGACAGTCTGGGATCATTAGGATCAATGGGATACTTTTCATCATAGAGTGCCAAATGAGAACATTTGTCACATTTTCTTCCACCAACACATTCCTTTTTATAAAATAATTCATTATTCTCTCGTGGACATAATATCTTTGATAAAAATTCACGAACACTTGAAGGAGGAGGGTCATTTGACCAATATTTTATGCCAAAATTTACAAATGTCTCATACAATAATTCGAATTCTACATGGTATCGACAACAACATGTGTCTCGAACAGTGATAGACCTGACATACCATGGTTTAAGCTTCACAAATGTGCTAAGGGAAATCTTCACATCAATATTACTCTCCATAAAGCTCTCGAATAATTCTACTTGACTGACCTATGTTATATTTTTGGAATGAGATTCATAAACTCCCTTAGATATACGGCGTCGCAGTTGATCCTTTTCATTTTGTGACACACGAGAGTTCGAATCCAAAAACTCTTTTACCCTATCCCTCACACCATTAAGAAGTCTATCATGATATGGACGCCTGCAGATATTAGCCCAACATGCTCCTTCATCATTCTCATCTATTTGAGTTCTAAATTTTGAATGCCTCCATAAAATTTTTCTTGATGTTTTAATCAATTTTGAAGTTGTTGACATCAACCGACTTGATGAAGTTCCTTTCGCAATTGCACCTGTTAAAAGTGCTCTACGAGCATTCTTTGCAACATTAGATCGCCCTTTGGCTAGTATGCCAAGCGTCGATGTCACATTATTTGTTACCATTTCATTTGCTAAAACCTCTTTTTCACTTTTAATGCCCAATAATTCCACAACATTTGTGAGAGATTTGTGCTTTATAAGTCCACGTAATAGTTGAGCTTGTGCTATGATTGATAAACATTCAAAAGTATGTTTCAATACAGATTTTACTTTATCTCAAACTGTCCTTTTAGCCAATGGTGGTCCCAATTCTTCAATTTTAGTTGCATCCATATTTTCTAGAAACTTGTAGTTCTATACAACATTATTGGAACTTCCAATTAATTGCAGTGAAATTGGATGTGTGGTTGCTTCTTCTTGTGGATCTGATGTTGTCCCTGCATAAAAAAACAATATTAAAACTTCTAATTTGAAATTGACATGTATACAAAATACAAAATTCAAATTGAAGAAACTAAATTGACTCACCAGTGACATTGATATCAATTATATTCTCGTTGACAAGTTCCTCAACATTTCTCATTTCCTCGTCATTGTCATGTACCTCTACATCTATTTCACGATGCTCTACCTCCACATTTCTTTCATGCCTTAATCTTTCCCTTTCCTCTCGCCATTTTTTTTGTGATTTCTCATTTTTCTCCTTTAAATCTTTTCTTTTTCAATCGTACTTTGATATGCAATTCCTTTGGTTTCCCATGTTCACACAATTGGAAACCTAAAATCCAATTCTATTTGGACCAAATACCTAACAAAACATAAAGAGTTCAAACTAAGTACTTCATGCTTTCATAGATTGCAATATTGCAAAAATACTCCATGTCTTCATAGATACATTATGCAAAAATATTTCATGCATGCACCCAAAAACATTTCAAAAAAAAAAATTTGCACCCACAAAAACTTTCAAAAAATATTTCCCACCCAAAAAACTTGAAATTATTTTTTTTTGCCAAAAAAAATTTTGTGCACAGAAAATAGATTGGAGCACCCTCACTAGATTGACAGTCACCCCTAAAAGCCAGGCTCAAGAGGGAGAGCTAATTATAAGAAGGTTGGTAAGATAGATCAACCTTTGGTCATTTCCCCTGGCCAAAAAACCCCATCGGCTAGCACCTATAGCCTAGAAGTAACATAGCCAAAATTTTATATGTGGAAAATTCAATGAAAAATATAAGTAACATAGCCAAAATTTTATATGTGGAAAATTCAATGAAAAATATAAGTAACATAGCCAAAATTTTATATGTGGAAAATTTACAAGCTACATATGTGCAAATTTCCAAACTACAGGGAAAGAATTCGGACCTCCGCAGTTTTCGTCGGAGTTGTGTCCAAACTTTCGCGCGAGAAAACTGTCGACCGAAAAATTGCGTCAATTTTTTATTGAAACATTTCATAAAACTCTTATATATATAACATTCAATAAAACTCTCGGCCGAGAGTTTTTATAACTCTTGTCCGAGAGTTTTATTTTAATAATATAACCAAAATTCTTCATTCGCGCGGCATTCTGCACTGGTTGTTTTCGCGAATCCCATTTCCCATCTCTGCTTCCCTCAGGTTCTGGGCGTTTAAAGGAGTTCTCAAGGAATGAGGAGGCTCCCTGAAGGAAGGAGATTTTGAATTTGGAGAGTGGAGTCGCGGACGTCGTCTTTGTTGAGGAGAGGCAAGACTTGTGGGAGTGGTCGTGCTATTGGTTGGAATCTGGCTATAGTTTGATTATCTGGATGTAATAGATTTAGATGGTTAGGAATGAATTATACGGATGGTTTTGAGATTGTTATGATAGTTTTTCTCTTATTCATTGCCATCTATATTCTTATTGCCATATATAACCAACACAAGTCGAATGATTAGCCAGGAGGTGTATATGTTACACCAACCCTCTTCATCACAAGAGTCATCAGAGGATTCAAACAATCTGGAATCTACGTGGTGTTTTGCAAGATGGAGTACTCTATGGAGAAAGTGGGTAGATACTCTAATCATATCTAGGCCCTGTAAAAATTTTGGTTTCTGATTATGTGAAAGGTGGTGGGCTGTTCCTGGGTGTTATTGTTGTTGTTGTTGTCATTTTTAATGGCATACTATTTCTGCCTGGTTTTTCCCATTGCTCCTTTCCATCTTTGTATTTTCGGTGATACATTTCAGGTTAATTTCAAATTTTTTTTGGGATGACAGTCTGGAGTTATACTTCTAGGGGATGCAATTCGGATGTTGATAATTGAATGCAGCCTGATTGGTTGGTAAGGAGGTGTCAAATATTAATAACTTATGGTCGTTTGAACATGGAAGGGATTAGGCTCTGTACTTGGCATCTTTGAGTTTTTCGTAATCACATAGCTTTTCTTTCTCTCGAGGTTGTATGTAGACTACCTCTTTTATGTACACTGACAGTTACTAAATATGGGCTGCCAGACTATATTAGATTGAGTGCTCAGATGATCTGCTGGAATATTTACCCTATGGGACTGTCATGCCTCATTATGTGAACGGTTTTTTCCTGAATATTTTATTGTAGTGGCGGCTTTTTTATTTCATCAGTCTATTAAGTCACTGACAAATTTTTTTTAAGTGACTGACAAATCTGTCTCTGGGTGGTCATTTGGATTTTGTCTACTCAGAAGATTAGGGGGAGGGTCCCCTTGGGATTAGACTTTCCTCTTTCGGATTCTTCCTATCCTCTTCATTTAGTCCTCTTTTAAGTACTCACCCACGGCATGAGGTGTTGTGGCACCTGATAGCTGACACCTGATTGTGGGGTTATTTATTCCTCTTTTCCTTTTAGATGTACTTTGCCTATCTTGGATGAGAGCGTGTTTTCTTCGCCCATATTAATCTTTGCCTTATCCTTCCTAAGTCGCGGAAAAATACCATTTGTTTTGGCTATTTCTCCATCTTTTTGGCCGAACTCCTGAGGAGTGTCCCCTGATGTAGCTGGCTTACAGAATCAATGTAATATTTTTTTAAAGTGACAACACTGATATATCACTGTACTTCTGACGGATTAGAACATCAGGCAGGGTTATTAACAGGCTTGGAACCCTTCACCTGGCAGTGAAGTTATGGATGTATTAAAATCAACACCGACTCAGGAGGAGCAGTCAATTGAACATGAGATTGATGATTTAATCATCCAAAGTGCTTTTGGTAACGGTGGATGTTTCCTGACAATAGCGATTTAGATAATCGTGTTTGAATTTGGCACAATTTATTTTTCTTATGTTGGTTTTTGTACACGAGCTGGCTTTCGTTTTGGTTGGATCCACAGCCATTATCAATACTGTGCACCTTTTGGAGCAGTCATGGGTTCACACTTGGTTTTCACAAGCGAGCCTGATCTGAAGACTGACATCTGAATGTCATAATTGTGCATCAAGAGAGCCGGTTTCTTCTAGCTGTTTCTTTCATAACATCATAGTTTTTATTCTCATAAGATGCAATGGCTTATAGCTTTCTACAGGGCCAACATTAGACACATCAAGCGAGCCTGTTTTTGTCTATGATTATTATGTTTTTTCTTCAATCCTTATGAGTTCAGAAACAGATGGCAACATTTCCCCTTATTAAGGGCTGATCTGTTGATTTTTCTTTATCTAGACTCGCAATCTGTTTGGGATGTTATGCACCCATATTTGTATGATCCCCACATACTGTTCTCACTTCAAGACTCCTCCTTTCTTAGAAGTTGTCACTTTGGAAATTGTTTACATGATGGGAATGTAATGTTTTGTTAAATGCACTGTTAAATAAATGAATTTTCATTCCATGCTAAACAAGATACAAACATTATGGAAGGATTGACATTTCTTCCAATGAAGTAGAATAACTTGAAATTGTGTGATGGTTATCACTGTTGATCAGATGTTAAAGAAGAGAATTTCTAGCATATGCTTTATAAGACCACTTGGGTAAATAGTGATTAACCCTCAAACCAACTATTAGATTCGTTTATTTCCAATTTCTTGTTGCTGTGTTCTTGCTAGTTATGATAGGTGCTGAGTTTATTTAAATTAATTGTGAATCATCGGCCTTGATGACAAGCTAAAAATTTAAATTTATGTAATTATTCAGTTTTCTTATTATTGAATCTTGCTCACTTCCAAAAACCTTGTTTCTAAACTTATTGGTCCTTTATATTTTAACCAAGACCTTTCTCACAAGTAGAAAGCCATTGTGAAGGGAAATTATTATAATTGTTTCATGTATCCATTCTCTCTGATTACTGTACTCCACTGTCTTTAGATAATAATTCGAAGCAAATTATAAGTGAAAATTTTGTCAACTTACTCACAAGTAGGAAGCCATTGTGAAGGGAAATTATTATAATTGTCTCATGTATCCATTGTCTCTGATTACTGTACTCCACTGTCTTTAGATAATAATTCGAAGCAAATTATAAGTACTTACTGGAGGCTTGTAAATCTACATTTCATTGGTATTTTAGTGATTGTTTGAAGGATCCATTTTCTTTGATTACTTTACTGATCGGCTATGGAATATGAGAAATCTAGAGAAGTAACTCAATCTCAAAACTATGGAATATCACTTTTGGTGTCATCCACACTTTCTTGTATGTCTTATGGAAGAAAATGTAGAAATTTGCTGAATAATAAATAATTATCCACCGAGACTATCCTGATCACATACAATTCGAATTTATATGCAACACATAATCTCTTCCACTCCAGATCAACTCAGATCATCAAACATGCGGAAATAAAATCAAGCGATAACACATCAAATCATCATACACATTAACACAGTATGTATGGGAAAGCTTATAGCTGAAAACCCCGCAGCTATTGTGTATATTATAATGGAGAAATCAAGTAACAAAATCAGTACAATACTCCTCACAAGTACTCAGTACTTTCTCATACAGTTACTCACAATCTAGCTCAGTTTTGAACAGGTTACTGGTTCAAAACTCCCCGCCAATTGCCTTTCCTCTATTGCTTGTTTCAATGCTATGGGATGGCCTCTTTATATAGATAAACCACCAGCCTGAACTGTGCAATCCTCATGGGCTTACTCCACCTATCTGTTGGAATTTTGAGAATTCCAAGCAAACAGTGGAGAGAATAAGCTCCACTTCACAACACAGAGAGATTAAAAAAAAATCTTTCCAACAGGAGACAGAGTTTCCCAGACTTTTAAAACAACTTCTATTTCTTTAAAAAACTTATACAAGTCTTCCTCTTAACAAAGGGATAACAAAAGTGGTGACTGCTTCAGACGCAGTGCATAGAACTCTCTGTTCTCTCAAAACAATACTTTGTCTCTAAAAAACAACACACTGCTATGTATTTTCACTCCGCGCTGCTGTGCGAATGCAAATTACCATTACACAGGCTTGCGGGCCTTTTGGCTTTTATATACCGCATATAAAAAAAAACTTTACATATATCTATATAAGACTTTAAACAAAGTCTATTTAAAATTAAATACATGCGGGCCCTGCTTTGAACGCACGGTCAAAACATTTAAATTCAATGTATAAAACAATCGGGTCCGCGATTTAAACAAACAATCGCACCAAACAAAAGTTCCGATTGCGATTGACCAACCGGATGCGATGGTCATATAAAACATGGCTCATATAGCAATTGGGTCCGAGCTTTAAACAAGTGCGATCGGACCTCATTCAAAAATGTTCCGATTGCCGATCATAAACGGATGCGATTCGACTTATTAACTCCAGCCTATTCCTGGATCGGGTCCGAAGGCATGCGATCAATCGGAAGTTCCGATTGCGATTACAACGGACGCGATGGAATTATTAACTCCATCGTATGACGCCATCGGGTCTGCCAATTTCAACGGTGCAATCGGGCCCAACACTTAAGAGTTTCCGATTTCGATTGGACAACTGGATGCGATTGCCCATTCAACTGTGGCATATAATATCATCGGGTCCGGCCTTTGATCGGAGCACGAAACAAAAGCGCCCCGATTGAACCTTGCGATTGCGCTCATGCGATTCCATTGAGGTGTCGCCACGTGGTCAAGTGGACCCACGGGCCTCCGCAGCTGTGGAGGGCGATTTATATATGTTTCGGTTGTATGTTTTATATACAGCCATTCCATTGTGGAACTCTGCCATATCAACAAGACACTTGAGTATTGTTACATTGCAATTTGATCGTATCGCATCGCAGATCTCTTCATCAACAAGACACTGCTTCAAAATTAACTTTGGTTGTTGAGGGCTTTAAAGCCCGAAATGACTGGTTTTTAATTTGTTCTGCTCCTCTGTAGTTCTGATCTACGGCTTTCTCCATTTATTCTCCAAAAACAACTCTGCCCCATCACAAAATTAATTTCATTTGCGATCTGCGGCTGCACCCCATCAAAATTGAATTCATCCTTACGAATTTCTCCATGCTTCTGTGTGTGTTGCAAATAGCAACAGTATAGTTACAACTGATAGCTAACTCCACCCTTTCATCTACCTCTTTCACTGGTCTCCACTGAACTGATCATGCACTGTAGTGAACTGATGTGTTCTTGAGTTGAATAATGAGTTACTAATTAATGAATTAAATAATATTTAATTCACTCCTCTCATAACTAATTGATTAGCTAGTTAAACTAATCTCAACTAGTTCAACTAAAATAAACAGAACACAACTCCACTAGCTGTCTCATTAACTCCTCCAAACTTCTGCCACTGAAGTCCAACTGAAGTCAACCATGCATGATGCCATCAAACACTTGGGAACCATGTGATTCCTCTGTCAGATGCATGAGCCACTTCTGTAGCTCGAACTGAAGTGCTCCAAGAGAGTAAACTGTTGTTTATAGTCTAAATATTATTAAGGGTAAATAATATTTGACTTCCTTGTTTTAAGGAGAGGCAGTCTAAAAATAGACTTCGACCTCTTTGACCTCAAAAATAGAGTCTCATCTATTTTTACCAACATGACACATACTTCAAGAATCTCAAACTAGAATCCCCGAACCATGCTCCGTATGTCTAAAAATAGACATAGTCTAAAAATAGATTTTGCGCCAGAATTTGCCTGCGGGCCCACTTAGTGAAGGCGACTTCATTTCACAAAGCTCCATCATCTTGCTGCATTTTCAACATAAAATTCCACACAAATCACCCTGTTACACATGCAAAATATTCGGGCATGAAGAATTTGATGATAATACCTGTAAGCTCAGTTAATTTGGTGTCATCAATGATCCAATGTTGGGTGGAATGGTTCAAAACTCTTTTCCATCCTATTTCTGCAAGTAATCTCTGTATGAAAGAAAAGGGAAAGAACACAATGATGCTCTTTTGCAAAATGCAATACAAGCCTGGCTTTACCTCCCTTCACCTTTACATCCCAAACTACAAACTCTAGTTTCCGAAATTGAGATTCTTAACTTTTACAAATCCCCATTGTTATAACTGCCTGTGTTGCAATCTTTAGGTATATCTCAAAGGAAGAAAGAGAAAGCACTGAAGATATATTCAATGAATAACTGTACCAGAAACCTGAAGTAAAGACCAAACATCATGACTCATTTGAACCACATTAGGCCTCCAAAAACCTGAAGTAAAGACCAAACATCATGACTCATTTGAACCACATTTGATGGGACATTCTTGAAGCCAGATTCATAATGTCCTGAAAATCCTTTCCTCTCTTATGCTCACGAAGATCCTTTAACATTATTACAACTTGGTATTGTTTCTACTTCCCCTTATACCACAAAAGTAAATGTTGAGGTAGTATTTTCCTATATTTAATGTCACATAAGGCAAATATTTTCCCTTCCTAGCACAACCATTTGGCCTATAAGATGGATTTGGCCTAATGATTAATAAATCTAATATCAAGAATTGTTTTTTCCATAAAGGTTTCCAGGTTAATTTAGGGCAGCCATGTGTCCTATTTTAGTGTTGCTATTATCCTCTAATTCCTCTCTTTCATTATAATATAAAAAGGACATTTTTCTTTTAATATGACGTCATTCAAAAAATAAGTTAAAAATTAATTTATGGTTTAAGGTGGTCTATCTTCTTTAAATTCAAGTAATTTTACAATCCATGTGGTAAAACCAATCCTTTTGTAAAAGTCTATTGTTAGAGCACTCATTATTAAAAGTTGATCGCTAAAATTCTAATTTACTCATTTATGTAGTAATGGTAGTAATCGACAAATAATAAGTCAAACACTAGTGGTCAAAATCAACTTCTTATCACAAAGATAAAAATCTGATCAATTTGAAGAAAACCACTTAAAATAATTTTAGAAATTAAAATAAATAAAAAATATTATATACATTAATAAGCTATAATTTATCAATGCACACCAGGGAACGTGGCACCCTGTGCACTTCCCGATGGGGTTCACTTGGGCAGCCCATGTGGCTCCCGGTACTCGCATTTAATTGGCTCTTAACTCACCACCCTGCGCGAACGTTAATTCTCTCGGTTGGCTCGCCAAGCGCATGGTTATGGTGGTTCTATGTGAGACGGATTACATTTTCAATTGCTCGACTGGTGTGGTGGACGTTCATGGATCTCCTCCTCCCCTGCACGTGATTTTCTCTCCAGGCTGCGCTGATGCAAGTGTTAAAACGAACACTGGGAGGCGTTGTTCGTTAGCCGCTTGCTTTGAACCGGTTCCGGATTATCATTTTTCTCACAGTCCGTGGTGCAGTGTCAATCCTCCCTCTGTTCGTGGTCTCAGTGGTCTAGTTCCTGCTCCCTCACCTCAGCCCAGTGGCGTCCCGGATTTTCATTTCTCCCCTTCCAATTCAGTTTGTTTCGTTGAGCCTGGTCCTGCGTCTGTCACCATGCCTCGTCTCCGCGAACGCATGAGATGCAGACGCGGACCCAGTCGTGGGCAATCCAACCAGCGGCACCCTCCTCCTAGCCATGGCTCTATCCCTACCTTGCCAGAAGAAGATGGAGCCCCTGTACCTGCGTTTTGCGTTGATTCCATCGTTGCTCCCGTCGCCCCTGCCCCTCCACCCCCTGCTCGTGAGTCTCCCTGCGTCTCTCTCCCTCTGGTCCCTTCTGTCGCTCCTTGGCCCCTTCGACCCTCCATCAGACAAACCTCTAAGCGTGCTGAGCTCTGGTTTGATTGCACCTCCTGCAACGCTACCCTCACTGCTTTTATCACTGTAAAACTTCGTGAAGAAGTCCCCAATTTGGTTCTGCCCTGTTCTGCTACTCCTCTCTCCCCTCCTAGCTCTAGCTCCCCATGCGCGGCTCTAGCCACTTCTGTTCCTCCTTCTCAGCACGAGTACAGCATGGCAATGGGGCGCACCGGTAGAGGGAGAGCTCTCAGCGAAGGACAAGAGGACAGAAGCGACGCTTATGCCTACAGAGTCATCGAGGAACCTCCCTCTCCTACTCATGGATAGCAGCTGCAAAGTCACTCAGGTTTTTTTGTTCTGTTTCTGTCGGAATCATATTCTTCCAAGCTTTACTGCTCTGCTGCATAAGCATCATGGATAGCAGCTGCAAAGTCACTCAGGTTTTTTTGTTCTGTTTCAGTCGGAATCATATGCTTCCAAGCTTTACTGCTCTGCTGCATAAGCATCATGGATAGCAGCTGCAAAGTCACTCAGGTTTTTTTGTTCTGTTTCTGTCGGAATCATATGCTTCCAAGCTTTATAAGCACCGTACTATTTTTAGTATTTACTTTCATGTTAGCTTGTTTTGTGTAAACTTAAAACCGGTTTCCCTTTCATGGGCGGTTCAGACTTTGTGGTTTAAAGGATTGGTTTCCCATCCTGGGCAGTCCAGACACTCTTTGACTTGCTTGATTATCAAGCCCAGTGCTCAGGCTCACCAAGCTGACGCTGTGATAGTTTTGTACCAGTAATTTTATACTTAATAGAATTAGTAATAAGCTATAATTTATTAAAATCCAATGTTAAACATTTTTAAATGTTTTGGCCTCAATATTTTATTCAATATGCAATAGATTTAATGGATGTTTTCACACATAATTATTTTTTGCATTATATAGGTTATAAAATATCAATTACAAGCCATCTAATATTAAATAATTTGTATTTATACTTCATAGCATCATTTCAAAGCTATATGATTAGCTCTATGCATTCAACACAATATACAACGAAAAAATCTTGAACCCTCCTCTTGAGTTGACATAAAAAAAACTCTACTCCTCCTTTGACATGATTTTGTGATGTATCTATGTAACTTCACATTATATCCATTTCAGTTCTCTAATATAAATTAGTTGGATATTAGTTTGAATTTTGATTAGTTTAATTATATAAATTTAATTATTGATAAAATTAGATAACATTAATTTATCAAAACAATTTTTATTATGTTATTTTTAAAGTTGTTGAAATTAAAAAAATTATAAAATTATATAATTAAATTATAATTTCATCTTTAATTATTAAATTTTTACTTTGATTTTTTTGTAAGTTTAGCAGAGCCTTTCTATTTTCCATTAATCAAAAAAGAGAAAAGTAGGTTATAATGAATAATGCTGGAAACCAGGTCTATTGGCCACCTTAAAGAGTCATAGGCCATCCAAAATTCATAAAGTTTGACCCTAATATTGTTTGCTATATCCAATTTATTGTCCATTACATACAAGAACTTCAGAAATTAAATGCTACCTATAATATGCATGTCAAAATGACAAAAAAGAAAAGGATTTCATAAAACTCAATCATCAGATTGATCGATATGTGTCGAGTCCTTAAAATTGGAGCTAGATGTATTCACTTGATTCATACTTTTCAATTGGCACTTCCTGCGGCCTAGGAAGAAGTTATGGCGGTGTTGCAGAAGGTGGATTTCTTGGATATCCCTTCTCATTTAAGCTAAAATAGAGGCAGCTTTTGCGTCCCCTCCAATTTCCTGAACATTGACTATGGCATTTGCCAGTCTATATTTCAATGTCCAATAAGTATGGATAGACTATTGAAATAATGAGAGTATACTTCTAGTATTACGTGGATCCCTCAGAAACTCCATTTCCTCCTCTTGTATTTCACCCTCCTCTTGTTGAAAATGCAGCAAGATGATGGAGCTTGGTGAAATGAAGTCGCCTTCACCAAGTGGGCCAGCAAGCTATTTTTGGAAAGTGAAAGGTTTGGTAAATGCCCATGCAGTCAAGGGGTATGATGTGGTCTTCAGCGAAGGAAAGGATTTTCTGCGCAGGAAGACCACTGGAGAGACCCAGAAGATAGGGGTTCGAACCAAGAACCTTTATCAGTTGCAAGTAGATGGCTGTGCAGCAATGGCATGCAAAGCAGGAGAAGTGGTGAGCCGGGATGATGAGGGCAAACTGTGGCACCAGAGATTGGGCCACCTTCACCATGGAGCTTTGAAGATCCTGCAACAGATTTCTACTGGGCTTCCTAAGGGCACCCTTGCGCAGTCAGATCAGTGCAAGGGGTGTACTTTAGGAAAGTTTGTGAAAGCCACCTTTCACGAGAAGGATAGTCGCGCCACGACGATCCTTGAGAGATTTCACACAGACGTGTGTGGTCCTTTCTCAGTAGCTTCGACAGCAAAGCACAAGTACTACATGATCTTTGTTGATGATTTATCTTGAAAGTGCTAGATCTTCTACATGCAGAAGAAGAGCGATACATTCGCTAAGTTCTGTCAGTTTAAAGCACTGGTCGAGAAGGAATCGGGGAAGAAGGTGAAGGCTCTCAGGAGCGAAAATGGTGGTGAATTCATCTCGGCTGAATTCAAGGACTTCTGCAGCGCAGAAGGGATTCGGAGAGAGCTCATCGCACCCCATAACCCACAGCAGAACGGGGTGGCTGAGCGGAAGAACATAACTATTGTGGGTGTTGCACGGGTGATGTTGCATGATCAGGGCCTACCCCTTCACTTCTGGGCTGAGGCATGCAACACAGCAGTATATGTGCAGAACCGTTGTCCTCACAAGATTCTTGGCATGAGTACACCAGAGGAGGCTTATTCTGGCAAGAGCCCTAACATTTCCCATTTGTGGATTTTTGGCTCTCCTGTCTACATGCATGTGACGAAGGATGCAAGGAAGAAGCTGGATTCAACCGCCGAGGTTGGAATATTTGTGGGGTACACTAATAAACCACACAACTATCGGGTGTATGTGTCAGACAGTCACAAGACTGTTGTGCGACGGGATATTAAATTTCAGGAGGAGAAAGCCATGCAGTGTTCGCTTGAGAGGGAGCCACACTTGCATGCAGAGGAGGAGTTGTTAGCTCCCAAGGATGAGTCTCCGGATGTGGATCAGCCAGTATTTCATGATAGATCCAAACACATCGACATCAGGTACCATCATATCAGAGACTGTGTTCAGCGGAGGATCATGATGCTTTCATATATTCCCACGGAGGATCATGATGCAGACATCTTGACGAAGGCGCTCACCAGGAGAAAATTTGAGTTTCACAGAGGCAGGGTAGGGGTTGCAGATAATCCATATCTTTCTGAGAGGGAGTGTTAAAAATGCAGCAAGATGATGGAGCTTGGTGAAATGAAGTTGCCTTCACCAAGTGGGCCCGCAGGGTATTTTTGGCGCAAAGTCTATTTTTAGACATATGGATCATGGACCGGGAGCTGCAATATTCTATTCTTGGATGATTGGTCGAGTTGGTAAAAATAGATGGACCTCTATTTTTAGCATTTAGGTCGAAGTCTATTTTTAGACTGGCGGGCTAAAAATAGAACAGTTAAATATTATTTACCCTTAACAATATTTGAACTCTAAACTTTAGTTTACTCTCTTGGAGCACTTCAGTTTGACCCCCGGATGTGGGGCATGCATCTGCCAGAAGGATTTACGCTTTTCCTATGGGTTAGTTGAGCTAATGCATGGTTGACTTTAGTTAGAGCTCAAGTGGCGGAGTTCGGTGGAGTTGATGCGATAGTTAATGGAGATGGTGTTCTGGTTAACTAGTTGAACTAGTTGTATTTAGTTTAACTGGCTAATACACTAGAGATGAGTTGTGTAAATTAAATATTATTTAATTCACTAATTATTAACTCATTATTCAACTAAAGAACACATCAATTTAACTCGGTGCATGGACAATTCAGTGGCGACAAGTGAAAGAGGTAGATGAAAGGGTTGAGATAGCTATCAATTGTGACATTAGTTGTGCATGAGATTTGCACCACACTTGGAGGAAATTACCAATGAGAATTGCACAGTTGGAGCTAGTGAGATTCGAACTTGGATCTCTCATTAGACCAGCGTTGATTGCGCAATAGAGGCAAGCAATTAGTGGATGAGTTCTGAACCTTTGACTTGTTCAAAACCAATATAGTTTGTGTGTAGATTTGTGAGATAGTATTGAGTACTTGTGACAAAGTTCATCACCCTATGACAAAGAAATGTATTGAATTGTGCAAGCCTATTGACACCTGGTTTCACCTCCATCTCAAGAAAGAACAAAGGGGAGAAAGGCAACAAGCCTCCGAAACCCTCCACCAATACAACCCCCACCAACACTGCCTCAACCCAGCGAAACAGCTTTGAAGTTCTGAGCAATCTTGACTCATTGGAGCACCCTATAGTCTCCCAGGCCCCCACTGATCAAGATTCGTCATTATTAAGTCAATCTTTGATTACAACCAACGCCCCAAGCACAACCTCGGATTCAATCCATGCCCAGGCACCGCAACACAAACCATAATCCTCTCCCATTCAGATTAATACCAGCCACACCTCACTGCAAACTCCTCAATGCACAGAAATGCAAACAGAGCAGCCATCCTCAACCACTTCAAACAATCCTCTGGAGGAGATCCTAGGCGATCTAGATCTCCAAAAGGTCAATGAGCAATGGTTCAAACTGGGAGTCGATGCCATTCCCCAAGAACACTTGGAGAAGATAGAAATGGCATACCTGCAGCTGGAATACATCAACCAAAATGCAGCCAAAAGGAAATGGGGAAATAGCAACCAAACGGGCATTCAAGCCACCTGGATTTGGATCAATACAAGCCACAAGGACCAGGAAGAAAAAGAGGGCGCAAATCCACAAGACACCAAATACAAGAACCAGGCAGACGCCTAATCAATGAAGGAAAAATCAGGGCCTTGGTCCTATTTGCTCCAAAGGTAGCTCAATGAAAATCACAACCTGGAACATCAGGGGGCTCAACGGCACCACCAAAAGAAGGATCTTGAAAAACCGCTTATTCTCGCTACACCCAGACATCAGGGGGCTCAACGGCACCACCAAAAGAAGGATCTCAACGGCACCACCAAAAGAAGGATCTTGAAAAATGCTCTCCCAAAGGCACAGAGACACTCAAAAAACTTGTTTCCAACAGTCATCACTGCATAAGCATAGATGCTATCGGGCAAGCAGGAGGGTTACTCACGTTCTAGAACAAAAGAAAATTCTTCTTGCAGAATGCTCTGTCCACCAAGCACTCGTTATCGAACATTTTCAACATGCCAGACTCAGGGCAATCGATCTGCATCACCAACGTGTATGGACCCCAACAAATCTAGGAAAAGCTGAAGATGCTGCTAGACCTGGACGAAGTCAGGCAACACCATGGGGCCAACCACTGGATTTTAGGCGGAGACTACAACATGATCACCAATCTAGCAGGAAAAAAGGGAGGCTTACGAAGATTGGATAAGGACTCGGAAGCATTCAACACCTTTATTGTTGAATCCAAACTCATTGACATCTCCACAGTCAATGGTCTGCATACTTGGAATAATAAGCAAGGAGGAAACAGTCAGATAGCATCAAGTCTCGATAGGTTCCTCATGTCGGAATCCATTCTGCTGCAAAATATCGACATGGAGGCCAGCATTCTGCCTATCATAAGATCTGATCACTGGCCAGTGCAGATTCACTTCACCAATTTGGATAAGCCCCACAATAGACAATTCAGATTTGAAGCCTCCTGGACAGAGCACCCATCATTCATGCAAAACATACAACGTTGGTGGACTCAAGCCACCATAAGGAGCGACAATATCATGTACATATTCCAGCAAAAGCTCAAAACAATAAAAATCAACCTCAAACGCTGGAAAAAAAACACCTTTGGCGACATATTTCAAACCAAAAAAGAACTCGAGGAAAAAATGGCGAACCTCCAGCAATCTTTGATCAAAGAAGGGCCCAATGATGAAAGAATAGCTCAAGAATCAAATCTGCAAAGGCAATGGGAAGAACGGTTAAAACAAGAAGCGCTGCTATGGAGGCAGAAGTCGAGGGTGCAATGGTTAAAACAGGGAGAACGCAACACTAGTTTCTTCCATAAGTCAACCATCCAGCATAGAGCACATAATCGCATCCTCTCCCTCAAAAAAGCTGATGGCGATCAAGTTTATAAAAGGGAGCATATAGGATTTGAACTCAACTCTTTTTTCACTTCTCTTCTCAGCGATCCCATTCAAGATAGAACCCGAGCCATCAATGAAATTATCGCTTCCATTCCCAACTTAGTTACAGAGGAGAAAAACTCCCTCCTTCTAAGAGAATTCACTGAGCAGGAGATTGAAGAAACAATCTTCAACATGGCCTCGAACAAGGCTCCCAGACCAGACGGCTTTACAATCGAATTCTTTAAAGCTTGCTGGCCCATTATTAAGGTTGACCTTCTCAACCTAGTAAGGAACTTTCACAGAACCAAGAAAGTGTTGCCTGCCATCAATGCCACATTCCTCACCTTAATTCCCAAATCAGACCGGGCTGACTCCCCCCTAAAAGTTTCGTCCCATAGCCCTTTGTAATGTCCTTTACAAAATCCTTTCCAAACTGATGGCTAGCAGACTTAAATCTGTCCTCCCCTCAATCATTTCTTAGGAACAAACTGGCTACGTTGAAGGTAGGCAGATCACTGACAGCATAATCCTCACTCAGGAAGTGTTGCATTCTCTCAAAACAAAAAGGACTCCAGGTATGCTTATCTAGCTTGACCTTTCAAAGGCCTTTGATAAAATCAGCTGGCACTATATGAGAGCAATCCTCCAGGCTTTTGGATTTAGTCAGCAATGGACAAATTGGATAATGGAGCTGGTCTCAGGTGCTTTCTTTTCAATGCTACTGAATGGAGGACCCCTTCAACCCTTCATTCCGTCCAGAGGTATAAGGCAAGGAGATCCCCTGTCTCCGTTTCTCTTTGTCATTATGGCAGAAGGGCTAGGAAGATCCTTAGCCAAGGAAAAACAGCAAAATCAACTCAAAGGCATCAAACCGGTACACCAAGGACCCACAGTAATGCATCAGAGATTCGTAGATGATACAATGCTCATGGGCGCCCCCATAGTGCAAGAAATTCGAACCATCATATTTTGTGGAAAACATGAGGTCACCTCTAACGATAGAAGAAGATTTGGATTTTAAAGATCAAATAGAGGATGATGTCATTAGTAATTTCATTAATAAATCACAAACTGCATCTCACTTGCAATGTCACATGATTGAGGCAGCATTCGACAATAAAGAAGAAGAAGATCCTTTTAAAGACATCCATGATCAAGCAATACCTACTACCTCTGTGAATAATACTAAGGTTGTAGAAATTGAACCAGGAAAAACCTTGAACATTAACAAGAATCTCACTGCTGAACAAGAAGAGAAATTGGTCCAATTATTACGAAAATACAAAGCAACCTTTGCATGGGATTACCCCGATATGAAAGGAATTGACCCACAATTATGTACTCACCACATTTACATTGAAAAAGATGCAAGACCCATTCGTCAACCTCAAAGGAGACTGAATCCTCACCTTAAGGATGCTATGAAAGATGAATTACAAAAATTATTGGATGTCAATTTTATCTATCCAATATCTGATAGAAAGTGGGTCTCCCCATTAGTGGTGGTACCTAAAAAGAATGGAAAGTGGAGGATATGTGTAGATTACCGTGAACTCAATAAAGCAACACAAAAAGACCACTTTCCTCTTCCTTTCATTGACCGGGGATTAGACACATTGGCAGGAAAGAAGTTCTTTTCATTTCTGGATGGCTTCAATGGATACAACCAAATTCAAATTGCCCCTAAAGACCAGGACAAGACTACTTTCACCTGCCCATGGGGTACATTTGCCTACCGAGTCTTACCTTTTGGCCTATGCAACGCTCCTGCTACATTTCAAAGGGCAATTCTCAGCATGTTTGCAGACTTAATAAATGAAGGTCTCGAAGTATATATGGATGATTTCACTCCTTATGGGGATGATTTTGAACCTGCATTGCAAAATCTAGAAAAAGTATTGCAAAGATGTATAGACACTAGGCTTTGTTTAAGCAATGAAAAATGTCTTATGATGATGACTGAAGGAGTTATCTTAGGCCATTATATTTCAGCAGAAGGAATTCAAGTAGATCCAGCTAAAATTCAAATACTCTTGTTAATTCCTACACCTACTACACAGAAAGAGGTACGTAGCTTTCTTGGATTTTCTAGTTATTATAGAAAATTTATAGAGCATTATTCTCGAATAGCTGCACCTTTATATGCGCTGACTGGGAATACTGATTTTGTTTGGACAGACAAATGTGACAATGCTTTTAATGATTTGAAGAAGCTCGTTGCAACAACCCCTGTGTTGAGGGGCCCAAATTGGAATTTACCATTCCAAATTTCATCTTACGACTCAGACACAGCAATTGGAGCAGTACTTGGGCAGGAGGAAGACAAAAAGCCATATGCAATTTACTACATTAGCAAAAATCTGACCCCTGCCGAATTAAACTATACTGTGACTGAGAAAGAATTTTTGGCTGTAGTTCACGCTATAAATAAATTTAGGCATTACATAATTGGGTATCCTGTAGTGCTTTACACAGATCACTCTGCCATTAAGTTTTTAGCAAATAAAACTGTTACGAATAGGAGAGTAACTAGATGGCTAATTTTACTGCAGGAATTTGATATCACGATCAAGGATCGACCGGGCAAAGAGAACCCTGTAGCTGACTTTCTGTCCAGGATGCCAAAGCCAACAGATGTAGAACCAGTTGAAGATCACTTCCCGGATGAGCATCTCTTCACTGTTACCACCAGAACACCATGGTATGCTGATATAGCGAACTATTTGGCAATAGGTAAATTACCCAAACATCTATCCCTTAATGAACGAAAGCAAATAATACATCGTAGCACCCGTTTTTCATGGATAGGAGGTTACTTATTTCATACAGGTGCAGATATGCAAATAAGAAGATGTGTTAGGGACGATGAGGTATATGATATTTTGAAAGCGTACCATGACGGACAGTGTGGCGGACACTTTGCAGATCGTAGAACAGCACATAAAGTCCTACGGACTGGCTATTATTCGTCTAATATCTTTAGAGACGCAAAAAAATTTGTGCAGGCCTGTGATAGCTGTCAAAGGGCTGGTCGACCTGGGCAGTCTGATGAAATGCCCTTGAACCCTCAACTAGTGATTGAACCCTTCGAACGTTGGGCCCTTGACTTCGTTGCTCCTATTAGCCCTCCATCGAACCAGAAAACATGTATCCTAGTTGCCACTGAATACGTTACTAAATGGGTTGAAGCAGAGCCTCTTTCAAAAGCTACAGAGGATTCCGTGATACATTTTCTTTTCCAAATTTTCGTGTGGTATGGCCTCCCACGAGACATAATCACAGATGGGGGAACAAAATTTATAGGTAACAAATTGGCTGAAACATTACAGAATTACCATATTCAGCGTAAAATTACAACTCCCTACCACCCACAGGCCAACGACCAAGTCGAAAGCACGAATAAGGTAATCAAATCTATACTGACAAAAACGGTTGCTTCACATAGGCGAGATTGGGCCTACAAACTACCAGAGGCATTGTGGGCGTACCGAACGACATGGAGACCTACCACAGGACATTCGCCATACCAGTTGGTATTTGGAAAAGAACCCATCTTTCCTATCGAATTTGAAATTCAGACATTACGAACAGCTCAAACGATAGGTCTGAATTTAGATGAAGCACAAGCAAAAAGACTGCAGCAACTGAATGAATTGGATGAAATCAGACTCTCTCCTCTTCAGCGCACCGCATTAATCCAGCAATAGAGAGAAAAATGGCATGATGCCCACATTAAACAAAGGATCTTCCACGAAGGAGA
This sequence comes from Pinus albicaulis, assembly GCA_034641835.2. NCBI lineage: Eukaryota > Viridiplantae > Streptophyta > Pinopsida > Pinales > Pinaceae > Pinus > Pinus albicaulis. The sequence goes on along the minus strand of CM076576.1, from coordinate 541,085,908 downwards.
TTGGGCACTTCTATATGATTCTCGGTTTCAAGATTTCCCTAGAAAACTCCAGACTAGGTGGCTTGGACCCTACGAAATTTAGAAAGTGCATGATAACGACACTCTCACACTAGTCACCATTGACGGATATGGGCATTCCTTTAAGGTTAATGGCCATCGAGTTCGATTATATTGTAAGCTGCTTACCCGTGAATCCTTTTGCCAGCAGTGAAGGGAAGACTCCACCATTGAAATTCTTGCTGAAGGGGAGAATCCCTCTCCCGCGCCAGTTTCATAAATTGGTTTTTTTAATTTTTGTACATAATGCATTCTTTTTTTTCTGTTTTTGGTTTCTGTTTTTGAAATTCGTTTCCTTGTTAATACTTCTTTATTTCGTTTGAATTTAGTTTCTTTAAAAACGAAAAATACTAAAAATTCTGTGTTTTTTTCGCGTTGTTGTTCCTTTCTAACGGAACAGCACTTCTGTTGTTCCTTTTGAAAGGAACAGCAGTTTCGCAGAGTGTTTTTGTTGTTCCTTTTAAAAGGAACAGCACCTTCGTAGGATTTTTTTTCCGTTCCTTTCGAATGGAACAACAGTTTCGTGCAGTGTTTTTGCTGTTCCTTTCAAACAGAATAGCATGTCCGCAGAGCATTTCCTTGCTGTTCCTTTTGAAAGGAACAACAGTTTTGCATATTATCTTTGTTGTTCCTTTTGAAAGGAACAGCAGTTTCGCAGAGTGTTTTTGTTGTTCCTTTTAAAAGGAACAGCACCTTCGTAGGATTTTTTTGCCGTTCCTTTCGAATGGAACAGCAGTTTCGTGCAGTGTTTTTGTTGTTCCTTTCAAACGGAACAACATGTCCGTAGAGCATTTCCTTGCTGTTTCTTTTGAAAGGAACAGCAATTTCGCAGATTATCTTTGTTGTTCCTTTTGAAAGGAACAACAGTTTCGCAGATTATCTTTGTTGTTCCTTTTGAAAGGAACAACAGTTTCGTAGATTATCTTTGCTGTTCCTTTTAAAGGAACAGCAGTTTCGCAGATTATCTTTGTTGTTCCTTTTAAAGGAACAGCACTTTTTGAACGATTGTTTTAAGTTTGTATTTAAAGCACGATTGTTTTGAACGATTCTTTTAAGTTTTCAATACAAAAATACAAAGAAAAAATAAAGCACTTCCTCAAGTATGTATGAAGGACAATGGTTCCATGGGTTACAAAACAACTCTGTCAAGGTTATGGACACTTGTGGGCAGCAGAGCTCTGTTAATGGTATTGAAGTCATACTTATACAAATCAATAGTTATTTAACCCTCTTTCCTATAATTTTTATTGAATATCAAACGAAATGCATAAAATTCCTTAAGTTCTATCCCCGAACCATCACACATGAAAAATATTATAAATCGGACATATTACTTTAATGTGGTAAATAGCGTAATTACATTAATCTTTTGCTGTCCCTTCACTTCATACTTGAATTATTACAACGCGATTCCCTCATTATTACTGATTTTTCTTATGCATCGATTTCAGTAATTACTTAATTTGATTGAGTTTATCATGATTGCGCCTGTTTTTTCACTGCCGTCCTATTGCTGTTCCACACATCCCACCTTAATCGACGGTCGAGGTCGACCTTTCAGTCGTTTGGGGGGCGGAAATATCTGCACGCAGATCAGAGAATTGGAAAAACTCTCGGACGAGAGTTTTTCCAACTCTCGTCCGAGAGTTTCTCCAACTCCCGTCCGAGAGTTTGCCCGAGAGTTTTGTGACCACAACTCTCGGACGAGAAAATGAAAAACTCTCGTCCGAGAGAATTTTATTTCAGGTTAAACCCGACCAAACTCTCGTCCGAAATATTTAAAATTTCTCGGACGAGAACTTTGAAAACTCTCGGCCGAGAAATTTAGTTGACTTTTTTCTCGGCCGAGAAATTAAAAATTTCTCCCGAATTCTAACCATCCGCCAAAAACTGTTTCCCAACTTCGCGATTTGACCCGTATATTAGATTCTTGATGTTAACCCATATTAGTGCTTTATACAGACAAGTATGAGTGAAATTATCAAACTATATTTACAATAGCAGAACATACGCTAAAGTCTCATCTCAGCATGGGAAGTTTTCAAAAGATAACCCATCTTAGTGCTTTATACAAACAAGTATGACATGTTACATGCTTGTGAAATTATCAAACTATATTTACAATAGCAGAAAATACACTAAAGCCTCATCTCAGCATGGGAACTTTTCAAAAGATCATTGGTGATGATGTAGTTGGAGAATTTGTGTAGTATAAATCTACATTTACCTCAAGAGTGATGATAACAGTAAAGGACTACTATAGTGATAGGGTTTCATAGAACATGACATGAGAACCTATGACAATGAGGGAAATGATAACATGTCAAGCCAAGGGTCTTCAAGTGGAACTGAAAACTACAATTTCTCAATAAAACCTATCATGATGTGTAGATTTATTGATCTCAAATATTAGGGAGTCCACTAAAAATAGAATGAAATGATAATCCTCTCTATCACATGTGAGGTTCATCATTTTTATGATAAATGAGAAGGAAGCTACCATGACATGCTTGGAAAAATGTAAGTTCATATTGCTAGCAATGAAGATGTGACCAAAAAGGACAAAGTGTCAATTGAAATCAACTGAAGATTAACCAAATACCAAACTATAATGGAGGCTAAATTTTGTTAATTATGGGAAAGGTAAATAGGTTTAATGAGGATAAGACTCAAGACTTCCCATGGGTGGAGAATAAATGTCAACTCACATTGATGGCAAAAAAAACCAACTAGACATTAGATTATTTGAGGTCAAGGGAACAATCAAATATGGTGAGTTTTTGTCAAAAATTGGAAAAGATGATTAGTGAATGCACATTGCAAATAGATAGGTATTTGAGGGTGAAAATTTTGGGGATCACAATAATGGGTACTCAGATACATGAGGTGTTGAAAACAACTTATATTAGGTAAGAAAATGTGACTCAATGTGAATGCTCTAACTAGGTGTGACTAGGATTTTCATGGGTGAAACAAATTCCATAAGGTATGATGGCAATAATATAATCATTTCCCATATAAAAAATGTGTCTTATACAATTACCCATAAATTAAAGAATGTAAAAAAATGGGTTGAATGTACAAATATTAACATAGGTGGCTCAATCATATAATCAAATAGCTTAGCCCAAGGAGGCAAGAGTAGTAAGTGTGTATGTGGGGGAGGGGACCCTTAGTTGGGTCTCTGTGGGAGTAGGTGAATGATGAGTCATAACGTACATGTTCTATTGATATTGGGGGGGATTATATGCTACTGAAAGTGTGGAAATGCATTCTACATAAATAACCATTAAAAATGTGAATGATCAGGAATACAAGGAGATGGGTCAACATAATGATGAGAAAGAAGTATGAGATTCATTCTCTTAGATGTGGACTATTTGGGCTCCCATCCTATGAAAATAAAAAGCATGGGAGCCAATAAATTAGGGGGAACTAAAACCAAGGTGGCCCAAGCAGATGGAGTACTATCGGTTAGCAACAATTAGATACACATGGAACTAGACAAATTTACATGTGAATTGCGAGGAAGAAACCATAAAGACACATTGAGTGGGGATGATACTAGTTAATTTAATGGGCTTAGAGGTAGTTTTCAACATGCCATTTTGAAGAAGTATATATCTAAAGTGATAGCATGAATGACACTAGCATGCACATTTTAGAGAGAAAGAGGACCTCCCAATTAATACTTGCACATATGAAATAAAATACTTGAACTAAAAGTATTGATGGAAAGAAACTAAATGGTATAAAAATAATCAAGAATGGAGCTAAGTTGGATCTTGAACTTGCGAAGAGATAAGGGGTCTTGGGGTGAAATTTTAGGGAGAAATGAATTAATCAAGCCTCACTAGAGGGGGTAAGGTTGTGATTCCAACAATGTAAATGGTTATGAAAATGGAGCTTTTGATCTCCCATACAGCTTAATAACTTGGTGACTACCCATGGAAAAGGTGTGGGGCCTATGATGACACCTCATTTGTACATTTCTAGCTAGTATATGAGTGTGTGGAGCCCCACTATTGTATGCACATCAATGAGAATATTTTGAGCATATGAGAGCTAGGTAAAGGGTCTTGACTTGACCTTTCAAACTCAACACCACAACTATATGTGCATTAGTGAGAGCATTTTAAGTCTGTGAGGGCTAGGTAAGGGGTCTTCACTCAACCGTTTAATTTCAACATTGATTAGCAACAATCAAATACACATGGAACTAGACAAATTTATATGTGAATTGAGAGGAAGAAACCATAAAGACACATTGACTGGGGATGATACTAGTTAATTTAATGGGCTTAGAGGGAGTTTTCAACATGCCATTTTGAAGAAGTATATATCTAAAGTGATAGCATGAATGACACAAGCATCCACATTTTAGAGAGAGAGAGAGTACCTGCCAATTAATACTTGCACATATGAAATAAAATACTTGAACTAAAAGTATTGATGGAAATAAACTAAATGGTATAAAAATAATCAAGAATGGAGCTAAGTGACTACCCATGGAAAAGTTTTGGGGCCTATGATGACACCTCATTTGTACATTGCTAACTAGTATATGAGTGTGTGGAGCCCCACTATTGTATGCACGTCAATGAGAATATTTTGAGTATATGAGATCTAGGTAAATGGTATTGACTTGGAATTTCAAATTCAACACCACAACTATATGTGCATTAGTGAGGGCATTTTGAGTCTGTGAGAGCTAGGTAAGGGGTCTTCACTCAACCATTTAATTTAAACATTCAATTACACACTATGTGAAGGTGCCCAATAATGCGATGAAAGATGTTTTGTATTGATCTACATAACAAATATAGATTTTATTATATCCTAAGAACCCATCCATGAAGAAAAGGATCTCATGCTTTGCACATGCATCACGACTTGGTCAATAAATGGCATCCAGAAGTTGTCATTGGGACATGTTTTCTTTAAATCCTAGAATCTAGTGCAAACATGAATTTATTTTTGTTCACAAGGATATGATTATATATCTAGGAGGTATATGTGATGGGATAGATGAAATTGCCTTCATGGAGTTTGAAAATTTCATTTTTAGTGGCCATCAACTTGGAAGGGTGAAGAAGTTCTTTATTTTGTAAACAAGTGCAACATTAAGCCACATGTTGATACAATGTTTGATGATGATAGGAACGAACCTAGGAATTTCTACATATATCTCGGAAAATATGTCCTAAAAATATTGAAAGAAAGTCTTATATGCAAGGAAATCCTCTTAGGAGAATGTTTCTCCAAGGAGACTTTACTTAGTGACATTGGGTTTGACTAAAATGTCCACTTTGAGGGTCAAGGAGATATTGGCCAAATTTCATTTTTAAAAGGTATTAGGGGTGATATTTTTTTAAAATCAATTAATGTGGCCAAGAAGGATGAAGTCTTTGTGACTACAAATATGTCTAATGACATAGTAGGGTGAAATTCCTTCCGAGGGAGGTAAAATGAAAAATGTAGCATTGCATATCAAGAGTAGTCTAGCACTATTATCACCTCCAAAATGTCCTCATATGAACGGAAGATATGGGATCAAGTGAAAGTGAGGACTTATGGGAGACATGAATTGGTTGGGTAAGCATCTTTGTGATAAAATAATCACATGAGTATGACAAGACTAGGTTTTAAGATGCTAACATATGTCGAAACTACACAAATGGAATGATTTTGTGGTCAAATGATGTTTTCTGAAATACCTAATGATGGAGGATAGGTGTTGATACTAATACAAAAAATGTGAGTTAGTAAGGATATCACACCAATAATTGAATAAATATATAAAATGCGCACACAATTTTGTTTGTCATGTTCCCTAGCAGGAGGGGGAATCTCTTGTCGAGGAATACCTAGAGAGTTAAGTGGGGAACTAAGGTGGGGTCTCCTATCGAAACATACTAGAGATGTGATGGGGGTATAATTTATTTCTTTATCTTGTTGAGGAGAGGGCGATAATCCCTCAAAAGTGGTCATAATGTTGGGGGATTATATCAGAGACTCGTGAAGTTGTTGAATATTGACCATGCAATGAGTTCAATATTCAATAAATAGCAATCAATGGTAGCTAAACTGGTTAGATTGTATACAAAGTATACATAAGAAACTATTCCATGAGTTAAATTAGGTTAACAGATAATAAATAGGGTAAGAACCCATCTTGATGAGCGATTAAGGTTGTGACACTAATTGGTTCAAGATGGTTGGGAAAGCCTTTTGATGGATTGTATCCAATGTGTCCGAACATAGTGCTATATTAGGGAAACGATGAGTGTAATTTCCATGTGTTTATCATATGGTGTAGGCACAAAATTTCCTATTGCACACAATGGATGGTTATTTGTAGGTGCTAACATATTCCAAAACTACACAAATGCAATGAATTTGAGGCCAAATGGTGTTTACCGACCTAGATAATGATGGAGGATAAGTGTTGATATTGATAGGAAAAATGTGGGTGAGTAAGGATATCACACCTATGGCTAAAGAAATATAGCAAATTTGAACGCAATTGTGTATGTCATGTTCCCTAGCAGGAGGGGGAATCTCTCGTCGAGGAATACCTAGAGAATTAGGTGGGGAAGAGGTGGGGTCTCCTATTGACAACATACCAACGAGGTGATTCCAGGTAGAATGTAGTTCTTTCTCTTGTTGAGGAGAGGGAGGTAAGCCCTCAAAATTGGTCATAATGTTGGGGGATTTGATGAGAGACTCGTGAAGTTTTTGAATATTAATTATGCAACAAGTTCAATATTTAATAACTATCAATCAATGGTAGCTAAAGTGTCCAGATTGTGTGCAAATTATACGTAAGAAATTATTCCATGAGTTCACTTTGGTTGAAACATAATAAATAGGGGAAGAACCCATCCTGATTACCAATTAAAGTTGTGATACTAGTTGGTTCAAGATGGTTGGGAAAGCCTTTGATGGATTGTATCCAATGTGTGCCAAGATTGTGCTACATTACGGAAATTATGTGTAATGTCCATGTGTTGAGAATATGGTGTATGTACACAATTTCCTATTGCACACAATGGATGGTTGTTTTTAGGTCTTGTGGAGGTACCAATAATGGAAGGGGTGGGTAGCAATGTGTTTCACAAGGAATGTGGATAAGGTTTCTTGGCTCATGAAGCATAGGGCACAAGTTTCTGGATTAACCTTGGGTGTCACAAATAGAAGAAGGAGGAGGTACTTGAGGCACGATCATAGTATTTCCCCTTGATTTATTCTTTTTTCCCCTCACTTCCTTACTCTTTCCTTAATTGTGTTACTATTTATTGTTTTTGTATTGTACTAGTTGTACAATGAGTTGAGGTGATGATGTAGCCATTAGTACCATAAATGGAGGTTTGAGGTACCACGCCTATATCCCTAAAACTAGGTTTGGGAGGGTTAGTGTGATTATTACTTGGTATTTTGTAAGCCCAAGTGATGGGTAGAAAATTGGATTTGGGTGTGAGGATGAGGAGTTGTCTACACAATATGAGGTTGATCATCAATAGCTGGTGGTTCTAGGATAGACAATAGGGGAAATCAAATTGACAGTACACACTTGAGTAGATTTTAGGGGTGCAATTGAAGTTGATTCACCTTGATAAGGTCCAAGGAGTGTGGAGTTGTTAAAGATCCCAAGATCCAATATTTTGATGAATTAGGTAAGTCTTTATGTGCCCCAATGAGGGGAAGTATGTTGTCCAAGTTCAAAATTGAGAATGGATTAAAGTGTCTAAGTTAGTCAACCATGACAACATTCCTATTATGAGGAAAGGTCATGATGTGAAACATCAAAGAGAAAACAACCTTCATGGTGTATATGTAATCCCATCCTAAGAAGATGTTTTAGTCCAAGGGTGCATCAAGGACCTCAATATTGATCAAGGTAGATGTTTTCATAAGCTAAATGGGGACAAAAATTTGGTAAAGGTCCTCATGTTGAGATTGATGTCCATCATATTCCCAAATGGTGCTAGCAGAGGTAGTAAACTTAGGAGAGACTAACTTCTATCATACATTATTGGATTTATTGAAATTAGATTATCCCTCATCCATAATGCATTGGTGAATGGTGATATTCCTTATTATCACTGATGGGCATCTAAATTAGACATAAATTAAGGCCCATCTAACCTTTCTTAGGCCCATCTTCCTTCCTTATGCACATGAAAAGATACATTAAATATCTCCTTCTACACTTAATAATGTTTTCTTATGCTTTAATATGTTCTTAGGAAGGTTTAAAGCTAATTGTATACTTGCGCCTAATATTGGTTATTTTTGTAGAATATTGTGAGAATATTGCGCAGATTATGTAGATTTGGAGAAGGAGATAATTTAGGGACTTGCTCCCTGCCACTAGAAGATCATGATTGAAAAATAAATTTTAGCACAATGTCAAGAAATTAAGGAGAAACCTTGGAGATATTCAAGGGGGTTGTCCACCCTCCTTAACTATCAAAGGAAGCCAAGAACTCGAAGACCAAAGTGCACTCAACCTATGGTTTACTTGGATAAAAGTGGACTCAATCACTATTTTCTAGGGATTTGTTGGTAGCTTCCCTTTAGGATAAATAAAGATGATAAAGAGCTAATTAGGGTTGATTCCAATCCATTCGATGCAGTCCATTCCATTCCATCCCATGCCATTTGATTCCATTCATAACTTTTTTCGCAATCTATTAATATTTTTATTATTGTACTCAGTGATTAAACTTTTAGAAATGTAACGAGGCTATTATCTTCCTGAAATGAGCAGACAAACTCCATTTTACTGATTTAGTTCCAGAGAGATAGACTTGTGGGTTAGGGCCCAACCCATGTGCCTCAGCTTCTCTTTTGTTTTCATTCTTTCCTTTCTGTCATTTAGCTAGTTTTATTTATGATATTTTCATTGTTGTTGTAGATTTAATCTGCTTATCTGCGTTGTAGAATATTTGATAAACTCCAAAAGTTGTGGACAAGCCTCCCCTTCTCATCTATGTTAGTAGAGTTCGAGCAGGGTAAACCTTCCCATAGGCCAAAAAATTATTTCTGTTTGATTTTAGGGAAGAAATTGCATTACCAAGTCCGAGTCTCTCTTTCAATGTTTTTATCGCGCATTTTTGTATGTTTTCCGTGCATGAATCTGCAGGTGTGTTTGCAGGAAGAAGTAGCAAAAGTCCCAGAAAATCCCTTCAAGTCATCTTGCTTCACCCTCCATCTCTGTGTTACACTTTTGAGCATCATTGTTATGCCTCCATTTCCCTCCTTCTCTCCTTAAACATATGTTGCACCCTTTTTATTCACAAAAACCAATTAAAAATCTGACCTTCGCCTTTCTCCTCGAAACTCCCACTTATCACACTTCACATCTCACAATATCTCTTCTCCCCTTCCTTTACCATCCTTTACCGTTTTTACGATTTTCCCTTTCACCTTACCTTTACCGATTATTATGAAAATATTCAAAAAACTATTGGAAATCGACCTTCCCTTTCCTTTAAGACTTACCACAAATCAAAATTCGCATTTCCATTTGGTTCCCGTTATACGTTCCGCTTCCAGATCTCGACTGCGATATCCCTTCGCACATTAACTTTGCCACTTATTATTAAAAAAAAACATTGGAACACCAACCCTTCTCTTTACCTTTGAACTTATCGCATTTCCCTTTCGCTTATCGCAATTCACAACACTCACCGCCTCGTTAATACTTACCGCTCCTTTTTTCCAATTGTGATATTGTTAGCACACTCTTCCACTGGTCCTCTTACCATGTCACCCATCGCATATCTCACTCCCATCACCCATCGCACCTCGCACTTCACATTTTTCTCCTGAATGGAACTTCTTCCACTCTGATTGATTTGTGATATTACAATTGCGATTTCGCATATCGCATATCGCATTTCTGTCCTCCTATCGCACTTCCGCCATCGCACTTTTCAAAGCCTCCCACTCCAAAGAATATTTGTGATATTATTATCTGTAGAAATTATATGCAATAAGCATGCATATGTCCTAGATCCACCTGATCTCACACTATTTATCTTTATGCAAGATACTGAATCTATTCCACTTGTTAATCTTTTGCGAAAAACTTAATTGCACACACATGTGAAGCATAAACAAAAATAATCAATCGCACATAACACAGTTTTTAACAGGGAAAGCCTGAAGCTGAAAACCCCAACTATATATTATGTAACATGGAGATCATATGACAATCTCATACAAATCATACAAAGCTTATCACAAGCTCTCAATATAGTACAATCGTCATACACTAATCAGGACCAATCTTGCAAATCCATGCACCAATATTTGCCTCCTGCTAGCCTGCCTCCACTGCGCAATCCCTGCTGAAGAATAGCTCTAAATGAATTTGAATTACCCTTGCCTTGACTATGCAATCCTCATTGGCAGCTCCAATGTGTGTGTGGTGCAATCAATGCATCACTATAGTCACAACAGATAGTCCATCTTTCCCTTTCACCTATCTCTCCACCGGGTCTCCACTGGAACTGACATGCACTGTAGTTAACTACTGTATTGTTCAGTTGATTAATGAGTTATTATTTGTGAATCAATTAAATAATTAATTGTATCCACTCTCACTATCATTCAACTAGACTAGATACAACTAGCTCAACTGAGTCTAATTGAGTTAAACTAAATACAACTCCATAACTACTCCTTCCAACTGTGTCATAACTCTGCCACTTGAGTTCTAACTGAGTCCTCCATGCATTTGCTCCGGTAAACCCTTGGGAATTGCATAATTCTCTCATTCCACTGATGTGCCACATCTGTGCACTGAACTGAAGTGCGCCAAGAGAATAAGTTGTTGTTTAGAGTCAGATTATTATTAAGAGCTAATAATAATCGACATGCATCTATTTTTAGATCAGCGATCTATAAATAGACTTTGCCCAATATTCTAAAAATAGAATTTCATCTATTTTTCCAACTTGACCAACCATCCACTAATAGCATCCCGCAACTTCTGAAATATGATCATCATGTCTAAAAATAGACTTGTGCCAAAAATAGCCTACGAGCCCACTTAGTGAAGGCGACTCTTTTCACTAAGCTCATCATCTTGTTGAATCTCAACATAATCTTCAATAAAGTACAAAACCCTCTTTCCACACCTCTAAGCCTTGTCCCGCGTGTTTAAACCCTCCATTAGCCTATTTAGCCCTTTTTCCTCCAAATTGCAAGCAACATTTTTAAAGTTTAGTTAGATCATGAATAGTGGCATGGTTAGAAGCATGATAGCATGGTAGATAGATCAGAGGATAAGTAGAGTGTGTTTAGCCGTTTGGCCAATAAAGTGTGGTTAGAATTAATTTCCTTTTTTTGTCATTTCTTTTCAGAAATTTAAATTAGTGTCCTTCTATCATTCCCTTTCAGCAATTTAGTTTAGTTTCCTTTCCTGTCATTTCTTTTCAATAATTTAGTTTAGTTTCCTTTCTATCATTTCCTTTCTGCAAGTTATTTTAGTTTCATTGAAGTGTGACAGAATTCACTGAGAAACACTAGAAGTAGCACCCTTTCGTAGAGCAAAAGAGGATGACATGAGTATAATGCATCTGTTGTGTACATAGCATTGCCACCTCCAATTTTGTACGAACCTTGGGTTGATAAAGTAAAGTAGGGCAGCCCCTAGGAGTTGCAGCACTCTTGGTGCAATGCCAAGGCTCACCACTTTTTGGCGCCGTTGTCAGGGAGGTGTCTAGCATATGCTTTGATTCTGTTTTAGCATCCTATTCTGCTTTCCTTTTTCATGTTGTTTCTGAAATATTAAAAAAAAAAAAAACTATTTTTCATGCCTCATATGAGTAGGGATACTCAGAAAAGTTTTAAAAAATACTCCTCCAATACCAACCCCCCCTTCCCCCCCCCCACCCCACTTGACCTTGTGGTGCAATAAGAACCACATCACCATACACTTTTGAAGGTAGAAGAGATGGATGGATATGATGACAAGGAAGAAGATCTTATTGGGTTTCCCATTCAAGATATGGACATCAGTGTACATATGAAGAACATCCCTCCATATTTCCTTCCCAACCTCCATGGTATGAGGACAGAGGATCCGGAAACATTTCTCTTTGAATTTGAGATACCATGTAGGTCTTACAGCTACTTATCACACACTCAAAAACATAGATTGTTTCCTGCAATATTGAAGGATAGAGCTCTTAAATGGTTCATGAGTCTAGGTACTAATTCAATAAGATCATGGAATGATATGCAAAATATATTTCTAGAAAAATATAAAGATTGTGATCTTAGAGAAGGAATTTTTAGAATGAACCAAGAAGAAGATGAGAGCCTTGAGGATCTAATAGAGAGTTTCATGTATAATGTTAAGAGGTGAAAATTGCATCATCTAGGATTTGACACACTAAAAACCCTCTTACGTAGAACAAGTAGGGATGAGTGGATTGATCTCCTTAATCTCATGAGTAAGGAGATGTATACCAATTGTCATTTGAAGAAATTTGTGAAACATGCAAGTGCATATCAAGAGGAAGGGAAAGAGTAAGTAAATCAGCATCAACATTGGTAAGGCAAGAGGAACTTGTAAACTTGCTTGATAACTTTAAAATATAAATTCTTATCAATCTAAGTGAACAAGTAGAAATGTTAAGAATGCGAAATGAGCAAAAAGAAGATGCTGATATTTTTGTTATCCATGCAAAATCATATGCTACTAAATGTTGTTTATCATTCCCCAAGTTTAAATAAGTTTACCAAGAAGACAATGGAGCAAGGAAATCACCAAAGAAGTTATGTTATGTACCTCCAAGGAGACCCTAGTAGCCTAGTCAGCTTGAGATGATGCAAGGACCTACTTCACAATGTCAAGATTATTCACATCCATCTCAAACTAATTGGGACACACTCCCTCCTTGGCAACCTTGGCCATCTCAACCCCAAAACCAATCTTGGAAACATGGTTGGAAAGGACCTTATTGGGAAAATCCACAATATCCTCAATATTTCCCTCCATATCCTCCATACCCAACTCCATGCTATCCCTACCATCCACCTCCACCAAAACCATAGCCTCAACCACATCCATATCATATATCTTCCCCCACTTAACTACCTGTACCACCATTTCCAAACCCATACAATGAAGTATCTCAGCTCACTTACAATATTGTTGAGGTACAACACTTGCAAACATCTCCTCTTGATCTAGATGGTATTTGTCTTAGTTCAAGAAAGGTATTGCAAAGAGGAGATTTTCTTAGTGTCATTGAAGGGAAACTTCAAGAATAAGAAGATCCAAATGAGGAGATTAAAAGATCAAGGGTTGCACTTGATGAAGAGTCGACATCACAATTAGATGTTGAGAAAGTTTCCTCATGTTTACCAGCATTTCCTCCATGTGTTCAAGAGAACAATCAACAAAAAGAAGAATATTTGAATGTGATAATAGAGGAGGACATCGAAGGTGATCCAACTCAACAAGTGGACTAGGGGCATCACAACTATATTGAAATATGGTTCTAAATAGTCATTAAGTTGCAACAACACGCTCTTCTCCAATAGTACTTGATACAATCCCAATCAAAGCAATTCATCTCTCATATTCAGGTACATGTCAAAGCATGTATTCCAAGTGTGCACATGATTTTATCTGTCACCTTAATGTGTACATGGCTCCATTGGAAGTATTCATATACTTGAAAAAGGTTTTGTTTTTTTCAAGTAGAGTAGGAAAGTGAAAAAAAAAGAAAAAAATAAAAGGGAAAGAATAAAATCTCAAGTGAAAACCTCTTTTGAGGCATCTGAGATTGGCTCACTGATTGAAAACCTCCATGATGCGGTCATTGGGTTGAAAATAAAAAAGAGAAAAAACAAGATCCTAAGTGAAAACCTCCTTTGAGGCGCCTAGGCAGACCTACTAATGGAAAACCTCAATGAGGCAGCTAGTAGGCCTTAAAAAAAAGTGCATTTCTTCATGTATCTCTCTAATAAATGCAGGTTCTCTCCAACCTTTGCAAGTAGAAAAACAACAAGTTGGCACAAAAAGAAAATTTGGTCAACACCCTAGTCAAAGGTGGTCAAACTTTAACTTCATCCTCATGATCTCAGAAGCTCCAAAAGGACCTCAAGCAAATTAGCACATGTAGCTTCAGAACCACTGAAGGCAGCTTTAGCAGCAGCTTCAATATCACCTGCAAAAACAAATCAATGGTAAGGCTCAGGTATGCAATCATATAACCCTTTCTTCGAATATATTTTAGCTTAAGAAAACATTAAAAAGTGTGAGAAGGAAAACTTTTTTATATAGCCAAAATCAGTAGCAGAGCAACCTCAGCCTTATCTAGTGACTAGCCTCACTTTTTCCACCAAGAAGAGGAACAAGACAAAAGTAAAAAGGACTTGAGAAAGTGGGTAGTAAGAATTTCATTGTAATGGAAGACAAGGAGTGCCAAGGGGTAACCAAGGGTGAACTCAGTTAACAGAAAAAGAACACTGAGTTTATTTTGCATGCAATAAAAATAAAAATAAAAAGAGAGAGAGGGAGAGAAGAAAAAGAGGAAAAATAGAAAAAATAAAATAAAAGGTGGACCCACCACCTCTTGACATGTGAAATAAATTTTCTTAAGGCATCTGAGGACCTCCATGCAGCACCTACAAGAAGAATTGTAGACAGAGGTGTAGCAAAAATATTAGCAGGGGGAGCAGCATATGGGCCAATGAACAGAAAACGAAATAAGCCAACATGCAAAAAGAACCATAAGGCAAGGAGGATGAACAAGTTGCTTAGAGGATGATAAACAGTTTCAGTAGGGGGGTGATGATGGGCCTCTAAATTAGACATAAATTAAGGTCCATCTAACCTTCCTTAGGCCCATCTACCTTCCTTATGCACATGAAAAGATATATTAAATCTCTCCTTCTTCACTTAATAATTTTTTCTTATGCTTTAATATGTTCTTAGGAAGGTTTAAAGGTAATTGTATATTTGTGCCTAATATTGACTATTTTTGTAGAATATTGTGAGAATATTGGGTATATTATGCAAATTTGGAGAAGGAGATAATTTAGGGACTTGCTCCCTGCCACTGGAAGATCAAGATTGAAGAATAAATGAGCACAATGTCAAGAAATTATGGAGAAATTTTGGAGAGATTCAAGGGGGTTGTCCACACTCCTTAACTATCAAAGGCAGCCAATAAACTCGAAGACCAAAGTGCATTCAATCTATGGTTTACTTGGAGTCAAAGTGGGCTTGTTGGACGGATAAATCGTTCTTGCAGACAAGACATATCTCCCTAGTATCCTACGGATAACTAGCAACAAACAGAAAAATGTAAATTACTTTCTCTAGATTATATTTGATCTAGAATTATCTATAATGAAGGATTTAGGACTTACCTGTAGTCCAACACTGATCGTAGACTAATTCATGAAAGAATCAGAAGCACCTGCATAATATAGACTAATTCATAAACCATAAATCTATCTTGATGATCAAGGAATTCAAGAAATAAGCCATTTAAATAAACAACTCATTGAGAAAACAAGATCCATTTGTATTATCTTTAATGAAAGAAGGAGCCTTACAACCGTGTTCGCCTTGATGTCATACAGGTCCTTCCGGGGTCCGGAACAAGCGTTTCCTCTACTTTGACAAGCCTTTGCACTCTCTCGACTAACATATACATGAGTGTGTAATCATTCCAATATGATAATCAGTTAAGAGAGTCTGAGTTTCTCCAGCAATTCTCCTAAAAAAATCTCAAAGCCTAACTCCCCTTTGAGGCTAAACTATGGCCTCAATTTATAGCAAAAGAGAAGAGGTTGCAGCTCCAAATAAGAGGGGATATAATTCTCTTTCAAAGGGATTAATTTCCACATACCAAGGGGTAGGCTCCTTTAATGGAGGGATGAATGTATATGAAAGGAGTGAACTTTCCACCAGATAATTACTTCCAGAAGCTTCCAGATTCAACCAGTTGGGCTTCTAGACTTTACTTCCACCTTTACTTTACCTTTTATAGGAATCCGCACCTTTAATGAAGAAAAAGTGCGGCCGGTTCCGCATGTTCTAGAACAAACAGATGCGGCACTGCAGGTAATACTAGGAGAAAGTGCGGTAGAAGTATTTTTATGACTTTTATAAGCTTTTCTCTCATTTTCAAGGCTTGGTTTTAGGAACTTGATGTTGTAGAGTACTAAGGGAGTATTGTATGAGTAATGATGAACCCATACAGACAGTAAAACGTCATGGTGACAATTTTTAGTGTAACAGGGCTCAATCACTATTTTCTAGGGAGTTGTTGGTAACTACCCTTTAGGATAAATAAAGTTGATCAAGACCTAATTAGGGTTGATTCTGGTCCATTTCGACCCATTCGATGCCAGTCCATTC
Organism: Pinus albicaulis; assembly: GCA_034641835.2. Lineage (NCBI taxonomy): Eukaryota > Viridiplantae > Streptophyta > Pinopsida > Pinales > Pinaceae > Pinus > Pinus albicaulis. Next base: position 541,069,452 of record CM076576.1, on the reverse strand, counting down.
CATTCCATTTTCATTCCATTCCATCCCATGTCATTCAATTCCATTCAGAAATTTTGTTGCAAGCTATTAAGCTTTTTATTATTGTACTCAGTGATTAAACTTTCAGAAATGTAATGAGGCTATTCTCTTCCTGAAATGAGCAAACAGACTCCATTTTACCGATTTAGTTCCAAAGAGCTGCGCTCATGGGTTAGGGCCCAAACCATGTGCCTCAGCTTCTTGGTTGTTTTCATTCTTTCCTTTCTGTCATTTAGCTAGTTTTATTTCTGATATTTTCATTATTGTTGTAGATTTAATCTGCTTATTTGCATTGTAGGATATTTGATAAACTCAAACATTTGTGGTCAAGCCTCCCCCTCTCATCTCTGTCAATAGAGTTTGAGTAGGGTAGACCTTCCCACGGGCCAAAAATTGCTTTATGTTTGAGTTTAGGGAAGAAATTGCATTACCAAGTCCGAGTCTCTCTTTCACTGTTTTTATCATGCATTTTTGTTTGTTTTCTGTGCATGAATTTGCAGGTGTGTTTGCAGGAAGAAGTAGCAACACTAAAATCCCATCAAGTCGTCCCACTTTACCCTCCATCTCTGTGTCACACTTCTGAAAATCATTGTTACGCCTCCATTTCCCTCCTTCTTCTCTCCTTAAATAGTTGTCGCACCCTTTTTATTCACAAAAACTAATTAAAAGTCTGACCTCCGCCTTTCTCCTCGAAACTCCCACTTATCGCACTTCCCATCTCACAGGATCTCTTCTCCCCTTCCTTTTCCGTTCTTCAAAATTTTTATGATTTTCCCTTTCACCTTATCGATCATTACGAAAATATTCTAAAAACCATTGGAAACTGACCTTCCCTTCTTCTTTTTTTCCTTTAAGACTTACCACAAATGGCAATTCGCATTTCCATTTGGTTCCTGTTATACATTCCACTTCTAGACCTTGATTGTGATATCCCTTCGCACCTTACCTTTGTCGCCTATTATTAAAAAAAAACATTGGAACCCTAACCCTTTTCTTTACCTTTGAACTTATCGCATTTTCCTTTCACTTATCGCAATTCGCAACACTCTATACCTCGTTAATACTTACTGCTCCTTTTTTCCAATTGTGATATTGTTATCGCACTCTACCACTGGTACTCCTACCACGTCACCCATAGCATATCTCACTCTCGTCACCCATCGCACCTCGCACTTTGCATTTCGCTCCCAAACAACACTTCCACCACTCCAATTGATTTGCGATATTGCGATTGCGATTTCACATATCGCATATCACATTTCTGTCCCTCCATCGCATTCTTCCATCACGCTTTTCAAAGCCTCCCACTCCAAAGCATATTTGCGATATTATAAGCTTTAATAAAGCCCAAAACCCTCTTTCCACACCTCTAAGCCTTGTCACGCGTGTTTAATCCATCCATTACCCCCTTTAGCCCTTTTTCCTCCAAAATGCAAGCAACATTTTTTAAAGTTTAGTTAGATCATGAATATTTTCATGGTTAGAAGCATGATAGCATGGTAAAAATATCATAGGATAAGTAGAGTGTGTTTAGTTGTTTGGCCAATTAAGTGTGGTTAGAATTAGTTTCCCTTTTTTGTCATTTCTTGTCAACAATTTAAATTAGTTTCCTTTATGTCATTCCCTTTTAGAAATTTAGTTTAGTTTCTTTTCCTATCATTTCTTTTTAGCAAATTAGTTTAGTTTCCTTTCTGTCATTTCCTTTCTGCAAGTTATTTTAGTTTCATTAAAGTGTGACAGACTTCACTGAGAAACCCTAGCAGTAGCACCCTTTCGTAGAGCGGAAGAGGATGACATGAGTAGAATGCATTTGTTGTGTATATAGCATTGTCAACTCCAATTTTGTACAAACCCAGGGTTGATAAAGTAAAGTAGGGCAGCCCCTAGGAGTTGCAGAACCCTTGGTGCAATACCAGGGCTCACCAATCACCAGGAATTGGAAAGTGGCCAAGGATGTGATACTAGGTTATGAGTTTTACAAATCGAATGTGATTAGGAAAGAATTAGAAGGGTCATATTTCCCCAATGCTGACAACAAAGATTTCCTTTGGGAATGAAAATTTTTCAAGACCTCAAGTGGATACATGGCCTTAGGATACTAAGCTAAATCATCGATGATGCTATAGTTGCAAGTGGTCCTTGCATGAGGTTATGTGTAGGGTGCCATAGAGGTTCCTTTGGTACTTTAGGAGAAGGGTGACCACTAGGATATGGGATCATCAAAGGTGTGCTAGCCAACAATTAGGAGGCATATGACATGGTCAAGGGAAATTCTAGAGGCAAACCATATTGATATTTGCAAGTTTTCAAATGAATATATTTTAAGCACTTGAAGTAATTCCAAAAATTTGGATCTCCAAATTAAGCTTGACTTAGGGGCAGGAACTAAATAGATGATTGGGCTAAGGATCTAGTTTCCTATTAGTAGCTACAAATCCTTGTTGAGGGCAGGGGTTGTGTAACACTATTGGTTGCAGTGGTTAGGGGAAATTCTTCAGGGATGGTGTCATGCCTTGAGGGGTGGGGGGACCTTGGTTGGAAATTGATTACTTCATCCATTTGAAATATGTAAGTTGGGGGAAATGGTGAGTGTAGTGTTCGTACTAGCCACATAACATGCAAGGGAAGTTAGAGCAAACATTATTATTCTTCCCCATCTCTATTGTTTATTATTATTGTTATCAACATTCTAATTCTAGTTTACAACATTAAAATCTCCTTTAGCATTAGCCTTTTGGTTTGGGTGATTATCCCCCGTTGCAGGTTTCTCTTTTGCTTGTTTTTCCCTTCTTCTTTCGATTTTTTTGATGTGTGTTATGGCTAACTAGGTTCATTTTTTAATATGCTTGAATATACTAAGCTGGAAAAGGTTGAAAATTTTGACACTGACATGTTACTGAGTGTATAGTCACATAGCACTAGCTTATGGGGGACTAGAAATGGGTAATGTGGTTACTTTGTGGTGGGTTCCTATACTATTTGTATGAATTGAAAACACCTCCATCAAAGTTTGAAATCTAGAAGGGGGTTCATTTCATGCATAGAGGATCTTGCATACATGGACGGGGAATGTTGGTTCATGGCTAAGATGTATTTGGATTATGCCCCCCTAAAAATTTTGGGATGGGGTTGTGTGACATGATATCATATGTGTATGGTGCTATAACAGTAGGATGATATGAGGGGGCTCCACCATAATGATTACTATAATTTTTGGTACCATATGAAGGAAGAGGGACATAAGATAGGTTGGAATGGGCTATTGATCTAGCTGGATATTGGTGGACACTCACCTCTTCTATGACTCAACGATTATCTATCTTCTCTATATTTTTTCTATGAATTTTTGGGTCCCAAACTTCTAGGGCCATTTTGAGTCTCTAAATGATGTTTTCTAGTGATTCACGGGGGTAGGGTTTTCCATGGAATATTTTGGCCATGGTAAGTTGTAAACCTCGTATGGATCTTTCAAACATGCTCCTTTGTGCCCCAAATATATATTATATGAAAATTTTATGCCCATAGGAATTTCATGTACCAACGAACCACCTCGAGACCAATAAATATTTTAGCACTTCATCTTCTAGGGTTGGGGTTTGGAGCTATAGGGTATTTTCTTTATGTTGAAAGGCCATTATTTTAGCCACTTGTGATATATTTTGAAAATATGTGTAGCCTCTCTCTCTCTCTCTCTCTCTCTCTCTCTCTCTCTCTCTTCATAGATAACTATCACCATTCTAACCATTTTGTGTTCTACAATATTTTGTTGTTTTATTTCTAATAGAAGCTGGATTTTCACTATACTATTGTGCTCTCTATCATATTTCTCTAGGTGTGTGTTTCATTTCCTTTCATTTCATTCACTATAAAATCCAAATCAATTATGGACCCTATCAATCCATATATGGAGTGTAAGGTCCCAAGTTTCTCTTTCCCAAATGGCTAAGGATGAGGGTCATCTAGCAGTACATTATAGAGATAGCCATATTTGGAATATAATAGATCAAAGTGTTGGGATTTGATTATGGATTCTTCCTTAGTTTTGGGCATGGTGGTGGTAACATCCTTTGTAATTAGACAAAAGAGGGACTTTAATCACCAATCTAGGAAGAGTGATCTTACATAAACTATGTCAACACTAACACTCATGGATGTGATCCACAATGTGCATGGGGGTGATCTACTTGGATTTTGTGAGAATTTCCAAACCAATATCATGATGAAATCATAGTTGGGTAAAGGTTAAGGATGTGTTTACTAATGATGCAAAATTTGCATGGGAACCACCTATCTCTAAAATATCCTTAACTTGAACATTGTGTTAGTGATGTTGTTAGATGAGCACTAAATATGAAAGGTCATAACACGATTTGTCAGGCCTTCACCTACCTTTCCCTCAAATTTAGGAATGTAAAAGGGTAGCTTGGTTAGCATGGGTATCCAAGTTGGATTGTGAAAAATAAGGTCATTGGTAACTTGTCAAATTTGGAAGATTCAATGAAGCCATGATAAAGTAGATGTGGTAGTGATGGTGCACTTATTGTTGATATTTATTGATTGGAATCATTTTTAGAGGAGGAAGATATTCTAAAAGTATGGTTATAAGTGACTAAACCTAATAAGGATGATTCTAGTAGGTCTAAGCCAAGTAAATTTTTCCATGTTCAATGGATAATGTAGAGGGGGATACTGAGTTTTCAAAAGAACAAGACCAAGAAATATACCCAAGATTCATGAATACCAAGTAGGAATTCAAAATTTTTGGGTGCCAAAGGGTCTCTCATGGTTTTGAACTTGCAATGGGTGTGTGTATTTCAATTGAAAGTGCTAAATTATTTTTTTATAAAATAATTTTCCTAGTCAAAGTGAATTACTAAAATAAGATCCTTGAGTATATGAACACAATAATATGGATACTTAGTATAAGGCAATTTGTTTTGATAGGATGAAATATTTCATACGAGGGTGTGAAAATAGAAAAAAGATGTGTATGAAAATACCTTGCATATTTTCCTCTCAAAAATGAGCTAAGTTGATGTTTATACATCATTATAATATTTGGCATCCATAATGATACTTTTAGTGTGGAATTGAATGGGAGAAATCAACTTACAGTACCATTTTTATTGGTGGGTCCTAGTTTGGCGAATTGGAGTTTTAAACCTTCTAGAGGAATTTCCTAAATTTTTCATGGCTCTGAAAAATCTCAGTTGTGAAAAAACCCCTAGTGTTTTTCGACACTCACATTCCTTTGCAATGACATTACAAAGACCTAAAATAGAGTATGTATGCAAAAGTTATGTCACCCAAAAGTTGACCTTTCTTTATTGACCACCTTGATTCTAGAGAATGCCATGTCAACCCCATTACTTATGAAAAATGGGATATCCATGTGACAATGATTAAGAATACTCTAAAATATTTGATTTGTAACTCATAATGGGGGTTGAATGGGTCAAATTTAATCCCTAGATAGCTATCGGGTTGTGTTATAGCTAAGCCACTATGAGGAAAAGGGGTTTAATTCTATTATAGTGATTTTTTCTCCATAATTGAGAAGATTAGATGAAAATGGATATAGAGAGGTAAGATCCGAGAGAATTTGTGTTATGTAGCATCCTACAGGCCACATGTCTCACTTCTTGTATTTGCACCATTTCAATTTATAAAAAGAGAGAGAAGAGCAACATCACCTTCCAATTAAATTTTCTCTTGAAAAAATTTCCAAAATCATATTTTGTGTTATATTTTGTGTTATTTTGGTTCTAAAATCAACGAAAATGGAATTATATCTCAACACACCATAAACCATCAGAATATGGATGAGAAACCGAATCGAGTCGAAGATCGGAGCTTGTATTAGAAATGAAGAAAAATTTTGAGGGAGTTGACATTCCAAATGTGCATTTTTCTTTATGGACCGATATAAAGTGACTGGTCACACTTTTCAAAGGTTATGGAAGTGTTACCTATCGCAAAGCAGTTTGGTCAAACCGCCCATCGGAAAATCTACGATTAGGGTTGAATACGACAAGTGCCTCCATCATTCCAGAAACCGCCAGAGGCACCCGTCACAAAGTGGTTTTCGGTTTTCACGAAACTGCTCATGGTTTCTGACGTGTGCGTGATGATAACTGGGGGCCCGCACAACCTCTACCCTACTTCTAATATTGCTTATATATTTTCATTTAAGGTTCAAAAACCGAAATGTAATTTGAAAACTGCATTATAAAATTATAAAAGGGGCCGAGGTTTATATTATAAAGTCTTAAGCACATGACATTTTATTGGAATGAGTTATTATTGTACATATTATTATTATATATATGATATTAAATTCATTTAAACATTCTAATTTTATTATGAACCTTTTTTTTTAGTAAAACAGTTATGTAACCAAACGCAAATCACTTTTATGTTATTATGATTTGGAAATTAGCATTAGGAGGGAATAAAAGTTTGAGATGAACATTTGGTAGGGGTTCAGAGACTCTAAATTTTGATTAACTATGTAATGCGGAGGTAAATTTTGATTAACTATGTAATGCGGAGGTTTCCTTGGAGATCAATAAAGTAAAGTAAAACCAGATTGATTCCAGATCTTGTGATGAATTATAACATGTGTGTTTACTTCTTATGTGAATATTCATCTCTGTTTTTTTCTTATGAAGCTAGTGTATGATTGTAGCAGGCTTTCTTTAATGAAATGCAAATTTATAATTTATTTATGTTTTTTTAAAAAGTTATGGAAAATACTTGTGATTTTATTTAAATAAGCCTTAAAGGGCTTTTCATTGTTTCAACATCTTCATTCTCTCCTTATATCATTCATTTTTTTAAAGGGTTTAAACCTTGGATTCTCGAAAGCCCAAGTTATAAAACACTAACTCTTTTCAATTCCTCTTTCCACCCAACATATTTCAATGTATGTAATCACTTAAGTGAAGGAAAATTTGGTTGAATGAGTTCATCCCCAAGATTAAGTTGGCATTACACTCAAGGGTGTTATGTCTCTTGGCAACCATTTTATATAGTCTTTAACTACTTTGTGAATGTCTTGTGCCCTAACCTCCCGCAGCCAGAGGTTGTCTCTAGGGTACAACAACCCCTATGAACACAAATGAGAGAGTGTAGATACACATGACTATCATTGTATTGAAGATATGTTGGATGTTTATTCCTATCATAAGCATGAAATGAGTGATTCCTTATATAGGAGTAATTTATGATATTAACTACATTAATAGTTCTTTCTACATTCTTATGTCTATTATTGTTTGTAATGCACTTGATATTTTTGAAGTTTAAGGGTTTATTTTTTACTTTAAGTAATACATTCTCTCTTATATCTATCAAGGTTCTCTATAGTTGATAATTATCATTTTTTTTCATTGTATGACATAGACATGGTTTAGTAAACAAGGTTTCATATTACTAAACCATGTCTGTGTCATACAATGAAAAAAAATGATGATTATCAACTATAGAGAACCTTGATAGATATAAGAGAGAATGTATTACTTAAAGTAAAAAATAAACCCTTAAACTTTAAAAATATCAAGTGCATTACAAACAATAATAGACATAATAATTTAGAAAGAACTATTAATGTAGTTAATATCATAATGTAGAGAACCTTGATAGATATAAGATAGAATATAATCTTTAAATTTAAAAATAATCTCTCTTTCTCTCTCTCTCTCTAGCTTTCCATTAGAGTTTTAATTTGTAACATACAATGGAATAAAGAAGGAACCCCAAAAGAAGATCGTCCATGTGTCCAATCAATTACTGCTTTGGAATCCATGCAATCTCAAGCTCCTCAAAACACCCTAGAGTTCCACCATCTCAGCTCTGTTATCGGTTCTAAAACCCCCATACCATAAGAATTGATAGGTCTAGGAAGGACTAATCACTATATAAGCCCCACACCCACGTTCCCCGACTCTTGATGCCCCATCAAAAAAACCAACCAGAGATGACAACCAAATTTCCTTATAGACACAAGATCTCTTAAGTGGTTTTGACCTATATGAGCATATCTCCTAAAAAAAGCCAAGATCTTCACACAATAAATCCTCACATCGGGAACCTTGTGATCAAATATACAAGTGTTTCTACATCACCAAATGCCCAAAAATATGTATATAGGGATAGTTATGTATCCTTTCTAGTGTACCATCCAATTATTGAGGCATGAACCAGTTGAAGACCTTTCAACCATTGTGTCAATATTGAGAAAACTGGTAACCTCTTCCTAGATTGTGAGCACAAAGGGACAACCCAGAAACAGATGCACAACCTCTTCATTCGTGCCATGACATAGAGGACAAAATCTTGATCCTTGAAATCCCCTCTTGGATAAATTCTCCAAAGTGAGAATCCGATTATGAAGAACGAGCCATGTAAAGCAATTCATTTTCATGGGTTTCTTCCATTTCCACATTTTGGTCATCCAAGCAACGTAGGTACCTGACCTATTCCCCAGAGAAATATAGTCATATGTTTCTTTGAATGCTATATTTCCTTCCAAATCTAGCCCACCTCAAGCTAGTTTATCTGCCTTCTCGATCAACGTTATTCCTGCTTAACTATGCTTGAAGCAGTATTGTTCCCATTCTGCCACAGACTCCACAAGAAGCGCCAGATCATAAGAGTATGGCCATTTGGTAGGAGATAAAATAGAGTCGATATTGTTGCCAATGTGTGCTAGAGAAAAAATATCATGATCATTAAGAAATAATAATTGGGAAAAAGTATATGATTCCCAACCATACCTTTTATAACATCCAGACCAATGGCGATCTTATCACCTCTGCCAACCTCCCATTTTAAATTGCCACATAACCAGGGCTTGGATTTCATCAAGTTATGCCTAATATAAGAGTCATTATTCTTCTCAAGTGCACCCAATTGAACCCATTCTTCTAGATTAGAGAAATTGAGATATTTCTCACTAATGATCTGACTCCATATCCCTAAACCAAAAATTGCTATCCACAGGTTCTTAGTAATTAAGGCGAGATTGAAAAACTTTGCATCCCTGAAAATCCATCCCCCTTTTTCCTCATTCTTGGTTATTCATTCAAGACGTACCAAATGAAACTTATTTTTATTACCAACACCAACCCATAGAAATATAGCTATGATTGCTTAGAGTCTTTTGATGACCACCTTAGGTAAGAGAAATAAGTGCATCCAATATACTGAAATACCCTGCAACATGACCTTAATCATAATCAGCCTACCACCCAATGACAACGATTTATGTTCCCACAGGGAGAGCTTCTTCACAAACTTATCAATAAGCCACTCCCAGTCCCGCTTATCATAATTATCGGGCTTCAAGTAAAAACCCAAATACTTAAAATCGTCAAACAACGAGCTTACTTTAACTCCAAAAAGGGCTTCAATATGCTTCGTCACCTCCTCCTCCATCCCATTGGAGATGAGTTTAGATTTCTCCTTATTCATGAGAAGCCCAGAGGCTTCCCCAAATTTGGTGATTATTTGATGAAAAATCTACCATTCTAGGATCTTGGATTCCCCATAGTAGAGTACATCATCAATGAACATAAGATGCGAGATTGATATATTTCTCGTAACGCTGCAACCTATAATCTTACCTGCCTCATTAGCCACTCTGATCCCTCTGTTAAGCCCATCAATGACCAATATAAACAGTAATGGCGACGACGCGCATCCTTGACGCAAACCTCCAAACCTCTGGAAGAAATTTGTCGGCATACCATTGATCAACATAGCCAAATTCATCATTGTGACTCATGCCATGATCCAATCGATGTGTCTACAGGGAAATCCAACTTTATGAAGAATCAATCTAAGAAGATCCTAATCAACCTTATCATAAGCTTTAATCAGGTCAATTTTAAACAAATAAGCCTTCAACATGCGGAATTTAATTGAATGTATAAATTCCTGCCACAACATCGTATATATCATTCTATCAAGAAAAAAAACCAAATTGTTCCAACATAATGAAATTAGACAATCAATAATTATTACCAACATATAAAATTGAAAATCATAAATAATTTATAATTTTGTTGTGCATATTTATTATACTTGTGGAAGGCATGGTATTAGGCACTCATTTATGCTTTTTCACTGCATATTAGTTTGTCTTTAACCAAAAATTTATGCCGCTTATCCATAATTTAACTTTGGGAATTCATTTTTTATTATAATTTAAATTTATTTATTTGTAAGGTAATTGGTTGAACTCTTATTATGCATTGTTTAGTAACTTCCATTTCTATTAGTTACTAATTTTTTGTTTTTAGTTTTTTTCTTTTTATTTAACATTTTTTTGTATTTATTTTCTTTTTCCTATTATTTCCATTTTCATTAATTATTGTTTTTCTCCATCTTTTCAATTTAAGATGACAAATTTTAAGGTTTTTTTTAAGATGACAAATTTTAAAGAGGAAAAAATAATTAAAAAAACTTGTTCTCATATATATATATATATATATATATATATATATATATAAAGTTTTATTATTTTTTAATTTGACTTAGAAATTGATCTTCTTGAATTCAAGAATTCAAGAATTTTTATTTTATTTATTTATTTTAGGTATTACCAAGATACCACTTTGAAGTTTCATATTCTGTTGGAGATTGGTCGACATTTATTGGGAGATTAGCCTTCAATTTCTCACATGTTTCAATTGGTTTGTTAAAGTTGTTTCATCTTCTTTCCTCAAACCAAACATAGAAGATTGGCCTCAATTACCATGCAAAAAGTTAATGTGTGAATTTTGTTGAAACTGTTTAATTTACTGCAACTTTATTCCTAGTTTTATTCAAAGTGATAACATTAAAAGTTTTGTTCCATATTCCCATGTCTTCACTACAACAAACACAATTGCATTCAACTCTATATCAATCATGTACAATTCTCATGAACTTCAACAAACACAATTGCATTCAACTCTATATCAAACATGTACAATTCCCATGAACTTTATTGGAGACAATTGGTTGTGCAAAACATGTTTCTTGGAATTGACATCTCATTGAGTTGAATCTACTATTTTCCATATCAATTTAAACCAAACACTACCAAAGAGATAAAGTTATAAAGCTTCATTACAACCAATAAGGTAGGAGGTTCAACAAAAACAACATTTTCACTTTCATTTCTATTTTTTTTGTAAAGACTTTAATTTATTATTCACATCGTGTAAGATATTCATTCTCCAATTAGCTATATTTAAACTAAACAACCAATACTAACTAATAATCGATACTTGTTAAATATTAAATCAACTTAAACATAAAATACATTTTAACTCACTATCCAAACGTCTAATGAAATTTTATAAAACAATCTCAAAAAATAATTATATAATAATTTATTATTTTTTAATTTTATTTTATTAAAAAATACACCCTTTATAACTTCAAAAAATATCCCAAAACAAATATTACATGTGACTTTCCCTATAAGAATTGCCTAGACTTCCCAGAAAGCCGAAGCAAGAACCAAACAATTTTTTATGAAACCAGCCCTGGCCATTCTTTTATTGTTTTTTGCTTAATTTGTACAACCTTTATTTAAACTTCCTTGCACCTCATTTTCGCATTAATTAAAATAAAAATAAAAATAAACATTCTCCACATTTCTACTTCCTAGTACTCACTTTCTTTTTCATGTATAATCTTAAAACCTCTAAAAAATTAAAGAGCATATTTATATTTTATTTTTTCAAATAATAACAAATTTCAATTAATATTATCGTACACGTGATTAAATTGCATGCCTGAGATTGGCTAAGAATAATGGAAAATATGGAGAATAAAGGATTTTGAAAATTTTTAGTATTTGAAAACATTTTTAATTATAATTTAAATCGACAAAGACGTTTGACGATTGCGAACAGAAAAATACAAAACGCGTCACACATTATTCAATTTATCCGCAATTAAAGAGATATATCCATTTTAATAGATGTCTTATGTTATGACATAAATATCAAGGAAATATTCATTTTATGAAATCAAGTAGATCCATAGAGAAATATTGCTTTTAATAAGAAAAAAACAAAATTATATAGTATTTAAAATTATTAGAACAAACAATATTATATATCAATGCAAGTATTGTTTAAATGATAAAATAATATATTAATGCCATAATGAATGGTTAAAATGATATATAAAATTAAAACTGTAAATGAATTTTTGGCCTGTTCAATGTTTCGTTCGTGGATACAATGGTTAAAATGATATATAACATTAAAACTGTAAATAAATTTTGGCTTGTTCAATGTTTTCGTGGATACGTCACTTATCAGATTAGAAAGTAAAATTATATAAATTTAAATTTATATGATTATAATGAGAATAAACAAAATTATATAACATCTAAATTTATATGGAAATAATTGATATGAATGTACGGTTAAAATGATAAAATAGTATATTAATGTCATAATGTAAAGTTAAAATGACAAAATAAAATATTAATGTCATAATTTAAAGTTAAAATGATAAATAATATTGTTAAAAACTTTAAAAAAGATTTCATATGAATTTTGGTTTGTTTAATTTTTGGAATGATAAAATAATATGTTTTCATAGTCTAGGCTTCTGTGATTTATAGTAAATATTTATAATTTTTTTTCTAATAATCACAAATCATTAAGACTAAATGAAAATTAGATCTTGAAGACATTGAGTTTAAATAGATGTGGAGATGAGCATCTCTACATCTATTTAAACTCAATGTGTTGATCTGATTTCTCAGCTAGTCTGAACCACATTGATTGGTTAGGAATGCATAGACAATGTTTTTTTTTTTATCTCCATATCTATTTAAACTCAATGTCTTGATCTCACCTCTCACCTCTCACCTAGTCCTAATGATGAACCACACTGATGGAATGCATAGACAATTTTTTTTTTAATGATCTCATCTCTCACCTAGTCCTGATGATGAACCAGACTGATTTGTTACGAATGCATAGACAATGTTTTTTTTATTATCTCTCACGTAGTCGTGATGATGAACCACATTGATTTGTTTGAAACCCATAGACAATGTTTTTTTACATGTAATTATTACTGAAAAAATTCTAACATCTTCACATCTATTTAAACTCAATGTCTTGATCTGATCTCTCACCTCACTGATTGGTATGTGTTTATCTGATCTCTCATCTTGTCTTGATGATGAACCACACTATTTAATTCAAAAAACCTAAAAAATGTTCTTTTCCATGTAATTATTATCTAAAAAATTCTAAATATATTTTCTTCTATCCAATATTTGAAATAATAAAATAATGCATTTTTCTTTTAAACTAACCTAGTAGAATCACTTAAATATAGAGAGATTTGAAGAAGTGATGTATTGTAAAAATTGCCTTAATATTACCTATTCACTTTGGATTCAAAACTTGATGAGAAATAAAATAATATGATGTATTGCAAAAATTATCATAAATATCAAAGAGAATAAATATCATACAAAGTTCGGGAATTTCTATATTTTCAAAAATTACCTTAATAGTGTAAAAGAGATAAAATATCATACAAAGGTTAGAAATTTCTATATTTTCAAATATTAATATTTAAAATCAAATTTAATATCATACAAAGTTTAGGAATTTCTATATTTACAAATTTCTATATTTAAAATCAAATTTTCATTCAAAACTAGCAAACTAATTATATACAATGAATTTCAAAGCACTGAATATATAATGCAAAGTATGAATATCTATATCTATATAATTAATTTTAAGTTAAATTATAATATAAATTAATATAATGTGAATGTTATATATATATATATATATTAATTATAAATTATAAATGTTAAATTAATTTGTCCACCTACAGAATGTTGTTTTGTTTTGCAGATTGTTATATTAATTTGTCCTCTTATTGTTTTGAGGATTGTTAAATTAATTTGTCCTCTTACAGAATGTTTGTTTTGCAGATTGTGCTAGCAAATTGTGCAAAACTCTAAAATTGGACAAACTATAAAATAACATAAAATAATTTTAATCTCTGCAAATGACTTCTTTAATCCTTCATAAAATTTGAAGAGAAATAAACTAAAGCTCGTATAATTAATTAATTGACATTTCATAAATAAAACAAAATTATTATTTAAACTTCATAAATAAAAAAATTTATTATTCTTAAATCAATAATATGAAGCTATAAAACAAAGTTGTTATTGCATATTATCTCAATTATGTAATTCTTATATAAATAAAAGAAAGAAAATTTTACTGTAAATTTAATAGTTAAGGCCATATTTTTCCTCAAAAAAATCACACTATAAGAGATATATACCTCACTGGTGATTATAACTTTTTGAGATATAATATACATACCTCCCTGATGATTATAACTTTTGGGTGATCTTAAAAGTAAATTGCTATAAACTAATGAACTAATACAGCTCTGAAAAACAACAAAGCAGTTATTATAACATTGCTGATTATGCAGAACTGGACATGACAAGCTAATCACTCAATTCTCATGACCAGAGAAATTATTTGTACTTCTAACATAATTTATAGTAGAAGACTAGTAATTTAGATGCCCAAGCTAATCACTGAATTCTCATGACCAGGGAAATTATTTGTACTTCTAACATAAATTATAGTAGAAGAGTAGTAATTTAGATGCCCAAGCTAATCACTGAATTCTCATGACCAGGGAAATTATTTGTACTTCTAACATAATTTATAGTAGAAGGCTAGTAATTTAGATGCCCAAGCTAATCACTGAATTCTCATGACCAGGGAAATTATTTGTACTTCTAACATAATTTAGAGTAAAAGACTCGTAATTTAGAGTAAAAAACTGGGTGATAGCACCTCTCTTTTGTTGCTCCTCTTCCATTCTACTTTACCTCTTTCACTTTTGTTCTTCCTCTTCCGCGCAGCATCTCACTTCTGTTCTTCCTTTTCCTTCCATTCAACATTAAGATTCCACTTTTGTTCTTCGTCCACTTTTGTTCTTCGTCTTCCACTCAGCATCTCACTTTTGTTCTTCCTCTTCCATTCAACATGTCACTTTTGTTCTTTTCCTTCCCTTCAAGGAAGGGATTCAACATCTCACTTTTGTTCTTCATTACATTAAGATTCAACATCTCATTTTGTTCTTCATTACATTAAGATTTAACATCTCACTTCTGTTTTTATTTTTCCTTACATTAAGATTCAACATCCAACTTTTGTTCTTCCTTACAAAGGATTCAACATCTCACTTTGTTCTTCCTTACATTAAGATTCCACATACCACTTTTGTTTTTATTTTTCCTTACATTAAGATTCAACATCCAACTTTTGCTCTTCCTTACAAAGGATTCAACATCTCACTTTTGCTCTTCCTTACATTAAATTCAATGTCTCACTTTTGTTCTTCCTTACATTAAATTCAACATCTCACTTTTGTTCTTCCTTTTTCTTCCATTCAACATTAAGATTGTTCCTGGCCTGAACTTTGTTGAGATGGCAAACAAACGAAAGTACAGTAATTATTAAATCTGATGGTTCTGGATTTAATCATAATACATCAAGAGAGAACACTCTCATACTGAAAATTCGAAAATAAGTGCAAACAGGGAAAACTACTCCTAATCCTGGATAACTCCCCTCGCATATGGGTGTAGGCACGATCAAATAAGCATTGGTTTAAAGAGTTGCAGACATTATACTATTGGATGACTTCTGCCATCTCTTAAGAGTGAAATTACATGTATATACCAATTTGCCCCTGGTTTTTTTCTTCAAATTGCACCAAGAGCACCTAAAGAACTAGAACTCGAAGTTTATGGAGCTCTCCATCCTCTCTACTAGAGGCATCAAGTTCCCTATCCTCTCAGTTAAGAGGTTTGACTATCATCAACCAACATCAAGCCGCTCGAGATTTCACCGGTACCTAGTCAATATAGATTTCACTAATATCAACTAACACACTACTAATTACTATACAAATACTCCACAAAATATGTACATAAATTAGACTATCAATCTCGGCCTCCGATGGATCTCTTATGCCATCCTGCCCTGCGATGTGCATTGACATGCCTACTCTTTTCATAGGCATACAACCTTGCAAACAAACGAGCAAGCTTGGCCAATTTATGAGACTGAGCAGAAATGAGAAATGCTGTGGATGGACTCTCAGACAAAACAACCTCATACCCATCTCCATATGAGCTCATTCCCTCTGCCATCAGCTGCCAAAACATGGCTCCTCCACCTGCTCGTCCCCTGCTAGCAGAAGCATATATTTGTTTATAAACCATATCAAATAAACTGTCTCTCTGGCCGATGCCGAATCCTGGGTCTTTAGAGGATTTCCCAAACTCTACAAACAGAACTGGTTTCTTCAATATTCTGCTTCCATCTTCTAGATGGTTCTCTATCCAACTCTGCACAAATGAAAGCTGGGTCTTCTCATCTGATCCAGCAAGCCTTTAAAGTAGAAATCACAGTTCAATAAATTAGTGCAAACTCTACATCATCCAATTGAGTGCATATATATAAGGAAAAAGATAGAGATTTACCAAATGTCAGGATAGGAATGAATAGTTGCAAAATCAAGCCCGGAGATTTGGTTATTGGTGATGAAATCTGTCCCCACAGAGAAGCCTGGATTGATCTCTTTCTTGGACTCTCCATAAAACCCTTCCAACCCAGCTTCTAGAAGGTGGTTTCCATCAATGGATTTGACATGGCTAGCCATCTCCTCTATCCATCCCTGTTTGCTCATCACAGCCAAAGATCTAACATTTTTACTCATAACAGTTACACAAACATTCTCAAAATAATTATTTATTAAGAACGGTAATTATTGACAGAACCCACCAAACTACGAATCTAGAAGAGCTACTAACGGTGATGTTCAACCATAGAAATGAAATCTTAAAAGACCCAATTCTGGATTGAATCTCGGATTACAAGTGTTTTCTATTTTCCAGTTTCTATTTAAAGACAAAACCTGCTATCTGACCTGGATGGTCCTCCCTGAAGGATCACTTTCACAGCGAGGTTCGTTCATGAGCTCCCAGGCAAAGATTGTAGGGTCATCCTTGTAGGCCACTCCAGTAATGTTGTTCATTCTAGTCAATACAGTCTGCAGGAAAAAACAATGATGGAGACAAATGTGATTAGTTTTTCGTGTATCTATTATATACAAATTAGTCTCTTTACATAATAATGAGACAAAGACAGACATTTATACACAGTGTTACCTTAACATGGTTCTTATAGTAACCTTTAACTGTGGGATTGGTGAAGAAATCATCCTCAGAGTTGAGATTCTGTCCAGCATTTCGAGCCCATTGTACATATTGGGCCTTTCCTCCAAAGTTCACATAATTGTTCGAAAGGCTTAGTATTAGTCTGAGACCATGCCTCTTGGCTTCAGAGACCACAAAGTCCAAGGCCTTCATCACAAAACAGAGAAACCAAAACAACCACAAGATTCAGAAAGACAAGCAATGACAGCACATTGAGACACCCAAAAACCAAAAAAATGGTGGAGGGCTTTAACGATTGACGTATTGCAAGGGCCCATGCACAGACCTGAAAGACTTGTTCATCATATACACCAGGAGAAGTCTGCAGTGCCTTGTACTGGCCGTCGTTGAAGGCCCAAGTTCTGGCAACATTAAGCCCATGAGCTGCAGCTTGTTCAAAAACAGAGGTAACCTTATTTCTCTGTGTTGAATCTGTTGCCACAGTCATTAACCAGTATGAGTTAAACCCATTGACAAACAGAGGATACCCGTTGACAGAAAAATGGGTGCCCTCTGTCTTCACAAACCCACTTCCGCTCGCTGCAGCTGGGTGAAGAAAACGAAGAAAGAACAGACAGGCAAAAACCCAAAAACTCATATGCCTACCATCACTCATTTTGATCAAACTAACTCCACTGACAGATTCCCAAATTTACAAGCTAAATCTACTCGACGAGACTCTCTGCACTGTAGGTCTCTGAACACTTAAAAGCTATGGCAATCAATGAGGAACAGAGAGCGATATATAGGGTTAAAGATTTGAGAAATCAGTGGCACACTGGCATGTGAAGTTGATAATGGTGCAGAGATGACAGACGGGGGACCCAGAAACTGTCTGATAATGGCAGAACAAACTACATGAATGCTCACATGGTAATGTGACTTTATGCAGAATGGCAGAACAGATTTCTATCTGTCAGTATGGATTGGCATAGGGAACGGAGAATAACTTTATAGGAAATGCCAAAAGCAAAATCAAACTGGATTTGAGGCAAGGTAACTTATGTCATGTCTATGGCATGCAGTGTAAGGAGAAAATAACTTTGTGGAGAGGGAAAATTTCCTCAGTAATTTCCTGAAGTATTCCTTGGTTTTTGTTACTTTAATATACAGAATGTTGATCGGTGGAAAAATATTTCATGTGTAAATTACTCTGTGACAGGCCATTTATCCATCAAATTTTATCCTTGATCCTGAAGAGTCTTCAGAAGGATTTGGCACTAATAATTCGGTGAAAACTTCCACCTTTGAGGATTTGGCTCATTTAGACTATAACTTTTTTTTATGGGTTTTCTCCCATGGTGTATAAACTTGAAAAGCTTGAAAATAAGATTAAGAATTTTTTGGGTTAAATTCTGGTTGATTATATAATTCAAAAATATTTTTATTGCTATATTTTAATTGGGTGGAAACTTCCATTTTTTCGAAATTTGGATCATTTAGACCAGGTAACTTTTTTAAGGATCTTTTCCTATTGAGTGTATAAACTTGAAATTAAGATTGAGAGTTTGTTGGGTTTTGATTATATGATCGAAAAATACTTTTAATATAATATTTATTATTTTTAATATAATATTTATTTTATAGTGTTGAAATTTTTTTAAATTTTTCTCGAGTGGGTAAATTTTATAATTTAGTTATCAAATTAGTGAGATATGAATGTAGATTAAATTATTATTAAAGAAAATTATGTCATCTAAAATTATAATTTAGTTATTAGAAATTTGGTTTGTGTGAACTATAAAATGTATATAAAGATTTTTAATTGAAAAATATTTTTAATGCAATATTTTAATTTGTTGGTAATTTTTATTTTTTTCTAAATTTGGTTCATTCAAACCCGTAACTTTTTATGGATCTTTTACGATGGAGTGTATAAACTTGAAATTAAGATTGACAGTTTGTTGGGTTTGATTATATGATCGAAAAATACTTTTAATATGATATTTATTTTATAGTGCTGGATTTTTTTATTTTTATTTTAGTGGGTAAATTTTATAATTTAGTTATCAAATTAGTGGGATATGAATGTAGATTAAGTTATTATTAAAGATAATTATGTCATCTAAAATTATAATTTAGTTATTAGGAATTTGGCTTCTGTGATCTATAAAATGTATATAAAGATTTTATATACATATAATTTAGTTATCAATTTAGTGGAAATATTTATGGCTAGTTATTATTCATGAATGTAGGTTGAGTCATTATTAAAGAGAATTATGTCATCTAAAATTATTAGGTGGTGTTCGGTAAAAAGATAAATTAATATGTTTACGATATGATATGATATATTTTAATAATGTCCACGAGATCCAATGGTCTAAGGGACCCACATTCCACCTCAAACAAGACATCACATTCTCAAGTTTCTCTCTAGAGTTCTTTTGTTGTGAATTTTGATCAAGAAATTCGCAGTTTTGTTCCATTTTTATATCACTTTCAAATTGATTACGAATATCCTCATATGTTGGGCATTCCATGATAAAGTGTCATTCAGTTTCAAATGCTCCTAAGGTGCAAAAGTTACAAATTCTTTCTTCCCATTCTTCCTAGGGAGTTATCCATCTACCCACCTAAGATGGTGCAAAAGTTACAAATTCTCTCTTCCCATTCTTCCTGGGGAGTTATCCATCTACCTGTCTCGCACCTAAGATGGTGAGATCCCTCGGTTGTGCTATTAAAATTTTAGCCTTTCCCTTGATTGCCACCCTCAAATAAGTATTTACTTCATGCGATTGTGATGGGTTGAAGTTTTGACATATATTGTTTTATTTTTTGCCAACCTGCTTTTCCCACATGGTAGTCTTGAATTTTTCAACTATCCAATTTTTTATCTCACCTTTAGCATTAGGACAATCTAGCTAATTAATTCTCCATTTTCTCATCCATTTGTCATTTAGTTTCCTCCATGTTTTCTTCGCGAGCTTTAGGTCCTTCATGTAAATCAACTTGGGTCGACGTTGTGCCTCCATGTTTTCCACCTTCATGTAAATCAACTTGGGCCGACGTTGTGCCTCGATGTTTTCCACCTTTTTTAGATAGCTTAACAAACTAATGATTGTTGAAGCCTCCAACGCAAACATTCTAGCCTCAACTAGCAGGATCTCATATGGGATTGTTGCCTTGACTTTGAAGTTACTAATGATTAAGTGCTTTTGAATTCTTTCTATTTGTCTCCACTTGTGATTTGACATGCTGCTGCCCCAAACTTCACATCCATATAAGACAACTGAGGTAACCAACACTCTAAATAGAGTTTTCTTGGTTCCCCAGTCCCACAATTTTGCTTCCCTTCATCTGTTCTGGAGAAGATAAGAAGCTCTCCACCTCCCTTGGATCCTTTTAGTTATGCATGTCTCCCAACGAAGCCTATTGTGAAAAATAATTCCTAGGTACTTGTATTCTTCCACTATCTCTAGAGGTTTTTCCTCAAATATGAAGCTACCCTGTTTCTTTTTTTGTTTCAAGGAGAAGATCATGACTTTGGTTTTACTGGTGTTTACTTGCTCGACTTCATGACATAAAAGCTTTAATGCTTTCAAATGCTTTCTCAAACCATGCTCAGATTTTGCCATTAAGATAAGATCGTCAGCTTACAGAAGTAGTTTCACTACCTACCTTGCGAGTTGAATACCCTCTCTACTAGTATTGTTTAGCCATTCTTCTAGCTTATCAATACATAAACCAAATAGAGTGGGGGAAAGGAGGTGCCCCTGCTTAACCCCAATGTCACTACCAAAGCATTATGAGAAGCCTTCTTCAGTTCATATTTTAGCACTAACTTTCTCATACAGTTTGTGGACAGCAGCTCTATATTCATTTGGGATTCCAAGCTCATCCATTCTTTTCCAAAGCGTATCTCTAGAAACAATGTTAAAAACTTTTTTAAAAACAACAAAAAGCTTCCCCGCCCTAAATGTCCCATACCAAGTCTTGAAAAATTAACTTATTTACTTAAAAAAAAAAACAAATTTTTAACGCAACAAAAACACTATTAAAACATACTCCGAACAAATTTTCCTTCCCTTTATTAAACTGCCGATTGTCGCTTTTTTTTTCACCTTGTTTAAATTCTTTTACTACGGATTACCGCTACTGAATCAAAATGTAAGAATACAAAACAGAGCTATGTAAGAATAAAAGCAGAGCTGGTAAATTCAAGCGACCGAAAATATGGATAACTAGTTACGTGTAGACTAGGATCTTCGTTGTCCTAATCGAAGATATTTTGAAAACTGTTACACTATCTTATTTAACTTTTACATTTTTTTTTCATATCTAATTTTAAAAGTTAAAAACTGAAACTTTTCTTTTGTCGGTAGTGTTCTCCCTGTAGATTTTTGGAGTCTCGTGGAAGTTATATCATCAGTACGTCAATTATCCCAACTTGAAAAGAAATGAGATTTCTTAATTGGGTTTCTTGCTTTGCACAGTCTACGAGATTATTTCATGGAAGAAAATTACTCGTTACAGAACCGATGTGCCTCGATTTTAGCGAAACAAGAAGTTAGCTCAACGATTCAATCTACCTTGGTCGGGTTGATCCTTTTCTTAAAAAATATTGATAAAATAGGTACAGTAGGTTGAACTATAGGAATACAAAATTTAAATAATTTTAAATAATTATTTTCCTCCAATGACGGGTTATCGTTAGAACTCGTGGATGTTGTTGCCATTAGACAAGATTTTATTCTCTATCCAATTAAACAAATACTAAATACTAAATTTTAAATTAATTAGTTTAAAAATTTCACAAAATAATTTAGAATTTCGGTAAGATTATGAAAAATTTTAGTAGAAATTTTTGAAAATCTAGGTTATGAGTGTCAAACTTCAAAATTTTGGAAATCTTTTTTACTAGATTTTACAAAAAATTGTCGGCCAGACCATTTTGTTGCATTAATAGACAACTCCAATACCAAAAGGTTCTCTTCTTTGCAGAACCAAGTGGTATGCCAGAGCAAGAAGGCAGTCAAAAAGAGTGTGGAAAGGGTAATGTGGGTCACACTGGTCTTCATGATAGCAGGCATGACGGAGAGTTGAGGTTTGGAGTGTGAAGGCATGATGAAAGAGTTTGGAGTTTGGAACCCTGTGTATGAGAAATTTCAGAGGCGACCATTGGATACTTTTGAAAGCGTGATAGCAGGCATGATATAAAGTTGGGGTTTGAAGTATGAAGGTGTGATGAAGAGTTGGGATTTGGAGTATGGAATTTTGTATATGAGGAGTTTCAGAAATTATTGGATATTTTTGAAATTTTTATGGTTGTGGGGGAGGGGGTGTTGATGGTTTATTGGAATTTCTTTTTTGGTAGGTTGAATAGGAAACAATGGATTGTAACTTGAAGTTGTAAGGTTGAGCAAAGGGGAAAGAAGAAAATGCCACTTCAAGGAGGATAAAGTATTTAAAATGAAGAATTCTTTTATAAATAGATAGATTGGAGTGTGGTTTATAGAGATATTTATGTTATGGAAGAGAAAGTTAGGTAGAAGACATGTAGGATATTCATAAGTATTGATGAGCAAATTTTGCATCTTGTATTGAGCATTGGATTCTCTAGATTCATGAGTCTACATTGGGATAATAGATTTTTATTGGTATGTTAAACAACGTGTGGCTAGAATAGAGCTTGGGAAGGGTGTTAACATAATGTAGTCATTTATAGTTTCAATCATTTAGATACATAATATGATGCCTTGATCACGTCATCAAAAGGAATGAATTGGAATCAAGGGAGAACAATGCAAAGGAACCATGAAATGGTGAACCTATCAAGAATGTTTATGAAAGATATTATAGAAGCAACAATCTAGACAAGGAAAGCAATCCCGTTAAGGTGGACTTAAATCAAGAGGATTGACTCCCACTTAATACTTGGCATGGTGCACCTATTTCTCCCACTTTTGATGGAATGTATATGTGATATTTTAATCGAGAGAATTGGTAGATCTATTACTTATCATCGAGGAGTCTTGGTCAAGTCATAGGGTTTTCCCTTATACTCTTGAACTTAACGCAACCACCCACGAGCACGCTAGGCGAGTTAACCAAGTTTTGAACCTATGTTGGGCCAATATTGGTTAGCAAACTCTTTTTTGTGTGGAACATCCACCATTTGACCTAGTACATTGGGATTATGGAATTGTATGGTATAATAGCTTCTTTGAACATCCTTAAAAAAATGTTCTTAAGAATCTTTTTCTGTGTTTGTTTATAGTATTATTTAGGTTAGTGTAATAGGCTTTTTAGACAAAGCAATAGGTCTACTAAAAAAGCCCATATATATATATATATATATATTGGATTTTTCTTTGGAGGGCTTAACACCTACCAATATGTGTTGCTTTTTTTTTAATATAAAATATATTATAGATTAGATTATAAAAGATAAAAAGAAATACTTTCATAAAAAAATAAAAGTTTTAATATTTCAACCATTTCTTGTCTAATCAAACAACCTTTATCCCTTCATTCAAATAAAATCAATATCATCAAATTGTCAAGAATATCAAATTCCTTTTGTTCACTTCCCTCTTCGCCTTACTTTATTTTCTCCACCTTTGAACTTTGGCAAGGCCACATGCTAAAAAAGAGGTAGTCTCAATTTTTTTGGTGTCTTTTTCAATGTCCACCATGGGTAAGTTTTTCCTAGTCACACTTTATTTTCTACTTTATATATTTATTTTATTTAGATTTAAAAATTAAAGTTTTAGAATGATAAATTTATTATCTTAAATGTAGAAATAAATTCAACTTCTTCCAATATCTTTATTACAACTAGATTTTGTATTGTTTAACATTTGATACTACAATTCTGAAATAATTTTTAATAAATTTTAGATCAAAAATACTAATTTCCTTTCCCATTATTTTGAAAAATAAAAAAATAGTTATTATATTAAATGTTTAAAGTATTTCAAAATTTTATTATTATTATTATTTAAATTACCTACATCTTATTTTAAAATTTTATTATCATTATTATTATTTAAATTACCTACCTTTTATCAAGCACATTTAAATTTAACACTGAAAAATGTTATCACAAATGTGTTTATCATAAATAGATTAACACATTTAAATTTAACATCACAAAAAATTATTCGCTATTTAAATTGTTTATCTTTTATTTTAAAATTATAAATAAAAAATATAAATTTAATCAAATCATATAAAATTTATATATAATTTTAATTGATTTCATATAAGCATAAACACAAATACATACTTAAATTTTAATAAAGATTATGTTTATTATTCACTTTTAATAACTCAACAAAGTACCATTAATAATTATATAAAGTTTATGAGCATTATCTTAAAAAATTACGTAAAAACTTTTAAGTTAATAAAATGGAAATAAAGTAAGTTGAAATGTGATTTCGAAAATAGTTATAATCATATCCTCGCATAAACTAATCAAATTTGTCACCATCATGTGATACATTTTAAAAGTGTTTTCCTACTTTGTTTTTGTTTGTATAACAGCTTGTTAAAATCTATTCATACCAACTTAACAAAGAAATAAATTGTATTAAAAAGATGAAATGTAAACTCCACACATGCAAACAAAAATTTTCAAGTACGGGAGGGGATTAGCTCTTCTTCTATATTAAACCAAGGCACATGTGGTGTTTTGATGGCATGTAGTACATGACTCATGGAAGGTTTGAGATTTGGGATGGTAGATTTATGTGTGGGTTGGTGGGAGGAGTATTGGTGTTTGTGAGCTTGGTTATGGGTAGACACGAGGTCACTAATTTGTACGTTGTGAAGAGTTTGCGCAGGTCACTAACCTGTGTATACTTCGTCAGCTTTGTTACTCTGTGATAAAGAATCTTGAATGTAAGTGTAGAACCCCTTGTGGTTCTGTTGGAGGCCAAACGTGTCAATTTTGGGATATTTGTGAGGTAGTTAGTTGGGGTTCGCTTTGTCGTTGGTTGGGCTTAGTGCAAAGGAGATATACCCTGAATTGGGTAGTTGGTGGAGGGTTTCTGAATTGGGGTTCTGCAATAGACACTCTGGTAAGTCTAATCGGTTGTTCCTTTGGCCTTCATAGTATAATGCTTTTAATTATTCGGGGGTAGAGTTTTGTAGCTATGTTTGTATCCTGCTGCACTCGTTTCCGATTGAGGGAAAGCTAGGTTCTCAAGGCTACAAGGTCAATTGTGGTTGTAACTAGGGATTGATAGCTTGTGTTTGGTTCACGGGTTTGATTTGATTACACCGGAGTCTAGATTGGAAATTATAAGCCCTCTAGCAGAAGGCGGAGATAAAATTCAATGTGGTAGTAGGCGCGGAGAGCCCATTGTTTTGTTCTAGGTGCTTCCACATTTTTGTGATTTTGTTGTGAGTGGGAATTCCCATCCCATGGTGGGCAGTAACATATTCTCTCTCTAGCCCAGGCGAATTGGGTCTTCTAGTTTGTTTTCAGAGCTTTTGGAATAACACTTCTACTCTGGGGGTTGTCATGTCAATTTGGTCGGGGTTGTAGTCATTAAGAGGAGGAGGTCAACGCCATTTTGTGGTGTAAATATTGAAAGGAAAGGCAACAACTCTTGCCAGGGGTTCATGTCTTTCTCAAGTGAGGCTTGGGCTTGGAATTATTTGAACTTTACTATCAAGTACCAAGGTCTAGAGGCTTTGTTGGATCTCTATGTATTGTTGGAAATATGGGGTTGGTTTTAGTGGGGTGGGGTTGAATTAAGCATGTACAGCTAGCACGACATAGCACAAAGAGGGATAAGGCCCAGAGGGCAGAGAGTTGAGCATAAAGGAGAAGTTGTGGAGATGGGGGAGAAGGTGGAGTGGAAATGGAGTGAGAGGATGAGGTGGCCATAAACATGACCCTTCTCCTTGACATGTTGTTCTCCCTCCTCCTTTTGACACCTTGGATTCCTAGCTATGACATGTCACCCTACTCCTAGAACAACTGTGACAAAATGATCATGATGACCGTAATGAGGTCATAGGCTTCATGAACAATTTGCAGCACAATTAGTGGAATATGCAGGATTGTTTGGCTTCACTTCGATGGGACTAGAGGAGAATTTCGAGCAAATGGAGCACATGGAAGGGAGATTGGCTCATGTAGAATTCCATGTCCATGGAAAACCCATGCCTCCAGATTCACCGAGTAACGAGCTGGATAATACAGTTTCGGAAATCCTCCTGCTCCTTAATGTTTGTGGGTTGTATCTTCATCTTAGGGTATTTTGGGCATTTTGGCCTTTTCATTTTTTGGTTCTTGATAGATTTTGGCACTTTGTTATTAGTTTTTGTGCTTCTCTTTTGGCCAACAACTCTAGTAGGAGTGAGGCCGAAAGAATAGTGAAAGTTGGGGAGCCATGTTGTAATCTTTGGATAAATTACTAGAAGCTTTTTTACTCACAAAAAACAAATTATATCAAAATTCAATATAATATATAAAACGTTAATGTTTCATTAAAAAATGAAAAGAAGTAATATTGTGAGGGTAAATTTTAAAAGAACTAAGTCAATGACTAGTTTATTATCTTTCCATTCAGTGCATTGAATATCACTTTATTTTCATCCAACTGAAAAGATGTGAAGGCAGTAAGCCATGGTGCTTAATATTTTCCATCCTATGAGAGGAAATTGCACTTGAGAACCTATGCCAAGACTCTACATTGAAGAGGATACTAAAAGTGAAATTTAGCCTTCTGGCTTACTACATGGTGCTTAATATTTTCCATTCGGTGAGAGGAAAATTCACTTGAGAACATGTGCCAAGACTCTACATTGAAGAGGATACTAAAATTAAAATTTAGCAATCCAAGATTTTTATGAAGCCTGTCATTTATAGTTTTTTCCACCTAATAATCAATTATTTATGAAGTTCACTTAAATGCATGGTTTTGTTGTATGATAAAAAAGGTGGTGGTGGTGGTGGTTAATGTCTTCTGATATCAAATATGGTGTATTAGATATTAAGAAACTAAGACATTATCTTTCTTTTTAATTTTATTTGCGCTAAAAAATATTTAAGTGAAATATTTCTAAATCATCATAGTTTTGATGAATTAAATCGTTAGGAAGGTTGATATTATAACAAATATTTTGAAATTGTGATATAATGTGATTGTACTCAAGACATTTTAACAAGTGATTTTCTTTTCAACATTCTTAATATCACAAAGATGAAAAATTCTTTCAACACACAATTTTTTATGAATTTTCCAATGCCTTGTTTCATGATGGAGCTTGTGAGAGTTTGTTCTTATTTAACAATATTGATTTTCTATTTACCCTAGTCAAAATAAAGAGATACTTTTGATCTTCTAGATTAGGGTTGATCACCTCCTTATAGTATCTTAATTTTCTTTGACCCTCTAATTCTTTATCACACTACAATTTCTAGTTAAATTAGATGATGTAACAACCTTAGTGAAAATTCCATGTGATAAAAGGTAATAAAGGAAAAATAATAACCACGTTTATGGGGCACTTATTCCAAGCTAAATGTTGGGGAAACCATCCTAGTGTGGGTGTTCATTTGGTTTATTACGACTAAGGAATTGGCAAAGGCAATGACAAAGGCTTTGAAAAGGAAAAGTGACATTTATTGGCATTTATTTATGAAAATAATGGAAATTAGGAGAAGAGGAAGGTGAAATGTCACAAGTTGCATGTGAGGAGGAAAATAATTGAAAATTGGAGAAAATAAATTGGAGAAAATAGAGGTCTAATTAATAAAAAGGCTTATGAGGATCAGTTGGTACCTTTTGTCAGTGTAACGTTTAGTCAGTTCAGTTTTGGAGCTCTCTCTCCATTCTCTCTCTCTCTCTCTCTCTCTCTCTCTCTCTCTCTCACTCTTGGACACTTAGAGTTTTCTTGGAGCACTTCAACATTGGATCAAGAAAGGATAAGAAGGAAAAGAGGAAGCAAAGATCAAGCAACTATAATGGGTTTACTTATACGTATCGATTTGCATGTGTGATTTCCTTGCTAGATTTGGCATGCATGGTTATACATCTGTGTTCTTGGTTCTCTCGTTGTCATTGGCATAGTTTTTGCCAGATGTGATAGTGTTATTTAGCCTTTCCTTGCCATTTTCGAATAGCCATGGGGTGATGGGGTTCTCATGTTTTGGTTGAGCTAGATGGTCGTATGGCTTTGAAACTAAGTGAGGTGGATCTCTGAATGAAAGAACACATGGCCTAGTGATCCCTTAACCGAATTTTGGATTGTGGTAAAGTCACTGGCCTAGTAACCCCTTAATCAGATAGTGGGTTGCGGTAAAGCCATGTATTGTGTGCCTTGGTGGGCCTAGGAATCCTTGGCCGATGAATAGTGGGATATACAGTAAAACTTGGAAGGTGGTATCTTGATTATGGCCTAGTGATCCTTGGCTTGAACTTTGGATTGCGGTAAAGCCTAAAGACTAGGAGACATAAAAATTCCTCACATGTAGGTGGAGAAATCTAGTGGAATCCATGCTTGTTTATGGCCTAATGATCTAGTGATGGTTGTGGTAAAGCTTGGTTCTGTTGATGAGGGTGAGGTGGTTTAGACTTGGGAAACCCTGATTGATTTGATTGGTTTTGAGCCTCACATTCATGCTTGGAATATGGCATGGGTTTTATTGTCTAAAGAGATATTTGTTTCGGCCAATATATGGTCGGGTGGAATGTGGAAGTCCCAAACCTGGATGGCTTTTGCATTCCTTAATAAGAGTTCCTTTCCTGTGTATTTTATGTGCAAATGTATTGGTCCATATGTAGCATTCATGGTTGTTGTATCCCTATTATTTATGTTTTTTATATGTTTGTTATGAGTATGCTTTGTGACAGTGATGATGTATGGCTCTCATCATGTTTTGATTCATAAATTAATGAACAATGAATATATGGCCTAATAGATGATAATGCAGCTAATGTGATAAGGCATCAATGCTTCTTATTGATTCTAAGAGAAGTATGAGGCCCCTATGCTCAGATATGTTATTATGACCTGTAGAATTCATATTTGTGACGTGTTGACGAAATATTTGTCTTGGCTAGTAGGGGTCCAATCAAGTCTTTGTTCAAGTGTTTGCATGTGTATCATTATTTCTATGTCACTTTTCATTTCTGGATGTTTCATGGAGTTCTAGGAAGTTACTGGGTCCTAGCCCTGGAAATTAGCCTTAAATATCGTAATCACTGGCATAACACTAGCAGAAAAAGGTTACAGTCACACTCAGGCAGGCTCATGGGAGCGACTAGGGCTCTTAGTTGCATGGATGCCTTGGCAAGGGAGCGATTGGGGGTTTAATTCATTTAAATGTTGAGTTCGCTTAGGTGTTGGTCACCTAGAAGGGTGGGTTAGCTCTTGGAGGTTTTGAATAATATGATAGTATTCTCTTGTCACATGTTTACCCGGGTTTGTCGATTACTTGGGTAGATGTGGGAGGAAGGTATTATAGGGTGGTATCAGAGCATGGTTCACCCTTTGGACTATATGGGAAATGTGTTGGTCATGCATTCATGTCGATTTCATATGTGTTTTTATGCTTGTGGTCTATGCACTGGTTGTGTATGCATGGCGTTGGTTATGGTTTTAGTCGTGTAACCATGTGAAAGTTGATAGTGTCATTGTTGAATGTGAGTGTTGTGAATGTATGTTGGTTATGCACTTGTTATGCATGTAAGTGTTTGTATGTATTGTGTATTAATGTGTTTCATACATATGTTTTAATGCATGCATTGTGTCTAGTTGGTGTTAGCGTTGTGACATCATGCATGGTAACTAGACAATGATTGAAATGATGATTATATGTTGGCTTGATTATGTATATATATATGGTGCTAATATGGTTGGTCTTGCAGACGAGATATCCTCCCCGAATTATACTGAGGTACGTTGGTTTATTTATGATTGGTTTATCTAACATAGTATGCCTTGCAGGAAGAGATTAAGATGACTAGCAATATGGTAGACTAGGGAGATTCTCCATATGAATCAGATGAGCAGCATGGTATTGGGTAATATTCTCACTTAGCGAGGACAAATTGAGGAGTTTGAAGGAAGAAATAAGGAGTTTCAAAGTAGATAATGACATAATAATGCATGCACAAGAGAAACAAATAGAAGTCAATGCAATAATTCTTTAGAGTTTTTCATAATTGCAGAGATAGGGACCACTCCAGATCAACTATGAACAGGAGGATGGTACTAATGGGGCATATGGAAGTAGGTCTCATGGTGGTCACAGGTCATATAGATATGACATGACAAAAGATGGTAGATTCTTGGATACTCCGGATAGAAGAGGTGACAGACACGTGTACTATAGGAGAGGTGATGGACATGCACTACGATCGCCATTGTTATCACCCTTATAGGAGGAGTGACAAGGGATACTTGCCAAATGAGTTTAAGAAAGCTAAGTCACATACCTTTAATGGAGGTTTGAATAATCCCAAAGATGCAGAGGCTTGGTTACATGGCATGAAGAAGTTCTTTGAACTACATGAGTACATAGAGAATATGAAGGCCATAATAGCTATATTCAACCTCACAGGGAAAGAGAATATCTGGTGGGAAGATGTAAAATGGGTTAGAGACATTAGGACAGAGGATTTGAGTTGGCATGAATTAAAAAGACTCTTCAGAAAGAAGTACTTGCTAGAAAGGTACTACGACAACAAAGCCAAGGAATTCTATGATCTTAAAATGGGATCGATGACAGATGAGGATTATATGACCAAGTTCTTGGAGATTTGAGTTATGTACCATATCTTAAATATGAAAGGGCTAACGTTCAAAAAAAATTTAGTGGATTTTCATTAGCATTTATAAATCGGATTGAGTATGATGAGCCTCAGTCACTTAAGAAATTTATTGGGAAACTGAAGCATTTTTATGAGTAGCCAAAGCATAAGAATGAATCTTAGCAAGGATGGAAAGGGAAAGATAAAGGTAAAGGTAAATGGAAGTTGTAAAGAATAAGGCCTCAAAATGCAGAAGAGAAAGAGAATGTTGCACCAAATAAGAAGTTCAATGCATCTAGACAGGGACATGGGTCACAACAGTATAATAAAGGTGATGGTACAAGGTGGTTGGAGTGTTGGAAATGTGGTAAGGAGCATCTTAAAAGGGACTGTCTGCAGAATCGGGGTGGTAGGTCTCATATCTATAGTAAATAGGAGGCATAGATTGTTGGGGGTGTTGGGCAGAGAATTCATCGTATCTATGCAGCGCTGGATAACAGGTAGGAAAATCATCAGACATCTATCATTAATATGGATAGTAAGCTTTGTGATCAAGTTGTTTCTATTTTTATTAACCCTAGATCTAATTATAGCTATGTCAACCCTGACCTAGTGGATAAGTGTGGTAATTTGAATTAATAAGTGCATGCAAAATCTTGGTTACTGTAGTTGGCTATAGGTACAAAGAAGAGAGTTCATAATTGGGTAAGAGCTTGTATATTCGAGTTGAATGGTATGCCTACTTTAACACATTTAACTATATTTCCGTTGGGATCATACAATATGCTTTTGGGTATGGATTGGTTATATCTTCATAGGACCAAAGTGGATTTTTATGACAAAGCCATTGAATGTTTGGATGACAATGGAGAAATAAGAATCTTACATGGTAAGAAGAAGGTAAAATCAATTAGGATGGTGACATCTATGCAGGTGAAGCATAGTCGTAGAAGAGGTTGTGTGTTATTTGCAGTGCACATTTCTAGTGATAAAGGTAAGGAGGATGAGGATGAAGAGATATTGAGCAGGTACCTGATCGTACAACATTTTCAGGATGTGTTTCTAGCAAATATCTCAGAGTTTCCACCTCACAGAGAAGTGGACTTCTCCATTGAGTTGGTACCAGGGTCAACACCAACATCAAATGCACCATATAGGATGAGCACTCTAGAGTTAGTAGATTTGAAGTTGCAGTTGAAGGAAATGCTTGACAAGGAATACATTAGGTCAAGTGTATCACCATGGGGTGCACTAGTGTTGTTTGTGAAGAAGAAGGATAATACTCTCAAGTTGTGCATTGATTACATGCAGTTGAATAAGGTGACCATTAAGAACAAGTATTTGTTGCCGAGGATTGATGACTCATTCGATTAGCTAAAGGGAGCAGCAATGTTCTCGAAGATTGATTTGAGATCTAGATATCATCAGGCACACATTAAAGAAGAGGACATCTACAAGACAACCTTTCAGACTAGGTATGGACATTATGAGTTTGGTGTAGTTCCGTTTGGTTTGACTAATTCTCTAGCTACCTTTATGTGCTTGATGAATACTATGTTGCGTTCGCATCTCGACAAGTTTTTTATTGTATTAATTGATGACATATTGATATATTATAAGAATGAAGAAAATCATGTCGAGCATTTAGCAACAGTGTTGAGATTGTTGAGAGAGCATCAATTGTATGCTAAACTCAGTAAATGTAGTTTCTTTCAGACATATGTACATTACTTGGGTCATGTGGTCTCCAAGGAGGGCATAGCAATGGATCCAAAAAAGATAAGAGCTATCATGGAGTGGGCATATCCTAGAAACGTGGATGAAGTAAGATCATTTGTGGGGTTAGCAGGCTATTATAGGAGGTTCATCATGAATTTCTCCCAGATTCAATATCCTATTACGTCACTATAGAGGAAAGGTAAGAAATTTGAATGGACAGAGGAATGTGCAACAATTTTTTAACAATTGAAGCATTTTTTGACAAATTATCTAGTGTTAAAGATTATAGACCCAGATAAAGAATTTATAGTGTGTACATGTGCTTGCAAGAGAGGAATTGGTGGAGTTCTTATGCAGGAAGGGCAGGTAGTATGCTATGAGTCACGAAAACTGAATGGGCACCAGCAGAACTTCTGACACATGATGTTGAACTGGAAGCGATCATTCATGCATTGAAGATGTGGAGGCACTATCTTCTTAGCAGGAGGTTTGTATTGATGAGTGATCACAGTGGGTTGAGATACTTGTTTTACCAGCAGAATCTGAATGCTAGGAAAGCTAGATGGTTGGCCACGATTAGAGAGTTTGACTTTTAGATTAGGTACATCGAGAGTAGAGAGAACTAGGTTGTAGATGATCTTTTTAGGTAGATATCGGTGAACCATATAACAACTATGAGTTCTTATGGGACAAACTTATAGGATTGTATCTTACAGGAAGGTCAGTAGGATAACAAGTACATGGAGCTTAGACACAGGTTACAACAGAGTACATGTACAGGTACATGTGTAGGTACAGGTGCATAAGATGTGTATTATCATCTCTCAGTAAATGGATTGATCAGATTTAGGGACATGATATATTTTCCATATAGTTGTGAGCTCACAAATATTATCTTGGGAGAGTTTCATACGAAACCATATTCAGGCCACCCAGGATACCAAAATACATTGACATTCATGAAGAAGTTTTATTATTGACTGAATCTGAATAAGGATGTGGCAAAGTTTGTGGCTAGATGTTTGGACTATCAGTAGGTAAAGGGAGAGTGTAAGTATCCAGGTGGACTACTACAGCCGATTCCGATTCCAGAGTGGAAATGGGAGGTAATTTACATGGATTTCATTATAAGTTTGCTAAGGACATCTATACAACATGATTCCCTCATGGTTGTGGTGGACAAGTTGACTTATAAGGTAGCACACTTCATTCCAGTGAAGACTACATATTCAACTAGTGATGTGGCACAGGTGTTCATCAGAGACGTGGTCAGATTGCAAATGAAAATTTCACCTACAAGTTTTGGAAGGAGCTGTTTGTAGGTTTAGGTATAGAGTTGGCCTTCAGTACAACATATCATTCATATAAAGATGGACAAACATAGAGGGTTAATAGGATTCTAGAGGATGTGTTGAGGATGTGTGTGATTCATCAGCAGAGGAGATGAGAGGAGTGCCTTCCATTGGTTGATTTTTCTTACAACAATGGTTACTAGGAATCATTGAGAATGAGTTCATTTGGGGAATTGCAAGGGAAAAGTTGTAATATTCCCATCAGTTGGAGTGATCTGGTGAATATGGTATTGATTGGACCATACATGTTAGTAGAAATGGAACAAGAAATGCAAGTGATAAAAAAGAATCTAAAGGTAGCATAGGACATGCATAAAAGCTATGTAGATCAAAACAAGTTGTTTAAAGAGTTTCAGGTTGGGGAACAGGTGTAATTGCGCATCAAGCCAAAACAGAGATCCTTGCGTATCAGATTGTGTGCCAAGTTGGCACCTTGATTTTGTGGACCTTTCAAGATTATTGAAAGGATTGGATCAGTAGCCTATCGACTTGCAATGTCTCCAATCATGAAAGTCCATGATGTTTTCCATGTATCATTTCTTAAGAAGTATGTTAAAGATGTTGATCATGTGATTGATCGGTATGTATTGTAGGTGGAGCCATATGGAGAATTCGAGCTAGAGCCTTAGTGCATTTTGCATAGAAAGGTGTTAACGCTACGGAACCTAGAAATCGAGTATGTTAAAGTGTAGTGGAAGTACTTTTGGCCTGATGAAGCTACATGGGAGATGGAAGATCAGATGCAGGCTATGTATCCTTCTCTATTTACTCATTGAGCGAATTCCCTTCATATATGTTTTGGTCTATGCTTTACTATGATGTACATATGTATATGTATGTAAATACCACTACGAGCTATGTTATAAAGCTCCAATAAGCGATATGGGTGTTATCTCATTATGGTTGTCATGTTGGTTTGCTTCTCAACAGGTTGATCATTGTAAATACTGCAACGAGCTAAGTTATAAAACTCCATGGGAAGTATATTTTTCTTTCAGCAGTCTATTTGTTTGTAGGTGCCATTAAACATTGAGAATGATGTTCCCCCAAGGGGGAGGGTTCTGTAACAACCCTAGCGAAAATTGCATGTAATAAAATGTCATAAAGGCAAAATAATAACCACGGTTATAGAAAACTTATTCCAAGTTGAATGTTGGGAAAAAAAATCCTAGTGTGGATGTTCATTTTGTTTATTATGGCTCAGGAAATTGGAAAAGGAAAGGGCAAAGGCTTTCGAAAGGCAAAGTGGAATTTATTGGCATTTATTTATGAAAATAATGGAAATTAGGAGAAAATGAAGGTGAAAGGTAACAGGTTGCATGTGAGGAGGAAAATGAAGGAAAATAATGTATAATTGGAGAAAATAGAGGCCTCATTAATAATAGGCTTATGAGGATTAGTTGGTACCTTTTGTTAGTGTAACCTTTTTTTAGTTCAATTTTGGAGCTCTCTCTTTATTCTCTCTCTCTCTCACGCTCTTGGACACTTAATTTTTTCTTGGAGCACTTCAGTGTTGGATTAAGAGAGGAAAATAAGGAAAAGAGGAAGAAAGTATCAAGCAAGGAAGAGAAGGATCAAGAAGCTACAACGAGTTTACTTGTTGGTATCAATTTTCATGTGTTATTTCCTTGCTAGATTTGGCATGCATGGTTATGCATGTGTGTTCTTGGTTCTCTTGCTATCATTTGCAAGGGTTTTGACAGGTGTGACAGTTTTTTTCAACCTTGCCTTACCATTTCTAGATAGCCATGGTGTGATTGGATTCTCATGTTTTGGTTGATATGGATTGCTAGATGGATTAAAAAATGAGTGAGGTGGATCTCTGAATGAAAGAATAAATGGCCCAGTGATCCCTAAATCAGACTGTGGATTGCAGTAAAGCCACTAGCCTAGTAACCCTTGAACTAGAATGTGGGTTGCAGTAAAGCCAGGTATTATGTGTCTTAGTGGGCCTAGGAATCCTCGACCGGTGAATGGTGGGATATACGGTAAATCCTAGAGGTGGTTGCCCTTGATCATGCATAGGAATCCTTGGCCAGTGAATGGTGGGATACATGGTAAATATTGGAGGGTGGTGTCTCGATTATGGCTTAGTGATCCTTGGATCAGACTGTGGATTGCGGTAAAGCCTAGAGACTAGGAGACAGGAAAATTCCTCGCTGTGTAGGTGGAGAAATCTGGTGGATTCCATGTTTGTTTATGGCCTATTGATCTGGTGAGGATTGTGGTAAAGCTTGTTTCTATTGATGAGGGTGAGGTGGTTTAGCCTCGGGAAGCCCTGGTTGATTTTTTTGGTTTTGAGTCCCACATTCATGCTTGGAATATGGTGTTAGTGTCAGTCTAGTCATACTGCCATCAGTGATCAAAACTGCTCTTTTTGCATTTGCATATTAGGTGTCTCATACCAATAAATTTCACCATTCCGCTAGGTCATGGATTCATTTATGGCAGTAATGTTTCATCAGTTTTCCCTCATGAGGTACTTGCTGATTTTCCTCCCTATGGTTTTCAGTCATTAGTCACTTTCATTCTCAAAATAATATCAGTAGGTCATAGGATGGGTCTCTTTAGTATCTAAGTTCTCATCACGGTCAAAATAAATGAGTCAAGTGTCA
Organism: Pinus albicaulis; assembly: GCA_034641835.2. Lineage (NCBI taxonomy): Eukaryota > Viridiplantae > Streptophyta > Pinopsida > Pinales > Pinaceae > Pinus > Pinus albicaulis. The sequence continues at coordinate 541,032,734 of CM076576.1, read as the reverse complement.
ATAAAGATCAGCAGGGTCATGAGGAACTCAATAAATGCAAAGTCACAGCGCCAGGAAGATCAAAGATATCATTTATTCAGTTTGGTGCAATTTTCACCTCAAAACCATCTTTTGAGGTGAAAACATAATACTTCGCCTTTCAGTCACAATTCAGAAGCTGTTATCTCCACAAAGCAATGTCCCTGCCTTTCAGAGAAGTTTTCTACAGCATGTTCAATGCCAGAGCATCTTCAAAGCTGATCCATCAGAAAGAGCCCGGAAAGAGCTTCCCAACGGTATACTACACTCTCAAAACTGACTTCCGGATTGAAATTTATGCTTAAGTGAAGTAAAAGTCCCTATATCCTCATATACTCCCTATTTCCCATCCTTCCCCTTTAAACTTTGTATTATTAAAGTTTAATATTCCTTTATAAAATCCCTTTATCCCCTTTCCAATGGAAAAAATCACATTAATACATATATCCGATCCCTAAACCACTTCCCCATCATTACCCTTGAAACTTTATTATAAAATCAAAGTTTCCATTATATATAAAGTTCCCACCATATAAACCACTTCCCCCTTTTCCATCCCCGAAAACCTTATTATAAAGTTTGATATTATGTGTAAACTGCATTACAATCGCAATCGCAACCCATCGCAAATCGCAACGTTCATTCGTATGTCCCGATTAACCAATCGCAAAGACCTCCGATTGATCGCATCGCAAGTCTTGCGACCTCCGATTGATCGCATCGCATCATTCCCCGATCGCCAGTTCCCCTCTGATCTCCCGATCCGCTCCTCCGATTAATCGCTCCCGATTACACCAGAGCCGTCGATCTCATCGTCTAATCTAACGGTCCTCCGCCAATCGGAATGTTCCAATCGCATGGTTTTAAATCCCACCTCCGATTGACTTCCGCTGATGGCTAACCCACGATTGATCTCCCCACCGTCGATCTTCCCCCGCCGATCGGACGGCCCACATTTGATCGCACCATCGCAATCGGCACTCCCATAATGCCCCTTCCGATTGTTCAATCGCAACAACTCCCGATTGATTCACAACCATCGATCTTTCCCTTCCGATCCGACGGTCTTCCGCCAATCGGAACTTCTCAATCGCAAATCCATCCCCCGATCTCAACCTTTCCTTCGATCTCCCGATCGCATCACACATCCCTACCTCCTGATTGCGATTTCTCCCCGCCTCCGATATTGCGATTGCGATTGAACATGGGTCCCACCATAATACTTCCACCCGTTCATATGATAAAGATCATTTTCCTTTGTTAATGCGAAATTTTGATTTTAATTTATAATACAAAGGGTTCCCCCCCGCCCCCCCCCCCCCCAATCGCATCGGAAACATTGTATACACCATTCCGCTTCGTCCCACCTCCCGATTTGCGATTGCGATTACCGTGTTATATATATCTCTCCGCTCCCACTCCACTCTGATTGCGATTACTGTTCATTATATCATATCACCGGTCCACTTCGATATTGCGATTGCGATTGTCCCTCCTCTCGATTCCCGATTGCGATTGCATTTCTCCACTATATATTATATATCCCGCTGCCCGTCCATTCCGATTGCGATTGTAAATATGGGTCCCGCCTCCATTTCCCTTCCCTTTTCCCATTTAAACGCATTTTTCCCTTCACAAAAAGCAGTTGATTTCATTATGTCTTCTTTCAACGATAGATTAATAAAAAGTCAATTTTCTTCAAAACGGAAAATGTAAAGCGAAACGTCAGGGGCCAAGAAATAAAATTAAAACAGTCACATTTTCAGCTACTGTTCAAAGGATCTACGCTACAGGTTTCGCCTCCTCATTGTTAGGAAATATTATTGGCTCTTGGTGTTCCATCTTCAGTTGAAGTTTCTCCTCTTTCTATCGTTCTATATTCCCCCAAAATCTTTCTATTTATTGTAAATTCTAATCATTTGTAAGAGATCTGAGTTCTGGGAAAGGTGTGGCAGAAAACATATTTGCGCTACATTGTACAGTTTGACAGGAATTAATAAGAGATGCAGCTCTGATTTGTGGGATTCATGTGGTATGAGTTTAGCATATGTCTCTCCTTTGTGTTTCATATGTATTTCGTTATGTTTTACCATTCATTCATAAACATTTCTAGTTGAATGTTTTCAAGATAGAAAGGTAGAATCCATTCTTATATGCTCTGCCTTAGGGAGTCATTCACACTCTGTGTATTTTCTTCTGTCTGAAAAGGATTCATTTATTATGCCCTTTTCAGCTTCTCATCAGTCTTTCCACTCCATCATATTTCAACTTGATTGCTAAATCTCCTGCCTATCTTGCCCCATGAAATACCCTGTATCCTGATTTAATTCCTCATTTTCATATTGTCCCTTTGTCCCATACATCCCTGAAATTAAGTCATTTATCAAACTCTTTTTCCCATTTATATACCTAGCCTAAAATCAGTTTATTATCGTGTTATTGAATATCTATTCTACGGAGAGAGCCCTCTCCTGTCCTTGTAGGGCTAGCTACAAGGCTGAGCGTGGTTTAATTGTTACCCTGATTTTCCTTTTTCAGCCTGAGGTTCAGATTGGGTGCTAACATATGGCACGGGGGTGATTGGCTGTTATGAAACCAACTCCAAAAATAGAAGAAAAGAGAGATCAACGCCTTAGAAATCAACCACTTCGAGGGGGAAACCTCCAATACATTACATAAATGAACAATTCTTGGATGATACAAATGAAAAAACCTCCTTTCTATATATAAGAGTCCATGGGGCCACAATGTAATCCTAGTGGGGCCACAATGTAATCCTAGCCGACCTAACCATAATAATGTGTGGGCACAATAATAACAATATGGGGGTTACAGTAACAACAATAACGGACTATACTAGTGATATAAGGACCTAACATGCTCCTCTCCTTCAAAAAAGTGTTGTCCTCAATGCTTGAGTAGCTCTGGATGCTTTTGTATAAAATTTTCATCCTCCCATGTAGAATCTTCAGTGGGTAAGTTCTTCCATTTGATGAGATATTCTGAAATTGATCGATTTCGTAGCTGTCGAGTTCTTGATTCCGTGACTGCTTCAGGTTCCAATATGGTTTTTCCTTCCTCATCAAGTTCTGGCAATATTGTTTGAACCAGAAGTTTGTCCCCTATAACCTTTTTTAAGCATGAAACATGGAAAAATGGATGCACTCGCGAAGAAGCAGGAAGCTCCAATTTGTATTCCATAGTACCAATCTTTTGCAACACCTTGTAAGGACCATAGTACTTTGGTGATAATTTATTATCCTTCTTAATTTGCTCGAGGGAAATTTGTTTGTATGGTTTTAGCCGTAAAAATACCGAGTCTCCCACATCAAAACTTCTCTCACTGTGATGTTGATATGCCCGTTGTTTCATTCGATTTTGTGCCAAATTTAGTTTATCCTTTAAGAGTTGGAGAACTTCTTGTTGATGCTCGATATGATCCTCCACTGCTTGAACCCTAGAATTTTCCCTTAAAGAAGATGTGATGGACGGTGGATGATATCCATAAAGTGCCATAAATGGGGTCATTTTTTCTGCAGTATGGAAGGAAGTGTTATACCACCATTCAGCGAGAGGTAACCACTTGACCCATTGTGCTTGCTTATCGGATAAAAAACAACGAAGATATCCTTTCAAACATTTATTCACTATCTCTGTTTGACGATCGGCTTGAGGATGATAAGATGAGCTATGAGCTAGTTGAGTACCCAAACAAGAAAAATAATTCTGTCCAAAAATTTCCTGTAAAAATGGGATCTTTGTCACTTACAATAATCTTCAAGTTTCCATGTAGCTTTTGAATTGTTTCCATAAATGCAATAGCAATTGTACTTGCTTTATATGGATGAGATAATGCACAAAAGTGTGCATACTTGGTAAGTCTATCAATTACCACCATGATGACACTCCTTCCTTCGGACTTAGGTAAACCTGTGATAAAATCCATTGAAATATCCTCCCAACGTTGACTTGGAATGGATAAAGGTTGTAGAAGACCTGGGGTCTTAATTGTCTCAACTTTATTTTGATGGCAAACAAAACATTCTGCCACAACCTTTTGAATATCAAATTTAAGGCCATCCCAAAAAAATTCTTTCTTCACCTTGTGGTAAGTTTTTAAAAATCTCGAGTGTCCTCCTAAAGGAGAAGTGTGCAATTCCAAAAGAATCTTTTGTTTTAGTTGGGAATTCTTGCAAATATATAAGCGATCTTTATACCATAAGGAATTATTTTTCCAACTAAATGTATTAGATGTACTAGGATCTTGCTGCAACTTTTGAATGAGTGTCCACACTTCTTCGCCCTTCTTCCATTCATCCCTTGCTTCAGTTATCCAATCTGGTTGGATAATAAAAATGGCACAAAGCAATGCTTCCACCTCTTCATCCTTTCTTGAGAATGCATCTGCAACAACATTTAGCTTCTATTTTTTGTAGATGATTTCAAAGTCATAACCCAACATCTTTGTGACCAATTTTTGCTACTCTTCTAAAGATAGTATTTGTTCCAAAAAGTGTTTAAGAATATCATGATCAATTTTTACCTTAAAGTGTCTTCCCATTAGGTAAGGTCTCCATTTCTTTAGTGCATGTAGTATTGCCAACATTTCCTTCTCATAAATAGCCTTTTGTAAATACTTTCCTTTGATTGAATGACTTTAAAAAGAAATGGGTCTTCCTTCTTGCATTAAAACAACACCAATTCCATTTCCTGAGGCATCACATTCCACAATAAAGGTTTTTGTGAAGTCTGGCGTAGCTAAGACTGTTGCTAGGCACATTGCCTCTTTAAGATGTTCAAAGGCCTTAGTTGCTTCAGGAGTCCATGAAAATGCATCTTTCTTCAATAATGTTGTTAGAGGTGCTGCTATTCTCCCATAATTCTTAACAAACTTGCGATAATACCCGGTTAACCCGAGAAATCCTCGCAACTGCTTTATGGTTGTGGGGACTTTCCATTCCTTAATGGCTTTAATTTTGTTAGGGTCTACTTTAACACCCTCGTAAGATACAATATGACCCAGATATTCCACCTCTTGTACTCCAAAGAAACATTTGGATATTTTTGCATATAATTGTTTCTCCTGCAATAGTTTGAGCACCCCGTCAACATGTTCAACATGATCCTTCCAAGACCTGTTGTAGATTAGTATATCATCAAAAAATACTAGCACAAATTTTTTAAGGAAGGGTTTGAAAATGGAATTCATCAACCCTTGAAATGTAGAAGGTGCATTGGTAAGGCCAAAAGGCATGACAAAAAATTCATAATGACCCTCATGAGTTCGAAATGTTGTTTTTGGAATATCTTCAGTCTTCATTCTAATTTGATGATATCCCGAACGAAGATCCAACTTGGTAAAATAAATTGCTCCATGTAATTCATCCAATAATTCATCAATCACAGGAATGGGAAATTTATCTTTAATGGTGAGCTTATTGAGCTCCCTATAATTCGGACACATGCGCCATGATCCATCCTTCTTGTGTACCAATACTACAGGAGCAGAGAAAGAACTTTGACTAGGTTGAATTATACCCGCCTCTAACATTTCTGCAATCATACGTTCAATTTCGCTCTTTTGGACGTAAGGATATATATAAGGCCTGATGTTTGGAGGAACACTTCTGGAATCAAATGAATAGCATGATCATGATCACGAATAGGTGGGAGTCCTTTGGGAGTTTCAAACACCTTGGAATGATTGTCCAAGACTTGTTGGAGATCTGCAGAAATAGATGATTTTGATGTTGGAACTTCTAGTGAGCATAATTGTACAATTATGCCTCGTTGTTCTTTCTTTAGAAGCTTTGTCATGACATTAGAGCTTATTATCTTTCCTGGATTCCCTGCAATACCCCTTAATTCGACTTCCTTTCCTTCTGAAAAAAAATTCAAGAAAAGTTCTTGAAAATTAAAAGCTACCATCCCCAAAGATTGTAACCATTGTACTCCTAGTACAACATCAGCACCTCCCATAGGAATGGAAAGCATTGGACTAGTCAATACATACTCCCCCATGGCTAGCTTGATATTATGGCATTTTCCAGAGCAATTTATAGTTCTTCCATTTGCAACCATCACTTGACATTCTGGTGCTGGGTATAGGAAACAATTTAATTCCTTGGCTACCTTACAATGAATAAAATTATGGGTGCTACCTGAATCAATCAACACTATTACCCTTTTCTTCTTGATATGTCCTTCTATTTTGAGAGTTTGAGGAGTGGTAATTCCTGCCAGTGCATTACACGATATGGTCGGATTCATTTCTTCCTCTTCTAGGGCTGGTTCCCGGTGTATATCCTCTTCTTGTTCATTTTCTTCTTCCTCTTCACAATCTATGTAAAATAATTTCTTCTCAGCACACTTATGACCTTTAGTGTATTTGCTATCACAACTGTAGCAAAGCCCTTTTGCTCTTTTTTCTTCCAATTGTTGTGGTGTCAACATTGTAGGTTGTGGAAATCTAGGCGTAGCAACACTTCCTTCTTTATAGAAGTGAGTGGTAGGCTTCCTTGTCGCCATAATTTTACATTCAATTTTTCTTGCCAACCTGAATGCCTTCTCCAATGAATCAGGTTCCCAAACATGAACTTCATGTTGGATGTTATCCTTTAAAGTCCCTATGAAGACATCAATCATGTGTTCCTCTGGAATATCAGTTACCCTTATATTCAATTTTTGGAAGTCCTCAATGTGCTCCACCACTGAACCCTTTTGTTTGAGATTTATCAATTGGCTAAAGAAGTTGTTTCTCTTTGTATCCTCATAATGTGCTATCATTTCCTCCGTAAAAATTGACCAATTGACAATTTTTTTATGAGAGAAAAGCCATCGATACCATACAAATGTATTTTGTTCTAAATGTAAAGTTGCAATGTGTTCCTTTTGTGTGTTTTGCACATTATTGAGATCAAAATATTGCTCCATCTGTAGTATCCATGTTACAGGATCCTTGCCATCAAACTTCCTCATATCCATCTTTGGAATATGGTGGTTATTTAATCCAACATTAGAGTTTATGAAATCACGATTAACATTTATTTTATTCTCATCATGAGTTTCCTCTACTATCTTTTCACCATTAGGAATCATTTCTTGTATCAAGTTTGACAAACCTTCCATGTCTTCCTTCAAACCTTCCACATTTTCTTCCATACCATCCATTTTTTCTTCCATACCATTCTTCAAACCATCCATCATAGCTTCCACGCCCTTTTTCAAACCATCCATCTTAGCTTCCACACTGTTCTTCAAAACATCCATTTCATTTTTTCTTGTTCTTTGTGAGAGCGAAATTTGGTGCACTTGCTCTTGTAATTTTGATAGATCATGTTGCAATTCTTCATCTTCATGAGTCATAGCAGAGTACTCTGAGGGATTAATAGGTGTTGAATTATTTTTAGGAGGACTTTTAGAACCCAATTCTGATATCTATGCTTAATAGGCCATTGGAATCTCTTAAAACTGATTTTTCAAACAAGACTTATGCAATTTGAAAAAAAAAATACACACCTTTTTCTTGATTTTGAGGAGCTCGATATTGAAACTGAATTATCTTTGTGATTTTGGATCTTCAATATCTAAAATTCAGCCTTGAAGTAGCCCTCTGAATCCTCTTTCGAATTCCACATGTTTGACTTTATTTGGAATCTTGAAGACAAAGTTATGCCCATTCTCCTACGATGACCTAATTATGGACTGGTTTAATAGAGCGAGCTTGTACAACTTGCCACGTGTCACTGTTTCCTCCTTCGGCTCTAAAATTCATACAGAAGAAACTACAGTATGTATAATTGTAGCCACTTTTTACAAAATTCCAACCCAATTCTCAGAGAGAGATTTATGATGATTTTCCCATGGTCACCTCTTTGAGATGAAATTCGAGAGCCTGAAAAATCCCTAACTTCCACAGACCATATCTCTAAACATGTTAGGAATCAAGCTCTGAAATGTTTCCACGACGTTCCTCAAGATTGTGGCTTCACTCTATGAAAATTTAAGCTTTTGAAATCTCGTAGAACAAAATTTATAGCGAAAATTCCACGATGACCTGTTTAGGTTAAATTCAGGAGCTTGTAAAAATCCATAAATTTCACAGATCATATCTCCGAAAATATTGTGAACCAACATCTGAAATTTTTTCATGACGTTCCTCAAGATTTCGGCTTCTCTCTCTTGTTTTCGCTCCTAGAGATAGCCTAGAGTTGCGATAGACCAGTGCCTAGGACATCTTATCATAGCAAGGAGCATATAATATAACTTGGGTGTCAACCAAAGGCTCTCATGCTATCTCCTGTAAACAGGGAAATAAACTATAATGGGACCAAAATCTCAGAAAATGACACAGAGAAAGGGATACTGCAGAGGCAAAGTGCATAAATCTAATATTAAAGCACCAGACAATTCAGAGATAGTTTACTGCAAAGTGGGCCAGTTCAAGTAATATGTCACAGAAATAAGTTATGAAAAGGTGTATGCGGTGGATGAAATATTGAGAAGATATTAGTTATCATTGAGCTGATATCCAGATACACAATACCACCATGCATGGGCTTACCAATCTAAGAATCCATACATAACAGTAGCATTTTAAAAACACCCTCCCAAAGAAATTAATATAGCAGAAATACGATTTAGATGAATAATGGAACATAATATCATGCATGAGCCATATTTAAAGCGCTTGACTGATCCGAGCATGGGCATCAACTAGGATGAATCCATACCAAAAATCAGTGAGCCACTCGCATTCCAAAACATGATACAGGAAAGATGAATGGAATGAAATGATATATTAAATCACACATAAGAGAAAGTTACAGACTGTGAAATACCAAAGACCAGAATCCTCTTCAACAGATGGAACTCCTCCTCACTGAGACCCTATGGGCTCTGAGCCTTCATACAAGAATTTTACAAAATGTATACAAAAATCCTTTCACTGCATAATTTTTTGATAAAATCTAGAACCCTAAATAATTCGTTCTCCTGGAGTTTTATAGGAGAAACCAAAACCTAGTAAAAGAGGTAGGTAGTGAATATTTAATTGTCTCATTAAAACAAAATGGTGAAAAAGTGCCCGCCTATAATGTTTTACGGCTTTGTAATGCTGTAGGTACTCTGGAGCCTACTTTCTGGAGTAAATGCCGTGGGTGGGAGTCTCATCAGGAACATAGCATGGGGATGAAATCACATAAACAATCTGTCCTTTCCTGAGAGAAAATCCTGCTGAAATAAAACCTGGAGGGTATTGTTTTTTGTGCATCGTACCCTCTGCCTTCTAAACCCTGAATTAAGATTGAAAATCTTTAATGTTGAGCACTGAATTCCTGGATCTTCCATTGATACTCTTTTTCGCAACATTAATGTCCCCATGTGTGAAATCTGCGTTTTAAATTACTCTGAATGGTTTGACAGATTTTCAATCCTGCTTCTTTAATGGAAGTCATGTCGCAGCAACTACCCAGGACCTTCTTCATGAATTTTGCATTTGAAAAACCGGTCCTTCGACGCGTCCTTGGTGTCTGTAATGGAGGCTGTAAATTGTGATAATTCTCTGTCGCTGAAAACCTGCAAAACTCGCAAACTAGTTAAGAAAACCGGACACAGGGATGGTGGATGTGGAGGTAGACTGGGTCAACAGATGGGCATGCAAATGATCTGGGCCATACGATCACAAGACGAGATGAACGGTTAAAAATGCGTCGGAGGGTGATGGAATGGCGGGCCCGAGACACTGTACACTTGGGTTAACACCTGATCAACTTCGCAGAGCGATAACCGTTGGATGGAGACCCCCAGATCGGACGATTGACATGAATATCGTTGCGTGGCTTTGACCGAACAATAATGCGCGATGGAGAGCGGTTTCAGAGCCGTACACTGGGACGCGTGGCGAGCACTGAGTGGAATCGTTGGCCAAACGGGAATTACCGCCCTCCACCAAAAGGCGGTGCGATAGATACCACTTGGTTTTTGCAATGGGAGCGGGCGTGGGGACCACCGGGACAGATAGGCTGCGAATCGTTGATTTAATAGGATGATCAGACGGCAGGTAGGTAGGCTACGGGCACGACAGAGATGAATGAACGCCGTCGGATCTGCATAGATCGACGGTTCAAAGAGCCCCCGATATTCATTTGATAAGCGCCTATTCGGGTTGGCGCATGGTTTAGCGCCCGAGTTATATGGAGAAAAATACTGAGGGGTTATGGACGAGGGGGATAGGCCTCATATATTTTTCAAACGATTGACCTTCAGCCTTTTATAATGTATTTCAGGGGTGGAAAAAGGCAACGATAGGCACAAAAATGGATTCTTAAGGCAAAGAGAGGGGATCCGGGGTGTCTAAGCAGGAATGCTGGTCAGAAATTTAATAGGAGGCCAACATGATCAACATTGGCTCCACCTGGGGACGACACGTTCATCCTCGGACGTGTCGAGAACTTCGCAGATCTTCCTGGTCATCTTTTATGCCGACTTTGCTACTTAGCATCTCTTCCTTTCACTTAATGATTCATCATAACACCCATGTTATCCAAACAAAATTGAAACAGAAAATAAATGTACAATATAATACAGCAGGCTCTCCCGGCCCGAATCAGAATTGGAAGTAGGGTTTGAGAAATTGACCATTTACAAGGGCATCAAGCAAGTCGCCCTGTAAATTCTCCAATCTGAAAGTATTGTTGTCCCCTTTATCCACAATTTTGAAGGGGCCGAACCAAAGTGGATCGAATTTACTATGTTTTCCTTTTTCAGCCCTCCGGATATCCCACCTGAGTACCAAATCACCAATCTGCAGATTCCGATCCTTAGCATGCTGATCGAACATGTATTTCATCTTCTTTTGATACTCTGTCAGCCTTTGATTCACCTGGCTTCGTGTTTCCTCCAATTCCACCAACTGATTTATTCTCCTGATCATATCATCAGGTTCCTCTTGACTTTCCTGCATGAACCTGGCCACTAGTAAGGCTAATTGTATAGGGAACACTGCTGCTCGCCCATATACCAATTCATATGGGAATTTTCTAGTTGCTCTCTTACTGGTAATCCTATTAGCCCATAGAGCAAACTTCATCTGGGAATCCCAATTCTTCTGATTTTCATTGATAGCCTTCTTCAGTGCCCTTACTAGAGTTTTATTAGATGACTCTGCCAAGCCATTTCCATGTGGATAGTAAGCTGTGGAGTGATTCAGTATGATATTGTATTGCTGGCAGAAATTCATAAATTTTGCAGACTTGAAAGCCTGTGCATTATCAGTCACTATTCTGGCAGGACAACCAAAACTGGATATGATGTTTTCTTTCATAAAATTTATTATCATAGTATCTGTGGCATTCCTTACAGGTATGGCTTCCACCCACTTCGTGAAATAATCTGTGGCATTTAAAATCCATTTATGTTGTCCACTTGATGGAGGATGTATTTCACCTATAAAATCTATTCCCCACTGCTGAAATGGTTTGTTCACATGAACAGGAATCAAGGGCAGAGTTGCCAACTTCTGTCTTTCTGTAAATCTCTGACACTTATCACAGGCTCTGACCCAGGTAAAAACATCTCCAAATAGTTTAGGCTAATAGAAACCAGCCTTCAGGATCTTATGAGCTGTGGCCCTCCAGATGTAATGTCCCCCACAAATTCCTTCATGAAATTCTGACATTATATTCTCCACCTCATCTTTTGTGAGACACAGGAGTAGGATGCCTGAAGGATCTCGCCAATATAGCTGCCCATTAGCAACTATGTACTTTTGTGATTTTAACCTTAATGCTCTGTATTTCGCTTTATCACAGCTGGGTGGGCAGCTGAGTGTTAGGAGGTATTCCACTATCTCTTTGTACCAAGGACTGGTGAGGTATTTTATATGTGCTTTCTGAGTGGCTATATCCAGTCCTTGCTGCTCCTTCTCTTTCTCAGACTCTCCATTTTCTATCATAGACAGATTTATTCCCAAAGCCTGGTAGTTTGATTCAGATAGGATCTTGGCCAACCCCTGTCCTTTGATCAAATTGGTAGGACAGATGTCTAGATCATACTCATGTATCTTTGCAATCCACTTCCCTCTTTTCCCTTCACTGTCCCCCTGGATGAGAATATCTTTAACAGCTGTTGTAGGCACAAATGCAGTGATATGGGACTGCAAAACATACATGCGGAATGCTTTGAGGGATTTCACTAAGGCGTATGCTTGCTTTTCTAATATGTTATACTTTAATTCTGTATCATGGAGCACCTGACTGAAGAAAGCTATGGGCTGCTCATACCCCTCCTCATTTTTCTGCAATAAAACTCTTGCTACTTTATGAGGTGATGCAAAGGAAAAAATCATAAATGGTTTGGTATAATCTGGTCTAGCTAGTACAGGAGCTTCAGCAAATGCAGCTTTAATTCTGGCAAAGGCCTCCCGCGACTCTTGTGACCATTTCACCTCATTACTCTTCTTTAGCATGTCTGTTATATGCCTAACTATCTCAGCATAGTTAGGAATAAATCTTCTCAGAAAATTTATCCGGCCTAGGAACACCTGCACTTCCTTCTTATTCCTGGGGAGAGAAATACCATTTATGACTTCTACTCTTTTAGGATCTATTTTCACCCCATCTATGGTCATCATGGAATTTTCACTATAAATTTTTAGAGATGTTGAAATTTTTAATGCTTTGTATTATCCTTCTTAATTTTCTCGAGGGAAATTTGTTTGTATGGTTGTAGCCGTAAAAATACAGAGTCTCCCACATCAAAACTTCTCTCACTGTGATGTTGATCTGCCCGTTGTTTCATTCGATTTTGTGCCAAATTTAGTTTATCCTTTAAGAGTTTGAGAACTTCTTGTTGATGCTTGATATGATCCTCCACTGCTTGAACCCTAGAATTTTCCCTTAAAGAAGATGTGATGGACGGTGGATGATATCCATAAAGTGCCATAAATGGGGTCATTTTTGCTGCAGTATGGAAGGAAGTGTTATACCACCATTTAGCGAGAGGTAACCACTTGACCCATTGTGCTTGCTTATCAGATAAAAAACAATGAAGATATCCTTTCAAACATTTATTCACTATCTCTGTTTGACCATCGGCTTGAGGATGATAAGATGAGCTATGAGCTAGTTGAGTACCCAAACAAGAAAAATAATTCCGTCCAAAAATTTCCTGTAAAAATGGGATCTTTGTCAGTTACAATAATCTTCGAGTTTCCATGTAGCTTTTGAATTGTTTCCATAAATGCAATAGCAATTGTACTTGCTTTATATGGATGAGATAATGCACAAAAGTGTGCATACTTGGTAAGTCTATCAACTACCACCATGATGACACTCCTTCCTTCGGACTTAGGTAAACCTGTGATAAAATCCATTGAAATATCCTCCCAACGTTGACTTGGAATGGATAAAGGTTGTAGAACACCTGGGGTCTTAATTGTCTCAACTTTATTTTGATGGCAAACCAAACATTCCGCCACAACCTTTTGAATATCAGATTTAAGGCCATCCCAAAAAAATTCTTTCTTCACCTTGTGGTAAGTTTTTAAAAATCTCGAGTGTCCTCCTAAAGGAGAAGTGTGCAATTCCAAAAGAATCTTTTGTTTTAGTTGGGAATTCTTGCAACAGTGCAAGCGATTCTTTATACCATAAGGAATTATTTTTCCAAATAAATGTATCAGATGTACTAGGAACTTGTTGTGACTTTTGAATGAGTGTCCACACTTCTTCGTCCTTCTTCCATTCATCCCTTGCTTCAGCTATCCAACTGCTGATAATGAAAATGGCAATGTTAAATGTCACCTCTTCATCTGAATGCATCTGCAACAACATTTCGCTTCCCTTTTTTGTAGATTATTTCAAAGTCATAATGCAACATTTTTGTGACCCATTTTTGTTGCTCTTCTCAAGAGAGTTTTTTTTCCAAAAATTGTTTAAGAATATCATGATCAATTTTTACCTTGAAGTGTCTTCCCATTAGGTAAGGTCTCCATTTCTTTAGTGCATGTAGTATTGCCAACATTTCCTTCTCATAAATAGCCTTTTGTAAATACTTTCCTTTGATTGAACGACTTTAAAAATAAATGGGCCTTCCTTCTTGCATTAAAACAACACCAATTCCATTTCCCGAGGCATCACATTCCACAATAAAGTTTTTTGTGAAGTCTGGTGTAGCTAAGACTGGTGCTAGGCACATTGCCTCTTTAAGATGTTCAAAGGCCTTAGTTGCTTTAGGAGTCCATGAAAATGCATATTTCTTCAATAATGTTGTTAGAGGTGCTGCTATTCTCCCATAATTCTTAACAAACTTGCGATAATACCCTGTTAACTCCGAGAAATCCGCATTAAATCGCTTTATGGTTGTGGGAATTTTCCATTCCTTAATGATTTAATTTTGTTAGTGCCTACCTTAACACCCTCATGAGATACAATATGACCCAAATATTCGACCTCCTGTACTCCAAAGAAACATTTGGAGGTTTTTGGATATATTTGTTTCTCCTCCAATAGTTTGAGCACTCGTCAACATGTTGAACATGATCCTTCCAAGACCTCTCCGTAGATTAATATGTCATCAAAAAATACTAGCACAAATTTTCTAAGAAAGGGTTTGAAAATGGAATTCATCAACCCTTGAAATGTAGAAGGTGCATTGGTAAGGCCAAAAGCCATGACCAAAAATTCATAATGACCCTCATGATTTCGAAATGTTGTTTTCGGAATATCTTCAGTGTTCATTCTAATTTGATGATATCCTTAACGAAGATCCAACTTGGTAAAATAAATTGTTCCATGTAATTCATCCAATAATTCATCAATCACAAGAATGGGAAATTTATCTTTAATAATGAGTTTATTGAGCTCCCTATAATTCGGACTCATGCGCCATGATCCATCCTTCTTATACACCAATACTACTGGAGCAGAGAAACAACTTTGACTAGGTTGAATTATACCATCTTCTAAAATTTATGCAATCATAAGTTCAATTTCGCTCTTTTGGACATAAGGATATCTGTAAGGCCTGATGTTTGGAGGAACACTTGCTGGAATCAAATGAATAGTATGATCATGATCACGAATAGGTGGGAGTCCTTTGGGAGTTTCAAACACCTTGGAATGATTGTCCAAGACTTTTTGAAGATTTGGAGAAATAGATGATTTTGATGTTGGAACTTCTTTGTGTGAGCATAGCCTGTACAATTATGCCTCGTTTCTTCAAAGGTTTTTTCATGCCATTAGAGCTTATTATCTTCCTTGGTTTTCCTGTGATACCCCTTAATTCAATTTCCTTTCCTTCCTAGAAAAAATTCAAGAAAAGTTTTTGAAAATTAAAAGTTGTTGCCCCCAAAGATTCTAACCATTGGATTCCTAGTACAACATCAACACCACCCATTGGAATGGAAAGCATTAGACTATTCAATACATATTTCTCCATGGTTAGCTTGATATTATGGAACTCCCCTGAGAAATTTATAGTTCTTCTATTTGCAACCATCACCTCACACTCTAGTGATGGGTATAGAATACAATTAAATTCCTTGGCTATATTACAATGAATAAAATTATGGGTACTACCTGAATCAATAAATACAATTACCTTTTTCTTCTTGATATATCCTTCTATCTTAAGAGTTTAAGGAGTGGTAATTCCCGCCAATGCATTACAATATATGGTTAGATTTATTTCTTCTTTCTTCTAGGGTTATTCCCTGGTGTATATCCTCTTCTTTGAAGTTTCTTATTCATTTGATTCCTCCTCTTCATAATCTATGTAAAAGGATTTCTTCTCAAAGACACTTATGACCTTTAGTGTATTTTCTACCACAACTGTAGCAAAGCCCTTTTTCTCTTTTTTCTTCCAATTGTTGTGGTGTCAACCTTGTAGGTTGTGGAAGTCTAGAAGTAGCAACACTTCCATTTTTATAGATGTAAGTGGTAGGCTTTCTTGTCGCCATAATTTTACATTCAATTTTTTTGCCAACCTGAATGCATTCTCCAATGAATCAGGTTCCCAAACGTGAACCTCATGTTGGATGTTATCCTTTAAAGTCCATATGAAGACATCAATCCTATGCTCCTTTGGAATATCAGTTACTCTTATATTCAATTTTTGGAAGTCCTCAATGTGCTCTACCATTGAACCATTTTGTTTGAGATTCATCAATTGGTTAAAGAAGGTGTTTCTCTTTGTATCCTCATAATGTGCTATCATTTCCTCCATAAAAAATGACCAAGCGATAATTTTTTTTACGGGAGCAAAGGCATCGATAGCCCATACAAATGTATTTTTTTCTAAATGTAAAGTTGCAATGTGTCTTTTGTGTGTTTTGTACATTATTGAGATCAAAATATTGCTCCATCTGTAGTATCCATGTTACAGGATCCTTGCCATCAAACTTCCTCATATCCATCTTTGGAATATGGTGGTTATTTAATCCAACATTAGAGTTTATGAAATCATGATTAACATTTATTTTATTCTCATCATGAGTTTCCTCTACTATCTTTTCGCCATTAGGAATCATTTCTTGTATCAAGTTTGACAAACCTTCCATGTCTTCCTTCAAACCTTCCTCATTTTCTTCCATACCATCCATTTTTTCTTCCATACCATTCTTCAAACCATCTGTTGAGCTCCAAAAATTTTCTTTCTTCCACCACATTCCACTCCATTTCTTTTATCCAATAATAATCCCAGGCTCAAATGATCAATGAAATTAGTTAAAATTGCTTTAAGAATGAATATCGTGGCTAACTTGCTATGTTTTTATGATTGTGTCATTGTAGTACTTTTTGAACTGAAACTAGCTACAGAATGTAGACATTCTGTAGCTAGTTGCCAATTCTGCAGCCATCTTCATGTTTAAGCAGGTTCCAGATGTCCTCTCAAGGGAAGCCACAGATGGTCGTATTCCACGTCATGCCCTCAGAATTTGTTGCTCTCCATGAAGATCAAACGGAATTCTGTACGTGGTTATGCACGTGAGAACTCAAGCTAGGAGATAGACTGCTAATAGGACAAGGACAATCCAGATGTCCTTTGTCATATTATGATGCCACCTTTAGAGTTCTAGTTCCATTTTAATAAGGAAAGACAGTAATCCCTGTATTATCTCAAGTTCTTTTATGTAAATTTTCTATAAATATTCTCGGGAAACCGAGAGACAAAGGTTAGATTTTGGTTAGATTTTATGGTTGAATGCTAGATCTTTGAAGTCCAAGAATACTCTGTTTTGAGGTGATTCCTCTTTAATGAAAGAAGCAACATTTCCTTGAACGCGTAGAGTCGATTTTGAACTAGATTTCATGCTACTCTGGTGGTAGAGGGCCCCTACCTCTTGAGCGGCCTTGTTTATACAGTAGATAAGTGTTTTAGTCTCGCTTTTATTTCTAGTTTAAGTAGATTTCTGAAGCTTATGTTCATATTTGTTTATATTTACTATCGCAGTCAAACTTACTCTAATTAACTCTTCCAAAATATCATTATGAAGAATCAGGCACAACTGTGATAGTGTAGGTTTTAGTTGTATTTACTTTCTTTAGTTATCACAGTTAAAACTTACTCTAATAAACTTTTCCAAAATATCATTATGATGGATAAGGTATAATTGTGGTATTGTAGGTTTTAGTTGCAAGTTTACACCAAGTGGCATAGCCAATCTTACTTTTATAAATCTTTTCCAAAATATCATAACAATGAGTAAGAAGTAGCTATGATGTCTTGGATTTTTAATTGTATTTGCTTTTCGTCTTGTGTTTATGTTCAATTTCTTTGAATAATACAACCATACTTGTTCTCACAAACTCTTCCAAAACATCATTCATACTGAACGAAATGGACTGTAGAATTCCTTAGGTTAGTTGCATGTTAACTTAGTTATAGCACTCCGGAGTTAGAATGCATGTGATTCAGCTCTATCATTTCATTTTTAGTTTGATAATGGCTTTTCAGTCTAACATTGTTCACTGTACTCCAAATAGACTAGTGGCACTCTAGTTTAGTTTAGCTCACTGTATTAGCACTCGAGTCTAGTTGTCATCCATTGCATTTTTAAATTATATTAGTTGTTAAATTCAAATACCACAGTCTTCATTATTTACAAAACTTCTTTTGTTCCAACCTTATATTAATACACAATCATTTGGACAGGAGTTAGTATCAGTATAAGACCTAGAGTATTTTGCAACCTTTTTACCATTTCACAAACAAGCCTTTTCTCAAAAGACCATTTTAAAAAGGAAATCTATAACTTTTGGAATGAGGCCTAGAGGTGTTAAATTGAGTTAAAGAACAGAATTAGAAGCTAGTTTAGAATAGAAGTCTTATGGTGTTACAAATGTTCTTTTCCAAATATATTCCAATAGACCTTTAATCATGGATGAGATGTTGTAACATTGTAAGTTGATTGTTTGATTGTTTAGTTAGGAGAACTTTATTTACACTTAACTACCCATTTCTCAAGCTCTTCCAAAACATCTTTAATGAATGAATTGGACAAGTTAAGCTCATGTTGTGATTTATTTCCTTGAAGTCATTATCAAGCTTTGTATTTTGCTAGCCATAGTTTAGGCTTTGTTTTATTTCAGTATTTGCATTTTTCATTTGTCATCCATAATTTAGGCTTCACTCTGTTTTAACAAGTAGCTTCTTTCCACCAGCATTTAATTCTTTCCCTTGTGAACATAAAACCATAAAAAAAAACCCAAAAACATCATAAAACACTAGAGACAACGTAATGAGAAACAAATACCTAGGCACATATAGTGCACCACACTTTAGCAGTTTACCAACCCTAGTTGACAATTAATGAACTCAATTTAGGAGACTAGGTTGAGCACAAAAATTTTGGCGCCGTTGCTGGGGAAGTGTAACTAGGTAACCTTGTTTCTTAACTCCAAAGAAAAAAAGAAAAAAGAAAAAAAGAAATAAAACAATTATATGCGTAGAGAGAGAGACTCAAGGGGTAGATTCATAAGAAGTAGCAGCAGAAGCTTGATCCCTAGAACACCACTTGTTTCATCTAGGCCAAGAGCCAGTACACCTCCAACTCAGACCCACAATCCATCCTTTACTGATCCTAGACTCCCAGAGGACTTAAGATCAGATATTTCATTAGAAATACCTTCCACTGAACCTACCTTAGAAGAAGATTCAGGGACCTCTGTTAGAGACACAAACTTTTCCACTTCCACAGAAGAATCAACTATGGCAGAAGAAGGGGGAGGAGGAGTCTTTAATGGAGAACACACATTATTTGGAGGGGGTAGAGGAGAAGGAGGTAGAGGTGTAGAAGGAGAAGGAGGTAGAGGAAGAGGTAGAAGAGATATGGGAAGCTCTTTTGGGTTTCCTATAGTAGATGAAGAAACCAATACAACCATGAAAAACATTTCACCCTCTGTCCTTCCAAACTTCTATGGACTTAAAACTGAAGATCCTGAAACCTTCCTATTCGAATTTGAAGTCCTATGTAGAACTTATGACTACTTACAAGATGCTCAAAAACTTAAACTATTTCCTTCAACATTGAAAGGAGCAACATTGAAGTGGTTTATGAGTTTGATCAACAGTTCTATTAGGACATGGGAAGACATGAAACAAGCATTTCTAGAGAGGTATTTGGATTATTGTATGCCGGTCAATCATAAGGAAGAAGTGTTTAAGATGTTACAAAAGAAGATGAAAACTTGGAAGATTTGTTGGAGAGATTTCATTACAACATCAAAAGAGCAAAAATGGAAAACTTAGATCAAGACACCTTAAAAGCTCTCTTGTTGAAAAAAATTAGGGATGAATGGTTGGATATCCTTAACATGATGGGAAAAAGGGATATATCTCAGCTCACATTACCTGAAATAGCTGAGTTATGTATCAACCTTTCAAGAGGGAAATCTAAAACTATAAAAGGCCCAAGAGACCCCGCTCTTGCAAGGGTAAGTAAGTCTGCTTCTGGGATGGTAAGTAGGGCAGAGATAGGACATATGCTTGATGAATTCAAATCTGATATCTTAGGGAGTCTTAGTGAACAAATAGACACCCTTAAGGTACAAAACAAGCAAAAAGCTGAATCTGATGCTTTAGCAATCTTTTGTCCCAGATGTAGAAAGAAGCATGCCTTGAGAGAATGTCATTTGGATGCAAAAGTTGTAGAGACCTGTGTCATTTGTTCAGAAAAACATGAGACCAATATTTGTCCTTCACTTCCTGGTCTTAAAGCTGTCTTTCAAGAAGAAATTCCTACAAGTGCCACAGAATCTCTCAATTTTGTCTCTAGAAGGCCTTGGCAAGGACCCCAAACACAAGGATTTCATGATCAAATATATAATCAACCTCCACCAAATTGGAATTCTTGGCAGCAACCTTGGTCCCAATTTCAAAATCAATCTCAAGCTTGGGCACAAGGGGCACAAAATCCCTATGGAAGATACTCTCAGTACTATCAATATCCACCATCTTATCCACTATATCCACATTTTCCTCAACAAAAAAATCCTCAAAAAAATGCTCAAAATCCACAACATCAAAATCAACCACTTCCATTACCATTTCCTCAAAAATAAAATTAGTTGCCTGCTTAACCCATACTAAACCCCAACAATAAAAATCCTCAAAACACATATATGATAGAAGGCCAATAGTTTCTAACTTATTTAATTACTCCTCTAGACCTTAGTGATGTTCAACTTAGGTCTGGAAGAATACTTGAAAAGAGGAAACCTTCTGTGATTATACAAGAACAAGACAACTCTGAGGAAGATTCTCTATGAGAAAATAAAAGTCTTGAAGAAGACACATATTTTCAGGACCCAAACATTGAAAAATCAAAACAAAAAGAACCAATAATTTCAACTCCTGTATTAGAGCAGCCATCAACATCCACTCCTACACCTCCCTTTCCAGAAAGATTACAAATTGATAGAGGTGTAGAAAAAAAAATTATGGTGCCTAATTATGATTTCCTAGATGAGCTGAGAAATGTTTGCATTAAAATTCCATTATTACAAGCCATCAAGGAAATTCCAATATTAGCCAAAACAATAAAGGAGTTGAGTATGAAGAAAACAAGAAAAAGAATAAGAGAAACAAAGAAAATTCAACTGGCAGGAAAAATAGCAGACATTATGATGGGCAAGATTGCTATTCCAAAGTATCTTGACCCAGGAAATCCAGCTGTCAAAATTCACATCAATGGAATTGAAATCCAAAACACACTCATTGATTTAGGAGCAGCAATCAATATCATGAGTAGACAAATCATGGATAAACTGAAACTTCCTAATCTTTTCTTTACACCCACATTATTACAATTAGCAGACAGATCTGTGATCAAACCTGATGGGGTAATAGAAGACATTCCAGTGTCCCTAGATTCTTGGGAGTACCCTGTGGATTTCATGATCCTAACTCCTAAGAATAATCTAGAAGGACACCCTATTATATTAGGAAGACCTTGGTTAGTTACAGCTGATGCTTTCATTAGTTGTAGATCTGGTGATATGTATATCTCTGATGGTAGTTCAATTAAGAAATTCACTTTGTATCCTCCAGCAAGGACAATTACAGATTTAGATGATACTCAATGGATAGAGGATGAAGAAGACTTACAACCTCTCTTCACAATTTCAGAAATTAGTGAAGATAGTCAAATTTTGAATACTTTAGAAAACTTTGAATCCTCTTCGGAATACAAACATGAACAATTTCAAGAAGAATCCAACATTGAGTTTTTATCATCAAGACAGATGTCTCTTTATTCCATGGATAAATTTGGCAGCTCTACAATTGAGATATTTCCAGGAAAAACTTTAAACATAAACAAGAACCTAAAGAAATCTCAACAAGAAGAGCTAGTCAAGATATTACAGAGACATTCTTCTGCATATGCATGGGAGTACACTGATATGAAAGGGATAAGCCCCAAGACTTGCACTCATCACATCTACATAGAGGAAAATTGTAAACCAATTAGACAACCTCAGAGAAGGATGAATCCAAATCTTAGGGAGATTGTTAAAGAAGAATTGCAGAAATTATTGAATGTCAACTTTATCTGTCCTATTTCAGATAGTCAGTGGGTTTCTCCTTTGGTAATTGTGCCAAAGAAAAATGGTAAATGGAGGGTATGTATTGACTACCGGGAATTAAACAAAGCTACTCTTAAAGATCATTTTCCCTTACCTTTCATAGATCAGGTGTTAGATACATTAGCTGGCAAAAAGTAATTTTCATTTCTAGATGGGTTTAGTGGTTATAACCAAATTCAAGTAGCACTTGAAGATCAAGACAAAACCACATTTACCTGTCCTTGGGGTACCTATGCTTACCGAGTATTGCCATTTGGATTATGCAATGCACCTGCAACATTTCAAAGGGAAGTACTAGGAATTTTTTCAGATCTAATACATGATTGTGTAGAGGTATATATGTATGATTTCACAGTTTATGGAAACACATTTGAAGAAGCTTTAGTAAACTTGGAATTTTTTTTAAAGAGATGTAAAGAAGCAAATCTTTCACTAAGTCATGAGAAGTGTTTTATGATTTTTACTGAAGGAATTGTTTTGGGACATCACATTTCAGGGGATGGGATTAGAGTTGATGAGTCAAAAGTTGAAGTCATCTCTAACTTATCTATTCCAAGTTTTCAAAAATATGTTAGGAGTTTTCTAGGATTTACAGGATATTATCGAAGGTTTATAGAAAACTTCACCAAGATAGCATCTCCACTTTTCAAATTACTTACCAAGGACTGTGAATTCAAGTGGAATCCTGATTGCCAGTTAGCCTTTGAGACCCTGAAAACAAAAATTTCTAAAGCACCTATTTTAAGGGGACCTAACTGGAAGTTACCTTTTCATATTTCAACAGATGCCTCAGATACAGCTCTAGGAGCAGTATTGGGACAAAAAGACCTGATTCCTTATGCTATCTACTATACCAGTAAAAATTTGACTCCTGCAGAGTTAAACTATACTGTAACTGAAAAAGAGTTTTTAGTTGTTGTTCATGCCATAAACAAATTCAGACACTATATAACAGGCTATGAAACTTTTGTTCACACAGATCATTCTGCAATTAGATACTTAATGAACAAATCAATTACTAATGGCAGAGTTATAATATGGTTATTGCTTTTACAAGAATTCAACATTACCATTCTAGATAGGCCTGGAACACAAAACACAGTAGCTGATTTCCTATCTAGACTCCAAAACATCAAAGATGACACTCCAGTTGAAGATCAATTTCCTGATGAATATCTTTTTGCAATTTCTACTCAGACTCCTTGGTTTGTTGACATTGCTAATTATTTAGTTTCAGGGAACTTTCCTTCAATAATGAATGCAAGAGAGAAAAGAAAAATCATTTATGACAGTGCAAAATATTCATGGGTTGCTAATGAGTTGTACAGGACAGGTCCAGATTTTATCGTTAGAAGATGTGTTCAGGAAGATGAGATGCCTGAGATTCTCAAGGCATATCATGATGAACCTTGTGGCGGACACTTTGCTAACAAAATGACAGCCTATAAGTTCCTCCATTTAGGATATTATTGGCCATCCTTGTTTAAAGATGCTAAAGAGTATGTCAAAAGATGTGACAGTTTCCAAAGGGTAGGGAAACCTTCTCCTTCAGGTGAGATGCCATTACAAACTCAGGTACATATTGAACCTTTTGAAAAATGGGCTATGGATTTTGTAGGACCTATTAGTCCTCCATCGAGACAAAAGAGACATATACTAGTTTTCACTGATTATGTTACCAAATGGGCAGAGGCCAAGCCATTACTTTTTGCTATTGAAGCATCTGTAGTTAATTTTCTTTTTGAGGATATTTTTACTCGTTTTGGTGTCCCAAGAGAAATTGTTACAGATCAAGGAGCTCAATTCACATCAAGGCTAGTGGAACAAATGATGGAGAGGTACAAAATCAGACACATAAAATCTACTCCCTATCATCCACAAGCAAATGGTCAAGTGGAATCTACTAATAAGGTTATTGAAGGGATCCTAACAAAGACTGTCCATTTACATAGAAAAGATTGGGTAGATAGGCTTCCTGAAGCCTTGTGGGCCTATAGAACTACATGGAGAAGCACAAAAAATCATACTCCTTATGAACTTGTTTATGAAAAGAAAATTTTGTTTCCCATAGAGTTCCAGATTCAAACTTTCAAAATGGCAGTTTAGCTAGGACTTGATCTATCATAGGCACAAAAGCATAGATTGGAGCAGATTAATGAATTGGATGAGATCAGACAAGATGCAGTTCAGAAAACCAGTATAGTCCAACAGCAGAGGGCTAGATGGCATGACAAGTACATCAAGGAAAAGAAGTTCAAAGAAGGTGACTGGGCTCTCTTCTTTGATTCAAAGTTCAAGGATTTCCAAGGTAAATTTCAAATACATTGGCTTGAGCCTTATGAATTTGTGAGAATTTTTGACAATGGAGCAATAAAAATCAGGACAATAGATGAAGAAGAGGTTACTTTTCTTGTGAATGGTCATAGACTGAAGCTGTATCATAAACCACTCTTAAGAGAAGAATATGTCAAGAAGTTCCAAGAAAACAATGATGTGAAGTTAATGAAGAAGAATCTTTCTTCTTCATCAACTTAATTAAATTTTCTGAAGACAGCCTTAAAAAAAGAAAAAAATAAAAAAAAGTATAGACATGAAAACCAATCACTGATTGGCATGTTTATACAAAAAAGATGGAATGAAAATCAGAATCTTTCTGACACTCTAACTTTTCCATTTTGTTTTTTTTACAAGCAGCTGTTACAAAATCATAAGTGCAGATCCATTTCACTTATGATTCATCTCATTCCATACTTCATTCATTTCATTCCATACTTCATTCATTTCATTCCATCCATTCATATCATTTTCCATTCATTCATCCACACTTCATCCATATCACTCCATGGTCCACTTTATTTCCATTTCAGATCTTTAAGTTTGATCTCCTTTCTGCAATTGAATAATACACAGCAGAAATTGCAAGGCATTTTTTTTCACTCCATTTCATAAGTTGTGATCCATCCCACTCCATCATTCACTTCATACATATCCCATTATACCATATTTCATCATCCATCTTCACTCATTCCATACAACATTCCACTTACATTCCAAACCACTCCATTCCATGTTTCAAGTTCTCTACAGGTACATTCTGCAATCAAATAGACATTCTGCAGCTAATCAGACTTTTTGCAGCCAGACAAACATTCTGCAGCTACAGATCCTGAAGGCACTGACCAGCAATCATTTGATTTGCAACAAAATGATCCTGCATATCCATGAACAAGTCAAGATCAAGAAGGTTATCAAGACTCAAAACATAATGATTTTCAGGAGAAAACAAAGCATATGAAGATCACAAGAAAATCAAAGCAAAGGCAAAGGTATGAAGTCATTATAATGACATATCATGAAAAATTTTAGTATAGTTTAGCTATGAATAATTCAAAAAGTTGTTTTGATTAATTTTATTGATCATGCCGAACAAACCTTCTGCAAAACTTTGGATAAAAATCCTTCTATTTCACCATTTCAAAACCCATATCCGATCATCATTTAAAAAAAATCTAAACAGTTAAAGTGCTGAAGTGATTGGATTAATCATGACACTAAGCATTTAATGATGATTTTTGAAATATCTCCGCGGTCTTTTCACTCAATGATTCGTTTTCTTCACCTCACCTCATTAATTCATTCCGTAACCATTCCATATCACTCCTTTCCGTAGCCGACTCTTAAAACATTTCATTCTGTAAAATAGAGGTATCTCTGTAACAACCATTGTCACCGTGAAACAGAGGAAACATTTGGGGAGCAAAAACAACTTGTTAACGGCCATTCTCACCGTGAGCAGAAGGCTGGTGAATTGAAGATTGAAGAAGAGTTATGGGCCTCATCATGAGAACATAACCAGTTGGCACTAAATACTTGGAAGGCTATCCCCAGATCCAAGAAATCTTACAACAAGCAGGATGGTTGCAATTCCTTGAAAGATTCAGTGGTTTCCACAAAGAGGTTACTAAAACTTTTGCAAGATCTTTTAATGGGGCCGAGGTTGAAGTTGGAGATATTAAATTCACTATCACAGAAGCTTTTATTGCAGAAGCAATAGGACTGCCTAGACAAGGAGAAAGGTGGTTTAAGAACAGAGAATTCCATAACGAATCATGGAAGCAGATACTCAAGTCACCAGGTATGGATGTCACTGTTTTTAAAAAGGGTATCCCTAGTTCTACATTAAAGAACAAATGGAGAAACATGTTGCTTATCCTACAAAAATTCATCACTTGTGAAGGTAGATATGGTACTTTCTATGTTTACCATATTAGGTTGATAATGCATTTCCTAGAAGAAGAACTTAATTTTCCCTATTTATTGCTTCAAAGTTTAAAGAAAATGGCTTCAAGTGTCCAAAAGAGAATTCAATTTCTGGAGACAACCTTATACCACCATGGTTTAGTCAAGATTTTGATTGAGCATTATTTGAGCAAAATAGGGGATAATTGGGATAACTTCTTGGTAAGAAATCACTTTGAGGAACCAAAGGAACCTCCACCTGAACATGAACCTACAAAAAGGAGCAAAAGATGGAGACCCTCCAAAACTGAAATTGGTAAAACAATACAAGAAAGTAGTGAAGAAATGATCTCTGAAAAATTAGTTCAGATTAAGAAGCAGCTTAAGAAAAAGAGAATCATAAGAAGAGTTGCCAGAGAAAAAGGAGAAGGGCCATCTCAACCGAGGAGGAGCCACAGACTAAGGGGCATATTAAAGAAAAAAAAGTCAAACAAACTGGGGTTATAAACATAGAAGACGAAGAAACACCTACTGAGGAGGATTTTGATGAAGAAGCTCCAGAAATTGATCCTGCACAGCAAGAAATTTACAACTATGTTGAAACATTGGAGAGAAAAGCTTCAGAGAGTAGAGACAGAACCCCTAGTCCTCCACTGTCCGAAATAGATGTGCTAAGAAGAGATAGGTACGAGCTGGAAGTACTTAATAGACATATCAAGACTGAGAATGATATTCTAAGGGAGCAAGTTAAACTAAAAACCAGTATGAACTCAACCCTGTCTCTACAAATGGACAAAGTGGAAAAGGCCAATGAAAAGTTGAAAAAGAGGAACAAAAAGTTAATCAGGGCACTTACCAATTTAAGGTTCAAGTTAGTCATCAGGAAGCCCAGAAGGCCTTTAACTACCAGACAAAGCAGAAGAAGAGGATTGGATGTTCTTGTAGAGGTCTCTGAGTTCATGGAATAGTTGCATGAGGACATGCAAGAAACTAGCAGTGGGGGTATGTTGAGCTCCAAAAATGTTCTTTCTTCCACCACATTCCACTCCATTTCTTTTATCCAATAATAATCCCAGGCTCAAATGATCAATGAAATTAGTTAAAATTGCTTTAAGAATGAATATCGTGGCTAACTTGCTATGTTTTTATGATTGTGTCATTGTAGTACTTTTTGAACTGAAACTAGCTATAGAATGCAGACATTCTGTAGCTAGTTTCCAATTCTGCAGCCATCTTCATGTTTAAGCAGGTTCCAGATGTCCTCTCAAGGGAAGCCACACATGGTCGTATTCCACGTCATGCTCTCAGCATTTGTTGCTGTCCATGAATATCGAACGGAATTCTGTATGTGGTTATGCACGTGAGAACTCAAGCTAGGAGATAGACTCCTAATAGGACAAGGACAGTCCAGATGTCCTTTGTCATATTACGATGCCACCTTTAGAGTTCTAGTTCGATTTTAATAAGGAAAGACAGTAATCCCTGTATTATCTCAAGTTCTGTTATGTAAATTTGCTATAAATATGCTCGGGAAACCGAGAGACAAAGGTTAGATTTTGGTTAGATTTTATGGTTGACTGCTAGATCTTTGAAGTCCGAGAATACTCTGTTTTGAGGTTATTCCTCTTTAATGAAAGAAGCATCATTTCCTTGAACGCGTTGAGTCGATTTTGAACTAGATTTCGTGCTACTCTGGTGGTAGAGGGCCCCTGCCTCCTGAGCTGCCTTGTTTATACAGTAGATAAGTGTTTTAGTCTCGCTTTTATTTCTAGTTTAAGTAGATTTCTGAAGCTTATGTTCATATTTGTTTATATTTACTATCGCAGTCAAACTTACTCTAATTAACTCTTCCAAAATATCATTATGAAGAATCAGGCACAACTGTGATAGTGTAGGTTTTAGTTGCATTTACTTTCGTTAGTTATCACAGTTAAAACTTACTCTAATAAAATTTTCCAAAATATCATTATGATGGATAAGGTCTAACTGTGGTATTGTAGGTTTGAGTTGCAAGTTTACACCAAGTGGCATAGCCAATCTTACTCTTATAAAGTTTTTCCAAAATATCATAACAATGAGTAAGAAGTAGCTGTGATGTCTTGGATTTTTAATTGTATTTGCTTTTCGTCTTGTGTTTATGTTCAATTGCTTTGAATAATACAACCATACTTGTTCTCACAAACTCTTCCAAAACATCATTCATACTGAAAGAAATGGACTGTAGAATTCCTTAGGTTAGTTGCATGTTAACTTAGTTATAACACTCTGAAGTTAGAATGCATGTGATTCAGCTCTGTCATTTCATTTTCAGTTTGATAATGGCTTTTCAGTCTAACATTGTTCACTGTACTCCAAATAGACTAGTGGCACTCTAGTTTAGTTTAGCTCACTATATTAGCACTCGAGTCTAGTTGTCATCCTTTGCATTTTTAAGTTATATTAGTTGTTAAATTCAAATACCACGGTCTTCATTATTTACAAAACTTCTTTTGTTCCAACCTTATATTAATACACAATCATTTGGACAGGAGTTAGTATCAGTATAAGACCTAGAATATTTTGCAATCTTTTTACCATTTCACAAACAAGCCTTTTCCTCAAAAGACCATTCTAAAAAGGAAATCTATAACTTTTGGAATGAGGCCTAGTGGTGTTAAATTGAGTTGCAGAACAGAATTAGAAGCTAGTTTAGAATAGAAGTCTTATGGTGCTACAAATGTTCTTTTCCAAATATATTCCAATAGACCTTTAATCATGGATGAGATGTTGTAACATCGTAAGTTGATTGTTTGATTGTTTAGTTAGGAGAACTTTATTTACACTTAATTGCCCATTTCTCAAGCTCTTCCAAAACATCTTTAATGAATGAATTGGACAAGTTAAGTTCATGTTGTGATTTATTTCCTTGAAGTCATTATCAAGCTTTGTATTTTGCTAGCCATAGTTTAGGCATTTGCCATTTGTTATCCATAATTTAGGCTTCACTCTGTTTTAACCAGTAGCTTCTTTCCACCAGCATTTAGTTCTTTCCCTTGTGAACATAAAACCATAAAAAACCCAAAAACATCATAAAACACTAGACACAACGTAGTGAGAAACAAATACCTAGGCACATATAGTGCACCACACTTCAGCAGTTTACCAACCCTGGTTGACAATTAATGAACTCAATTTAGGAGACTAGGTTGAGCACAAAAACCATCCATCGTAGCTTCCACGCCCTTTTTCGAACCATCCATCTTAGCTTCCACACTTTTCTTCAAAATATCCATTTCATTTTTTTTTGTTCTTTGTGAGAGCGAAATTTGGTGCACTTGCTCTTGTAATTTTGATAGATCATGTTGCAATTCTTCATCTTCATGAGTCATAGCAGAGTAATCTGAGGGATTAATAGGTGTTGAATTATTTTTAGGAGGAATTTTAGAACCCAATACTGATATATATGCTTAATAGGCCTTTGGAATCACTTAAAACTGATTTTTCAAACAAGACTTATGCAATTTGAAAAAAAAAAAAAACACACCTTTTTCTTGATTTTGAGGAGCTCGATATTGAAACTGAATTATCTTTGTGATTTTGGATCTTCAATATCTAAAATTCAGCCTTGAATTAGCCCTCTGAATCCTCTTTCGAATTCCACATGTCTGACTTTATTTGGAATCTAGAAGACAAAGTTATGCCCAATCTCCTACGATGACCTAATTATGGACTGGTTTAATAGAGCGAACTTGTACAACTTGCCACATGTCACTGTTTCCTCCTTTGGCTCTAAAATTCATATAGAAGAAACTACAGTCTGTGTAATTGTAGCCAATTTTTACAAAATTCCAACCCAATTCGCAGAGAGAGATTTATGACGATTTTCCCATGGTCACTTCTTTGAGATGAAATTCGAGAGCCTGAAAAATCCCTAACTTCCACAGACCATATCTCCGAACATGTTAGGAATCAAACTCTGAAATGTTTCCACGACGTTCCTCAGGATTTTGGCTCCACTCTGTGAAAATTTAAGCTTTTCAAACCTCGTAGAAAAAAAGTTATAGCGAAAATTCCACGATGACTTGTTTAGGTTAAATTCAGGAGCTTGTAAAAATCCATAAATTTCACAGATCATATCTCCGAAAATATTGTGAACCAAGATCTGAAATTTTTTCATGACGTTCCTCAGGATTTAGGCTTCTCTCTCTTGTTGTCGCTCCTAGAGACAGCCTAGAGTTGTGATAGACCAGTGCCTAGGACATCTTATCATAGCAAGGAGCATATAATATAACTTGGATGTCAATCAAAGACTCTCATGCTATCTCATGTAAACAGGGAAATAAACTATAATGGGACAAAAATCTCAGAAACTGACACAGAGAAAGGTATAATGTAGAGGCAAAGTGCATAAATATAATATGAAAGCACCAGAAAATTCAGAGACAGTTTACTGCAAAGCGGGCCAGTTCATGTAATATGTCACAGAAATAAGTTATGAAAAGGTGTATGCGGTGGATGAAATATTGAGAAGATATTAGTTATCATTGAGCTGATATCTAGATACAAAATACCACCATGCATGGGCTTACCAATCTAAGAATCCATACATAACAGTAGCATTTTAAAAACACCCTCCCAAAGCAATTAATATAGCAGAAATACACTTTAGATGAATAATGGAACAGAATATCATGCATGAGCCATATTTAAAGCGCTTGACTGATCT
Source organism: Pinus albicaulis (assembly GCA_034641835.2). Taxonomy (NCBI): domain Eukaryota; kingdom Viridiplantae; phylum Streptophyta; class Pinopsida; order Pinales; family Pinaceae; genus Pinus; species Pinus albicaulis. Next base: position 541,001,690 of record CM076576.1, on the reverse strand, counting down.
GAGCATGGGCATAAACTAGGACGAATCCATACCAAAAATCAGTGAGCCACTCGCATTCCAAAACATGATACAGGAAAGATGAATGGAATGAAATGATATATTAAATCACACATAAGAGAAAGTTACAGACTGTGAAATACCAAAGACCAGAATCCTCTTCAACAGATGGAACTCCTCCTCACTGAGACCCTATGGGCTCTGAGCCTTCATACAAGAATTTTACAAAATGCATACAAAAAGCCTTTCACTGCATAATTTTCTGATAAAATCTGGAACCCTAAATAATTCGTTCTCCTGGAGTTTTATAGGAGAAACCAAAACCTAGTAAAAGAGGTAGGTAGTGAATATTTAATTGTCTCATTAAAACAAAATGGTGAAAAAGTGCCCGCCCATACTGTTTTACGGCTTTGTAATGCTGTAGGTACTCTGGAGCTTGCTTTCTGGAGTAAATGCTGTGGGTGAGAGTCTCATCAGGAACATAGCATGGGGATGAAATCACATAAACAATCTGTCCTTTCCTGAGAGAAAATCCTGCTAAAATAAAACCTGGAGGGTATTGTTTTTTGTGCATCGTACCCTCTGCCTTCTAAACCTTGAATTAAGATTGAAAATATTTAATGTTGAGCACTGAATTCCTGGATCTTCCATTGATACTCTTTGCCGCAACATTAATGTCCCCATCTGTGAAATCTGCGTTTTAAATTACTCTGAATGGTTTGACAGATTTTTAATCCTGCTTCTTTAATGGAAGTCATGTCGCAGCAACTACCCAGGACCTTCTTCATGAATTTTGCATTTGAAAAACAGGTCCTTCGACGCGTCCTTGGCGTCTGTAATGGAGGCTGTAAATTATGATAATTATCCGTCGCTGAAAACTTGCAAAACCCGTAAACTAGTTAAGAAAACCGGACACAGGGATGGTGGATGTGGAGGTAGACTGGGTCAACAGATGGGCATGCAAATGATCTGGGCCATACGATCACAAGACGAGATGAATGGTTAAAAATGCGTTGGAGGGTGATGGAATGGTGGGCCCGGGACACTGTACACTTGGGTTAACACCCGATCAACTTCGCAGAGCGATTACCGTCGGATGGAGACCCCCAGATCGGACGGTTGACATGAATATTGCTGCGTGGCTTTGACCGAACAATAATGCGCGATGTAGAGCGGTTTCAGAGCTATACGCTGGGATGCGTGGCGAGCAATGAGTGGAATCGTTGGCCAAACGAGAATTACCGCCCTCTGCCGAAAGGCGGTGCGATAGATACCACCTGGTTTTCGCAATGGGAGCGGGCGTGGGGACCACCGGGACGGATAGGATAAGAATTGTTGATTTAATAGGATGATCGGACGACAGGCAGGTAGGCTACGGGCACGGCAGAGATGAATGAACGCCGTCTGATCTGCATAGATCGACGATTCGAAGAGCGCCCGATATTCATTTGATAAGCACTTGTTGAGCCCCAAGATTGTTCTTCTTTCATTATACTTCACTCCATTTTCTTTTGTCCATTGTTATCCCAGGCTCAAATGATCAATGAAATTAGTTAAAATTACTTTAAGAATGAATATCATGGATAACTTGCTAAGTTTTGTGATTTTGTCATTGTAATGCATTTTGAACTGAAACTAGCTACAAAATGCAAACATTCCGTAGCTAGTCGCCAATTCTGCAGCTGTCTTCACGTTCAAGCATGTTCCAGGTGTCCTCTCAGGAAAAGCCACACATGGGTATATTCCACATCATGTCCTCAACGTTTGTTGCTCACCATGAAGAATGAACAGAATTCTGGACGTCGTTTTGTACGTGGGAACTCACACAAGGAGGCAGACTCCTAATAGGACAAGGATAGTCCAGATGTCCTTTGTCACTTTACGTTGCCATATTTAGAGTTATAGTATGATTTTGAGATGAAAAGACAATGATTCCCGTATTATCTCAAGTTCTGTTATGAAGATTTGTTATAAATGTACTCGGGAAACCGAGAGACAGGCTCTAGATTTTGATTAGATTTCGTGGATTGACTGCTATATTTTTGAAGACCAAGAATACTCTGTTTTAAGTTATTTTCCTTTAATGAAGAAGACAACATTTCTTTGAACGCGTTGAGTTGATCTTGAGTTAGATTTTTTGCTACTCTGGTGGTAGAGGGCCCCTGCCTCCTGAGCGGCTTTACTCTTGCAATTTAGATAAGTGTCTTAGTTCGTTTTCAAGTTTTTGAAGTTTACATTCATAGTTAATTTCATTTATCATTATAGCTATACTTGTTCTAAGAAACTCCTCCAAAAGATCATTATAATGAATCAGAAATGGCTGTAGTGTTATAGATTTTATTTGCAATTCCTTTAGTTCATTATCACAGTTAAAACTTACTCTAGTAAACTCTTCCAAGATATCATTATGATGACTAAGGCATAACTGTGATACTGTAGGATTTAGTTGCTTTTTTTCACTAAGTAGCATAGCTGATCTTACTCTTAAAAAGATCTTCCAAAACATCATAATAACGAGTAGGAAATAGCTGTGATGTCTTAGTTTTTAATTGTATTTGCTTTCAGTTTTCATGTTTGCATTCAAATGCATTGACTTGTACAACCAGGATTGTTCTAACAAGCTTTTCCAAAATACCATTCATGATGGACAAAATAGGCTGTAGAATCCCATAGATTAATTGCATGATAATTCAGTTAGGGAACTCCGGAGGCAAATTGCATTTAATTCATGCTCTGTTATTTTGTTTCAAGTTTGATAATGGCTTTTTAATCTAGCACTGATTACTGTAGACTAGTAGCACCCTAGTTCAGTCCCAGCTTAGCTCACTGTATTTACATTTCAAGATTAGTTGCCATCCATTGCATTTTAAATTGCATTAGTTGTTAAACTTCAATACCACGGTCTTCATTATTTACAAAACTTCTTTTGTTCTAAACCTATATTAACTCATAATCATTTGGACAGAAGATAGTATCAGTATAAGGCCTGGAGCACTTTGCAACCTTTTTACCATTTCACAAACAAGCCTTTCCTCAAAGACTATTCTAAAATGAAATCTATAACTTTTGATTGAGGTTTAGTGGTGTTAAACTAAGTTGCAGAATAGAATTAGGAGCTAGCTTTAGAGTAGAAATCTTATGATGTTACAAATGTTCTTTTCCAAATATGTTTCAACCAACCTTTAATCATGGATGAGATGTTGTATCATTAAGAGTTGATTATTTAATTGTTTAATTAGGAGAATTTTTACACTTAGCTGCCCATTTCTCAAACTCTTCCAAAATATCTTTAATGAAAGAATTGGATAAGTTAAGTTCATGTTGTGATTTATTTTCTTGAAGTCATTATCAAGCTTTTTATTTTGCTAAATCATAGTTTAGGTTTGGTTCTGTCTCAGTATTTGCATTTGTCATTTGTCATCAACAAATTAGGCTTCACTTCGTTTTTAACCAGTAGCTTCTTTCCACCAGCATTTAGTTCTTTCCCTTGTGAGCTTAAAACCATAAAAAGACCAAAAACATCATAAAACACTAAACACAACGCAGTAAGAAACAAACACCTAGGCACATACAGTGCACCTCACTTCAGCAGTTTACCAACCTTGGTTGACAATTAAATGAACTCAATTTAGGAAACTAGGTTGAGCACAAACATTTTGGCGACGTTGTCGGGGAAGTGAAAACTAGGTAACCTTTGTTTCTTAACTCCCAAAAACAATGATATGCGTAGAGAGAGAGACTCAAGAGGTAGATTCATAAGAAGCAGAAGCAGAAGTTTGATTCCTAGAACACCACTTGTTTCACTTAGACCAAGAGCTAGTACACCTTCAACTCAGACCCACATTCCATATTTGACTGATCCTAGACTTCTAGAAGACCTAAGATTAGATATTCCATTAGAGAGACCTTCCACTTCATCCACTGAACCTGTCTTAGAAGAAGATCCAAGGACTCCTGTTAGGGACATAAACTTTTTCACTTCCACAGAAGAAGAATCTACCATGGCAGAAGAAGGAGGAGGAGGAGTCTTTAATGGAGAACACACATTATTTGGAGGGGGTAGAGGTAGAGGTAGAGGAGAAGGAGGTAGAGTTGCAGAAGGAGAAGGAGGTAGAGGAAGAGGTAGAAGAGAAATGGGAAGCTCTTTTGGGTTCCCTATAATAGATGAAGAAACCAATACAACCATGAAAAAAATTCCACCCTCTGTCCTTCCAAACTTCTATGGACTTAAAACTGAAGATCCTGAAACCTTCCTATTTGAATTTGAAATCCTGTGTAGAACTTATGACTACTTACAAGATGCTCAAAAACTTAAACTATTTCCTTCAACATTGAAAGGAGCAGCATTAAAGTGGTTTATGAGTTTGATCAACAGTTCTATTAGGACATGGGAAGACATGAAACAAGCATTTCTAGAGAGGTATTTGGATTATTGTATGCTGGTCAATCATAAGGAAGAAGTGTTTAAGATGTTACAAAAAGAATATGAAAACTTGGAAGATTTGTTGGAGAGATTTCATTACAACATCAAAAGAGCAAAAATGGAAAACCTAGATCAAGACACCTTAAAAGCTCTTTTGTTGAAAACAATTAGGGATGAATGGTTGGATATCATTAACATGATGGGAAAAGGGGATATATCATAGCTCACATTACCTGAAATATCTGAGTTATGTATCAACCTTTCAAGAGGGAAATCTAAAACTGTAAAAGGTCCAAGAGATCCTGCTCTTGCAAGGGCAAGTAAGTCTGCTTCTGGGACAGTAAGTAGGTCAGAAATAGGACATATGATTGATGATTTCAAATCTAACATCTTAGGGAGTCTTAGTGAACAAATAGACACCCTTAAATTACAAAACAAGAAAAAAGCCGAATCTGATGCCTTAGCAATCTTTTGTCCCAAATGTAGGAAGAAGCATGCCTTGAGAGAGTGCCCTTTGGATGAAAAAATAGTAGAGACTTGTGTAATTTGTTCATAAAAACATGAGACCAAGAGTTGCCCTTCACTTCCTGGTCTTAAAGCTGTCTTTCAAGAAGAAACTCCTACAAATTCCACATAATCTCTCAATTTTTTCTCTAGGAGGCCTTGGCAAGGACCTCAAACACAAGGATTCCATGATCAGCTGTATAATCAACCCCCACCAAATTGGAATTCTTGGCAGCAACCTTGGCCCCAATTCCAAAATCAATCTCAAACTTGGACACAAGGAGCACAAAGTCCCTATGGAAGATACTCTCAATACTATCAGTATCCACCATCCTATCCACCATACCCATATTTTTCTCCTCAAAATCCTTAACAAAATTTTCAACAAAATCCTCAACAACATCATCAGAACCTACCACATCAAAATCAACCACTTACATTACCATTTTCTCAAAAATCAAATCAATTTCCTGCTCAACCCATACCAAACCCCAACAATAAAAATCCTCAGAACACATACATGATAGAAGGCCAACAGTTTCCAACTTATTTAATTACTCCTTTAGACCTTAGTAATGTTCAACTTAGGTATGGAAGAATACTTGAAAAGAGGAAACCTTCTGTGATGATACAAGAACAAGATAACTCTGAGGAAGATTCTATACGGGTGAATAAAAGTCTTGAGGAAGACACATCTTTTCAAGACCCAAACACTGAAAAATTAAAGCAAAAAGAACCAATAATCTCAACCTCGTGACAGTTATCCATCAACATCCACTTCTACACCTCCTTTTCCAGAAAGATTACAAATTGATAGGGGTGTAGAGAAACAAATTATGGTGCCTAATTATGATTTCCTAGATGAGCTGAGAAATGTTTGTATTAAGATCCCATTATTACAAGCCATCAAGAAAATTGCAATCTTAGCAAAGACAATAAAGGAGTTGAGCATGAAGAAAACGGGGAAAAGAATAAGAGAGATAAAGAAAATTCAACTGGCAAGAAAAATAGCAGATATCATGATGGGTAAGATGGCTATTCCAAAGTATCTAGACCCAGGAAATCCAGTTTTTAAAGTTCACATCAATGGAATTGAGATCCAAAACACACTTATTGATTTAGGAGCAGCAATAAATATCATGAGTAGACAAATCATGGACAAACTGAAACTTCCTAATCTTCTCTTTACACCCACACTATTACAATTAGCAGATAGATCTGTGATCAGACCAGATGGGGTAATAGAAGACATTCCAGTGTCCCTAGATTCTTTGGAGTACCCCCGTGATTTCATGACCCTAACTCCTCTAAGAATAATCTAGGAGGACATCCTATTATTAGGAAGATCTAAGGCTACAATGATGTTTTTCAACAATTGTAGATCCGGTGATATGTACATCTCTGATGGTAGTTCAACTAAGAAATTCACTTTGTATCCTCCAGCTAGGACAATTACAGATTTAGATGATACTCAATGGATAGAGGATGAAGAAGACTTACAACCTCTCTTCACAATTTCAGAAATTAGTGAAGATAATCAAATTCTGAATACTCTAGAAAAATTTGAATCCCCTTCAGAATACAAACATGAACCATTTCAAGAGGGATCCAACATTGAGTTTTTTTCATCAAGACAGATGTCTCTTCATTCTATGGATAAATTTGGCAGCTCTACAAGTGAGATATTTCCAGGCAAAACTTTGAACATAAACAAGAACCTAGAAAAATCTCAACAAGAAGAGTTAGTCAAGATATTACAGAGACATTCTTCTGCATATGCATGGGAGTACACCGACATGAAAGGGATAAGCCCCAAGACTTGCACTCATCACATCTATATAGAGGAAAATTGTAAACCAATCAGACAACCTCAAAGACGGATGAATCCAAATCTTAGGGAGATTGTTAAAGAAGAATTGCAAAAATTGTTAAATGTCAAATTCATCTATCCCATTTCAGATAGTCAGTGGGTTTCTCCTTTGGTAATTGTGCCAAAGAAAAATGGTAAATGGAGGGTATGTATTGAATACCGAGAACTAAATAAAGCTACTCTTAAAGACCATTTTCCCTTACCTTTCATAGATCAAGTGTTAGATACATTAGCTGGAAAAAAGTACTCATTCCTAGATGGGTTTAGTGGTTACAACCAAATCCAAGTAGCACTTGAAGATCAAGACAAAACCACATTTCCCTGTCCTTGGGGTACCTATGCTTACCGAGTATTGCCATTTGGATTATGTAATGCACCTGCAACATTCCAAAGGGCAGTATTAGGAATTTTTTCAGATCTAATACATGATTGTGTAGAGGTATATATGGATGATTTCACAGTTTATGGAAACACATTTGAAGAAGCCTTAGCAAACATGGAAAAAGTTCTAAAGAGATGTCAAGAAGCAAATCTTTCACTTAGTCATGAGAAATGTTTCATGATGTTTACTGAAGGTATTGTTTTAGGGCATCATATTTCAGAGGATGGGATTAGAGTTGATGAGTCAAAAGTTGAAGTCATCTCTAACTTATCTATTCCAAGTTGTCAAAAAGATGTTAGGAGTTTTCTAGGATTTACAGGATATTATCGGAGGTTTATAGAAAACTTCACCAAGATAGCATCTCCACTCTTCAAATTACTTACCAAATATTGTGAATTCAAATGGAATTATGATTTCCAGTTAGCCTTTGAAACCCTGAAAACAAAAATTTCTGAAGCACCTATTTTAAGGGGACCTAACTGGAAGTTACCTTTTCATATCTCAACAGATGCCTCTGATACAACTCTAGGAGCAGTATTGGGACAAAAAGACCTGATTCCTTATGCCATCTACTATACCAGTAAAAATTTGACTCTTGCAGAGTTAAACTATATTGTAACTGAAAAAGAGTTTTTAGCTGTTGTTCATGCCATAAACAAATTCAGACACTATATAGCAGGCTATGAAACTTTTGTTCACACTGATCATTCTGCAATTAGATACTTAATGAACAAATCAATTACTAATGGCAGAGTCATAAGATGGTTATTACTTTTACAAGAATTCAACATTACCATTCTAGATAGGCCTGGAAAACAAAACACAGTAGCTGATTTCCTATCTAGACTCCAAAACATCAAAGATGACACTCCAGTTGAAGATCAATTTTCTGATGAATATCTTTTTGCAATTTCTACTCAAACTCCTTGGTTTGCTGACATTGCTAATTATTTAGTTTCAGGAAAATTTCCTTCAATAATGAATGCAAGAGAAAAAAGAAAAATCATTTATGACAGTGCAAAATATTCATGGGTTGCTAATGAGTTGTACAAGACAGGTCCAGACTTGATCATTAGGAGATGTGTTCGGGAAGATGAGATGCCTGAGATTCTCAAAGCATGTCATGATGAACCTTGTGGCGGACACTTTGCTGATAAGAGGACAGCCTATAAAATCCTTTATTTAGGATATTATTGGCCATCCTTGTTTAAAGATGCTAAAGAGTATGTCAAAAGGTGTGACAGTTGCCAAAGGGTAGGGAAACCTTCTCCTTCAGGTGAGATGCCATTACAACCTCGGGTACATATTGAACCTTTTGAAAAATGGGCTCTGGATTTTGTAGGACCTATTAGTCCTCCATCAAGACAAAAGAGATATATATTAGTTTGCACTGATTATGTTACCAAATGGGTAGAGGCCAAGCCATTACTTTTGCTAATGAAGCATCTGTAGTTAATTTTCTTTTTGAGGATATTTTTACTCGTTTTGGTGTCCCAAGGGAAATTGTTACAGATCAAGGAGCTCAATTTACATCAAGGCTAGTGGAAAAAATGATGGAGAGGTACAAAATCAGGCATAGAAAATCTACTCCTTATCATCCACAAGCAAATGGTCAAGTGGAATCTACTAATAAGGTCATTGAAGGAATCCTAACAAAGACTGTTCATTTACATAGAAGAGATTAGGTAGATAGGCTTCCTGAAGCCTTGTGGGCCTATAGAACTACATGGAGAAACACAACAGGCCATACTCCTTATGAACTTGTTTATGGAAAGCAAGTTTTGTTTCCCATAGAGTTCCAGATTCAAACTTTCAAAATGGAAGTTCAACTAGGACTTGATTTAATGGAGGCACAAAAGCATAGATTGGAGCAGATTAATGAATTGGATGAGATCAGACAAGATGCAGTTCAGAAAACAAGTCTAGTCCAACAACAAAGGACTAGATGGCATGAAAAATACATCAAAGAGAAGAAGTTCAAAGAAGGTTCCTGGGCTCTCTTGTTTGATTCAAAATTCAAGGATTTTCAAGGTAAATTTCAAACACATTGGCTGGGGCCATATGAAATTGTTAAAATTTTTGACAATGGAGCAGTAAAAATAAGGACAATAGATGAAGAAGAAGTCACTTTTCTTGTGAATGGTCATAGATTGAAGCTGTATCACAAACCACTCTCAAGAGAAGAATTTGTCAAGAAGATCCAGGGAAACAGTGATGTGAAGTTAATGAAGAAGAATATTTCTTCTTCATCAACTTGATTAAATTTTCTGAAGTCATTTCTTTAAAATAAAAAATAAAATAAAATAAAAAAGAAAGAAAGAAAGAAAAAAGTATAAACATGAAAACCAATCACTGATCGGCATGTTTATACAGAAAAGATAGGGTGAAAATTAGAGTCTTTCTGACACTCTAACTTTTCCATTTTGTTTCTGCAAGCAGCTGTTACAAAATCATAAGTTCAGATCCATTGAACTTATGATCTATCTCATTTCATTCCATTTACTTATCCATCCATACTCCATTCCATTCATTTCATTCATATTTCACTTCATTCCATATTTCATTCATCTCATTCCATACTTCATCCACCTCATTTCCATATCAAAATTTAAAGTTTGATGTCTTTCTGCAAATGAATAACACATGTCATGAATTGCAGGCCATTTCTTATACTTTTCCACTCCATTTCATAAATTGTAATCCATCTCATTCTATCATTCACTTCATACATATTCCATTATACAATGTTTCATCATTTATCTTCACTCATTCCATATAATATTCCATTTATATTTCAAACCACTCCATTCCATGATTAAAATTCTCTACAGGTACATTCTGCAGCTAAACAGACATTCTGCAGCTAATCAGACTTTTCGCAGCCAGACAGTCATTCCGCAGCTACAGATCCTGAATGTACTGATCAATAGACATTTGAATTGCAATAAGATGATCCTGTATATCCATGAACAAGAAAAATCAAGAAGGATTATGAAGACTCACAAAATAGTGATTGCCAGAGGAGAACAAAGCATACAAATGACCACAAAAAGCAGATGAAAATCAAAGGTAAAAAGTTATGATTATAATGGCATATCATAAAAAACTTTAGTATAGTTTTAGTTATGAATCATTCGAAAAGTTGTTTTGATTATTTTTATTGATCATGCCAAATATACCCTCCGCAAAACTTTGGATAAAAATCCTTCATTTCAAATTCTATACCCGATCATCATCTAAGCCGTTAAAATGCTGAAGTGATTGATTTTCTCACGTCACCCAGCCAAATCATTTAATGATGATTTTTGAATCCGTTGTAAAATATCTCTGCAGTCTTTTCACTCATTGATTTGTCTTCTTCACCTCACTTCATTAACTTGTTCCGTAACCACTCCCTATTACCTCATCCCGTAGCCAACCCTTCATCATTTCATTCTGTAAAACAGAGGTATCTCTATCACCGTGAGCAGAGGTATATTAGTTTGAAAGTTGAAGCCACTGTCACCAAGAAGCAGAGGTATATCAGTTTGAAATTTGAAGCCATTGTCACCGTGAAGTAGAGGTATATCAGTTTGAAGATTGAAGCACTATCACCGTGAAGCAAAGGAGTATTAATTTGAAGGTTGAAGTCATTGTCTCCGTGAGCAGAAAGAGTACTAATCTGAAGATTGAAGAAGAAATTATGGGCCTCATCGTAAGAACTGAACCAATAGGCACAAAATACCTGGAAGGATACCCTCAAAGCAGAGAAATGTTGCAACAAGCAGGATGGCTGCAATTCCTTGAGAAATTTAATGGCTTCCACAAAGAAGTTACTAAAACATTTGCAAGGTCATTCAAAGGAGCCGAGGTTGAAGTTGGAGATATTAAATTCACTTTCACAGAGGTTTTTATTGCAGAAGCCACAGGATTGCTTAGACATAGAGAAAGATGGTTTAAGAACAGAGAATTTCATAATGAATCATGGAAGCAGATCCTCAAATCACCAGGTATGGATGTCACTGTGTTTAAAAAGGGAATTCCAAGCTCTGCATTAAAGAATAAATGGAGAAACATGTTGCTTATCCTACAAAAATTTATCACTTGTGAAGGTAGATATGGTACTTTCTATGTTTACCATATTAAGTTGATAATGCATTTCCTAGAAGAAGAGCTTAATTTTCCCTATTTCTTGCTTCAAAGTTTAAAAAAGATGGCTTCAAGTGTTCAAAGGAGAGTCAAATTCCTAGAAACAACTCTATACCATCATGGCTTGGTTAAGATTCTAATTGAACACCACTTAGCCAAAACAAAAGATACTTGGGATAATTTCTTGGTGAGAAATCACTTTGAGGAACCAAAAGAGCCTTCACCTGAACATCAGCCTACAAAGAGAAGAAGAAAATGGAGAGGCTCTAAAATTGAAACTGATAAAGCAATTCAAGATAGCAGTGAAGAAATAATCTCTGAGAAGTTGACTCAGATTAAGAGACAACTTAAGGAAGAGGGGGTAATCAGAAAATTTGCCACAGAAAAAGGAGAGGGACCATCCCAGCCGAGAAGGAGCCATAGACTCAGGGGGGAACTAAGGAAAACACAGATCAAACAAACTGGGGTGATAAACATAGAAGATGAGGAAACATCTATTGAAGAAGATGTTGAAGAAGATTTTGATGAAGAAGCCCCTGAAATTGACCCTGCACAGCAAGAAATTTATAACTATGTTGAAACATTGGAAAGGAAAGCTTCAGAGAGTAGAGATAGAACCCCTAGTCCTCCATTGTCCGAAATAGATGTGTTAAGAAGAGATAGGTACGAGCTGGAAGTACTTAATAGACATATCAGGACTGAGAATGATATTCTGAAGGAACAAGTTAAACTAAAAACCAGTATGAACTCCACCCTGTCTCTACAAATGGACAAAGTGGAAAAGGCTAATGAAAAATTGAAAAAGAGGAACAAAAAGTTAATCATGGCACTTACCAATTTAAGGTTCAAGTTAGTCATGAGGAAGCCCAGAAGGCCTTAAAATTCCAGGCAAAGAAGAAGAAGAGGGTTGGATGTTCTTGCAGAAGTCTCTGAGTTTATGGAATAAGTTGGATGAGGACATGCAAGAAGTCAGCAGTGGGGGTATGTTGAGCCCCAAGATTGTTCTTTCTTCCATCATAATTCACTCCATTTTCTTTTGTCCATTGTTATCCCAGGCTCAAATGATCAATGAAATTAGTTAAAATTACTTTAAGAATGAATATCATGGCTAACTTGCTAAGTTTTGTGATTTTGTCATTGTAATGCATTTTGAACTGAAACTAGCTACAGAATGCAGACATTCCGTAGCTAGTTGCCAATTCTGCAGCTGTCTTCACGTTCAAGCATGTTCCAGGTTTCCTCTCAGGAAAAGCCACACATGGGTATATTCCACATCATGTCCTCAACGTTTGATGCTCACCATGAAGAATGAATGAAATTCTGGACGTGGTTTTGTACATGGGAACTCACACAAGGAGGCAGAATCCTAATAGGACAAGGACAGTCCAGATGTCCTTTGTCACTTTACGCTGCCATATTTAGAGTTCTAGTACGATTTTGATATGAAAAGACAATGATCCCCGTATTATCTCAAGTTCTGTTATGAAAATTTGTTATAAATGTACTCGGGAAACCGAGAGGAGGCTCTAGATTTTGATTAGATTTCGTGGATTGACTGCTATATTTCTGAAGACCGAGAATACTCTATTTTAAGTTATTTTCATTTAATGAAGAAGACAACATTTCTTTGAACGCGTTGAGTTGATTTTGAGTTAGATTTCGTGCTACTCCGACGGTAGAGGGCCCCTGCCTCCTGAGCGGCTTTACTTTTGCTATTTAGATAAGTATCTTAGTTCGTTTTCAAGTTTTTGAAGTTTATGTTCATAGTTAATTTCATTTATCATTATAGCTATACTTGTTCTAAGAAACTCTTCCAAAAGATCATTATAATGAATGAGAGATGGCTGTAGTGTTATAGATTTTATTTGCAATTCCTTTAGGTCATTATCACAGTTAAAACTTACTCTAGTAAACTCTTCCAAGATATCATTATGATGACTAAGGCATAACTGTGATACTGTAGGATTTAGTTGCTTGTTTTCACTAAGTAGCATAGCTAATCTTACTCTTAAAAAGCTCTTCCAAAACATCATAATAACGAGTAGGAAATAGCTGTGATGTCTTAGTTTTTAATTGTATTTGCTTTCAGTTTTCATGTTTGCATTCAAATGCATTGACTTGTACAGCCAGGATTGTTCTAACAAGTTTTTCCAAAATACCATTCATGATGGACAAAATAGGCTGTAGAATCCCATAGATTAATTGCATGATAATTCAGTTAGGGCACTCTAGAGGAAAATTGCATTTAATTCATGCTCTGTTATTTCCTTTCAAGTTTGATAATGGCTTTTTAATCTAACACTGATTACTATAGACTAGTAGCACCCTAGTTCAGTCCCAGCTTAGCTCACTGTATTTACATTTCAAGATTAGTTGCCATCCATTGCATTTTAAATTGCATTAGTTGTTAAACTTCAGTACCACGGTTTTCATTATTTACAAAACTTCTTTTGTTCTAAACCTATATTAACTCATAATCATTTGGACAGAAGATAGTATCAGTGTAAGGCCTGGAGCACTTTTGCAACCTTTTTACCATTTCACAAACAAACCTTTCCTCAAAGACTATTCTAAAATGAAATCTATAACTTTTGATTGAGGTTTAGTGGTGTTAAACTAAGTTGCAGAATAGAACTAGGAGCTAGCTTTAGAGTAGAAATCTTATGATGTTACAAATGTTCTTTTCCAAATATGTTTCAACCAACCTTTAATCATGGATGAGATGTTGTATCATTAAGAGTTGATTGTTTAATTGTTTAATTAGGAGAATTTTTACACTTAGCTGCCCATATCTCAAACTCTTCCAAAATATCTTTAATGAAAGAATTGGACAAGTTAAGTTCATGTTGTGATTTATTTTCTTGAAGTCATTATCAAGCTTTGTATTTTGCTAAGTCATATTTTAGGTTTGGTTCTGTCTCAGTATTTGCATTTTTCATTTGTCATCAACAAATTAGGCTTCACTCCGTTTTTAACCAGTAGCTTCTTTCCACCAGCATTTAGTTCTTTCCCTTATGAGCATAAAACCATAAAAAGACCAAAAACATCATAAAACACTAAACACAACGCAGTAAGAAACAAACACCTAGGCACATACAGTGCACCTCACTTCAGCAGTTTACCAACCGTGGTTGACAATTAAATGAACTCAATTTAGGAGACTAGGTTGAGCACAAAAATTTTGGCGCCGTTGCCGGGGAAGTGAAAACTAGCTAACCTTTGTTTCTTAACTCCCAAAAACAATGATATGCGTAGAGAGAGAGACTCAAGGGGTAGATTCATAAGAAGCAGAAGCATAAGTTTGATTCCTAGAACACCACTTGTTTCACTTAGACCAAGAGCTAGTACACCTTCAACTCAGACCCACATTCCATGTTTTACTGATCCTAGACTTCTAGAAGACCTAAGATCAGATATTCCATTAGAGATGCCTTCCACTTCATCCACTGAACCTGTCTTAGAAGAATATCTAAGGACTCCTGTTAGGGACACAAACTTTTCCACTTCCACAGAAGAAGAATCAACCATGGCAGAAGAAGGAGGAGGATGAGTCTTTAATGGAGAACACACATTATTTGGAGGGGGTAGAGGTAGAGGTAGAGGAGAAGGAGGTAGAGGTGCAAAAGGAGAAGGAGGTAGAGGAAGAGGTAGAAAAGAAATGGGAAGCTCTTTTGGGTTCCCTATAATAGATGAAGAAACCAATACAACCATGAAAAACATTTCACCCTCTGTCCTTCCAAACTTCTATGGACTTAAAACTGAAGATCCTGAAACCTTCCTATTTGAATTTGAAATCCCGTGTAGAACTTATGACTACTTACAAGATGCTCAAAAACTTAAACTATTTCCTTCAACATTGAAAGGAGCAGCATTGAAGTGGTTTATGAGTTTGATCAACAGTTCTATTAGGACATGGGAAGACATGAAACAAGCATTTTTAGAGAGGTATTTGGATTATTGTATGCCGGTCAATCATAAGGAAGAAGTGTTTAAGATGTTACAAAAAGAAGATGAAAACTTGGAAGATTTGTTGGAGAGATTTCATTACAACATCAAAAGAGAAAAAATGGAAAACTTAGATAAAGACACCTTAAAAGCTCTTTTGTTGAAAACAATTAGGGATGAATGGTTGGATATCCTTAAGATTATGGGAAAAGGGGATATATCACAGCTCACATTACCTGAAATATCTGAGTTATGTATCAACCTTTCAAGAGGGAAATCTAAAACTGTAAAAGGTCCAAGAGATCCTGCTCTTGCAAGGGCAAGCAAGTCTGCTTCTGGGACAGTAAGTAGATCAGAAATAGGACATATGCTTGATGATTTCAAATCTGATATCTTAGGGAGTCTTAGTGAACAAATAGACACCCTTAAGATACAAAACAAGCAAAAAGCTGAATCTGATGCCTTAGCAATCTTTTGTCCCAAATGTAGAAAGAAACATGCCTTGAGAGAATGTCCTTTGGATCTAAAAGTTGTAGAGACCTGTGTCATTTTTTCTGAAAAACATGAGACCAAGAATTGTCCTTCCCTTCCTGGTCTCAAAGCTGTCTTTCAAGAGGAAACTCCTACAAATTCCACAGAATCTCTCAATTTTGTCTCTAGAAGGCCTTGGCAAGGACCTCAAACACAAGGATTCCATGATCAAATGTATAACCAACCTCCACCTTTGAATTCTTGGCAACAACCTTGGCATCAATTTTAAAATCAATCTCAAGCTTGGGCACAGGGAGCACAAAGTCCCTATGGAAGATACTCTCAGTACTATCAGTATCCACCATCCTATCCACCATACCCACATTTTTCTCCTCAAAATCCTCAACAAAATTTTCAACAAAATCCTCAACAACATCATCAGAACCTACCACATCAAAATCAACCACTTCCATTACCATTTCCTCAAAAATCAAATCAATTGCCTGCTCAACCCATACCAAACCCCAACAATAAAAATCCTCAGAACACATACATGATAGAAGGCCAACAGTTTCCAACTTATTTAATTACTCCTTTAGACCTTAGTAATGTTCAACTTAGCTCTGGAAGAATACTTGAAAATAAGAAACCTTCTGTGATCATACAAGAACAAGATAACTCTGAGGAAGATTCTCTACGGGTGAATAAAATTCTTGAGGAAGACACATCTTTTCAAGACCCAAACACTGAAAAATTAAAGCAAAAAGAACCAATAATCTAGCCTCCTGTATTAGAGCAGCCATCAATATCTACTTCTACACCTCCCTTTCCAGAAAGATTACAAATTGATAGAGGTGTAGAAAAACAAATTATGGTGCCTAATTATGATTTCCTAGATGAGCTGAGAAATGTTTGCATTAAGATTCCATTATTACAAGCCATCAAGGAAATTCCAATTTTAGCTAAAACAATAAAGGAGTTGAGCATGAAGAAAACAAGAAAAAGAATAAGAGAGACAAAGAAAATTCAACTGGCAGGAAAAATAACAGACATTATGATGGGTAAGATTGCTATTCCAAAGTATCTAGACCCAGGAAATCCAGTTGTTAAAGTTCACATCAATGGAGTTGAAATCCAAAACACACTCATTGATTTAGGAGCAGCAATCAATATCATGAGTAGACAAATCATGGATAAACTGAAACTTCCTAATCTTCTCTTTACACCCACATTATTACAATTAACAGACAGATCTGTGATCAAACCTAATGGGGTAATAGAAGACATTCCAATGTCCCTATATTCTTGGGAGTACCCTGTGGATTTCATGATCCTAACTCCTAAGAATAATCTAGGAGGGCATCATGTTATATTAGGAAGACCTTGGTTTGCTACAGCTGATGCTTTCATCAATTGTAGATTCGGTGATATGTACATCTCTGATGGTAGTTGAAATAAGAAATTCACTTTGTATCCTCCAGCTAGGACAATTACAGATTTAAATGATACTCAATGGATAGAGGATGAAGAAGACTTACAACCTCTCTTCACAATTTCAGAAATTAGTGAAGATAATCAAATTCTGAAAACTTTACAAAACTTTGAATCCCCTTCAGAATACAAACATGAACCATTTCAAGAGGGATCCAACATTGAGTTTTTGTCATCAAGACAGATGCCTCTTCATTCTATGGATAAATTTGGCAGCTCTACAAGTGAGATATTTCCAGGCAAAACTTTGAACATAAACAAGAACCTAGAAAAATCTCAACAAGAAGAGTTAGTCAAGATCTTACAGAGACATTCTTCTGCATATGCATGGGAGTACACTGATATGAAAGGGATAAGCCCCAAGACTTACACTCATCACATCTACATAGAGGAAAATTGTAAACCAATCAGACAACCTCAAAGACGGATGAATCCAAATTCAGGGAGATTGTTAAAGAAGAATTGCAAAAATTGTTAAATGTCAACTTCATCTATCCGCTTCCCGTAGATGGTCAAGGTTTCTCCTTGGTAATTGTGCCAATAAAAATGGTAAATGGAGGGTATGTATTGACTAACAGAACTAAATAAAGCTACTCTTAAAGACCATTTTCCCTTACCTTTCATAGATCAAGTGTTAGATACATTAGTCAGCAGAAACATCTTCTCATTCCTAGAGGGTTTAGTGGTTACAACCAAATCCAAGTAGCACTTGAAGATCAAGACAAAACCACATTTACCGTCTCCTGGGGTACCTATGCTTACCGAGTATTACCATTTGGATTATGCAATGCACCTGCAACATTCCAAAGGGTAGTATTAGGAATTTTTTCAGATCTAATACATGAATGTGTAGAGGTGTACATGGATGATTTCACAGTTTATGGGAATACATTTGAAGAGGCCTTAGCAAACTTGGAAAAGATTTAAAGAGATGTCAAGAAACAATTCTTTCACTTAGTCATGAGAAATGTTTCTAAGGATATTAATTAAGGAATTGTTTTGGGACATCACATTTCAGAGGATGGGATTAGAGTTGATGAGTCAAAATTTGAAGTCATCTCTAACTTATCTATTCCAAGTTGTCAAAAATATGTTAGGAGTTTTCTAGGATTTACATGATATTATCGAAGGTTTATAGAAAAATTCACCAAGATAGCATCTCCACTTTTCAAATTACTTACCAAAGACTGTGAATTCAAGTGGAATCTCGATTTCCAGTTAGCCTTTGAGACCCTGAAAACAAAAATCTCTGAAGCACCTAGTTTAAGGGGACCTAACTGGAAGCTACCTTTTCATATTTCAACAGATGCCTCAGATACAGCTCTAGGAGCAGTATTGGGACAAAAAGACTTGATTCCTAACTTTTCCATTTTGTTTCTGCAAGCAGCTGTTACAAAATCATAAGTTCAGATCCATTGCACTTATGATCCATCTCATTTCATTCCATTTACTTATCCATCCATACTCCATTCCATTCATTTCATTCATATTTCACTTCATTCCATATTTCATTCATCTCATTCCATACTTCATCCACCTCATTTCCATATCAAAATTTAAAGTTTGATGTCTTTTCCTGCAAATGAATAACACATGTCATGAATTGCAGCTATTTCTTATGGTACTTTTCCACTCCATTTCATAAATTGTAATCCATCTCATTCCATCATTCACGATACATATCCCATTATACAATGCGTTTCATCATTTATCTCACTCATTCCATATAATATTCCATTTATATTCCAAACTTACCCATTCCATATAACATTCCACTTATATTCCAAACCACTCCATTCCATGATTAAAATTCTCTACAGGTAGATTTTGCAGCTAAACAGACATTCTGCAGCTGATCAGACTTTCCGCAGCCAGACAGTCATTCCGCAACTACAGATCTTGAAGGCACTGATCAACAGACATTTGAATTGCAACAAAATGGTTCAGTATATCCATAAACAAGCAAAATTAAGAGGGATTATGAGGACTCACAAAATAATGGTTTCCAAAGGAGAACAAAGTATATGAAGACCACAAAAAGCAGATGTAAAGCAAAGGTAACAAGTTTTGATTATAATGGAATATCATAAACTTTAGTATAGTTTTAGTTATGAATCATTTGAAAAGTTGTTTTGATTATTTTTATTGATCATGCCAAATATACCCTCCACAAAACTTTGGACAAAAACCTTTCATTTCAAATTCTATACCCAAAAATCATTTAAGCGGTTAAAAGGCTGAAGTGTTTGATTTCCTTACGTCACCCAGCCAAATCATTTAATGATGATTTTTGAATCCGTTGTAAAAAATCTCCGCAATATTTTCACTCATTGATTTGTTTTCTTCACCTCACTTCATTAACTCGATTCCGTAACCACTTCCTATTACTCCATTCCATAGCCAATCCTTCATCATTTCATTCCGCAAAACAGAGGTATCTCTATCACCTTGAGCAGAGGTATATCAGTTTGAAGTATTGAACCACTATCACCGTGAGCAGAGGTATATCAGTTTGAAATATCAAACCACTATCACCGTGAAGCAGAGGTATATCAGTTTGGAATTTGAAGCCATTTTCACCGTAAGGCAGAGATATATCAGTTTGAAGATTGAAGCACTATCACCGTGAACCAGAGGTATATCAATTTGAAGGTTGAAGTTATTATTCTCGTGAGCTGAAAGAGTACTAATCTGAAGATTGAAGAAGAAATTATGGGCCTCATTGTAAGAACTGAACCAGTGGGCACAAAATACTTGGAAGGATACCCTCAAAGCAGAGAAATGTTGCAACAGGCAGGATGGCTACAATTCCTTAAGAAATTTAATGGCTTCCACAAAGAAGTTACTAAAACATTTGCAAGGTCGTTCAAGGGAGCCGAGGTTGAAGTTGGGGATGTTAAATTTACTATCACAGAGGTTTTTATTGCAGAAGCAACATGATTGCTTAGACATGGAGAAAGATGGTTTAAGAAAAGAGAATTTCATAATGAATCATGGAAGCAAATCCTAAAATCACTAGGTATGGATGTCACTGTGTTTAAAAGGGAATTCCAAGTTCTACATTAAAAAATAAATGGAGAAACATATTTCTTATTCTACAAAAATTTATCACTTGTGAAGGTAGATATGGCACATTTTATGTTTACCATATTAGATTGATAATGCACTTTCTGGAGGAAGAGCTAAATTTTCCCTATTTCTTGCTTCAAATTTTGAAAAAAATGGCTTCTAGTGTTCAAAGGAGAGTCCAATTCCTAGAGACAACTCTATACCATCATGGCTTGGCTAAGATTTTAATTGAACACCATTTAGCCAAAACAAAAGACACTTGGGATAATTTCTTGGTAAGAAATCACTTCGAGGAACCAAAAGAGCCTTCACCTGAACATAAGCCTATAAGGAGAAGCAGAAAATGGAGAGCCTCTAAAATTGAAACTGATAAACCAATTCAAGATAGCAGTGAAGAAATAATCTTTGAGAAGTTGACCCAAATTAAGAGACATCTTAAGGAAGAGAGGGTAATCAGAAAATTTACCACAGAAAAAGGAGAGGGATCATCCCAGCCAAGAAGAAGCCATAGACTCAGGGGGAAACTAAGGAAAACACAGACCAAACAAACAGGGGTGATAAACATAGAAGATGAGGAAACATCTATTGAAGAAGATGTTGAAGAAGATTTTAATGAAGAAGCCCCAGAAATTGACCCTGCACAACAAGAAGTTTATGACTATGTTGAACATTGGAAAGGAAAGCTTCAGAGAGCAGAGATAGAACACCTAGTCCTCCACTGTCTGAAATAGATGTGTTAAGAAGAGATAGGTATGAGCTGGAAGTACTTAATAGACACATCAGAACTGAGAATGATATTCTCAAGGAATAAGTCAAACTCAAAACCAGTATGAACTCAACCTTATCTCTACAAATGGACAAAGTGGAAAAGGCTAATGAAAAGTTGAAAAAGAGGAACAAGAAATTAATCAGGGTAGTTACCAATCTAAGGTTCAAACTAGTCATCAGGAAGCCCAGAAGACCTTTAATCTCTAGGAAAAGAAGAAGAAGAGGGTTAGATGTTCTTGCAGAAGTCTTTGAATTTTTGGAATAAGTTGCATGAGGACATGCAAGAAGTCAGCAGTGGGGGTATGTTGAGCCCCAAGATTGTTCTTTCTTTCATCATACTTCACCCCATTTTCTTTGGTCCATTGTTATCCCAGGCTCAAATGATCAATGAAATTAGTTAAAATTACTTTAAGAATGAGTATCATGGCTAACTTACTAAGTTTTGGGATTTTGTCATTGTAATGCATTGTGAATCAAACTAGCTGCTGCACGCGATATCTGTACTACTCGCCAATTCCCCGTACCGTCTTCACGTTCAAGCATGTTCCAGGTGTCCTCTTAGGAAAAGCCACACATGGGTGTATTCCACATCATGTCCTCAGCGTTTTTTGCTCACCATGAAGAATGAACGGAATTCTGGACGTGGTTTTGTACGTGGGAACTCACACAAGGAGGCAGACTCTTAATAGGACAAGGACAGTCCAGATGTCCTTTGTCACTTTACGCTGCCATCTTTAGAGTTCTAGTACGATTTTGATATGAAAAGACAATGATTCCCGTATTATCTCAAGTTCTGTTATGAAGATTTGTTATAAATGTACTCGAGAAACCGAGAGACAGGCTCTAGATTTTGATTAGATTTCGTGGATTGACTGCTATATTTCTGAAGACCGAGAATACTCTGTTTTAAGTTATTTTCCTTTAATGAAGAAGACAACATTTCTTTGAACGCGTTGAGTTGATCTTGAGTTAGATTTTGTGCTACTATGGTGGTAGAGGGCCCCTGCCTCCTGAGCGGCTTTAATTTTGCAATTTAGATAAGTATCTTAGTTCGTTTTCAAGTTTTTGAAGTTTGCATTCATAGTTAATTTCATTTATCATTATAACTATACTTGTTCTAAGAAACTCCTCCAAAAGATCATTATAATGAATCAGAAATGGCTGTAGTGTTATAGATTTTATTTGCAATTCCTTTAGTTCATTATCACAATTAAAACTTACTCTAGTAAACTCTTCCAAGAAATAATTATGATGACTAAGGCATAACTGTGATACTGTAGGATTTAGTTGCTTGTTTTCACTAAGTAGCATAGCTGATCTTACTCTTAAAAAGCTCTTCCAAAACATCATAATAACGAGTAGGAAATAGCTGTGATGTCTTAGTTTTTAATTGTACTTGTTTTCAGTTTTCATGTTTGTATTCAAATGCATTGAATTTTACAGCCAGGATTGTTCTAACAAGCTCTTCCAAAATACCATTCATGATGAACAAAATAGGCTGTAGAATCCCATAGATTAATTGCATGATAACTTAGTTAGGGCACTCCGGAGGCAAATTGCATTTAATTCATGCTCTGTTATTTCGTTTCAAGTTTGATAATGGCTTTTTAATTTAGCACTGATCACTGTAGACTAGTAGCATCCGAGTTCAGTTCCAGCTTAGCTCACTGTATTTACATTCCAAGATTAGTTGCCATCCATTACATTTTAAATTGCATTAGTTTTTAAACTTAAATACCATGGTCTTCATTATTTACAAAACTTCTTTTGTTCTAAACCTATATTAACTCATAATCATCTGGACAGAAGATAGTATCAGTATAAGGCCTGGAGTACTTTTGCAACCTTTTTACCATTTCACAAACAAGCCTTTCCTCAAAGACTATTCTAAAAGGAAATCTATAACTTTTGAGTGAGGTTTAGTGGTGTTAAACTAAGTTGCAAAATAGAATTAGGAGCTAGTTTTAGAGTAGAGATATTATGATGTTACAAATGTTCTTTTCCAAATATGTTTCAATAAACCTTTAATCATGGATGAGATGTTGTATCATTATAAGTTGATTGTTTAATTGTTTAGTTAGGAGAATTTTTACACTTAGCTGCCCATTTCTCAAGCTCTTCCAAAATATCTTTAATGAAAGAATTGGACAAGTTAAGTTCATGTTGTGATTTATTTTCTTGAAGTCATTATCAAGCTTTGTATTTTGCTAAGCCATAGTTTAGGTTTGGTTCTGTCTCAGTATTTGCATTTGTCATTTGTTATCAACAAATTAGGCTTCACTCCATTTTTAACCAGTAGCTTCTTTCCACCAGCATTTAGTTCTTTCCCTTGTGAGCATAAAACCATAAAAAGACCAAAAACATCATAAAACACTAAACACAACGCAGTAAGAAACAAACACCTAGGCACATACAGTGCACCTCACTTCAGCAGTTTACCAACCCTGGTTGACAATTAAATGAACTCAATTTAGGAGACTAGGTTGAGCACAAACAACACCTATTCGGGCTGGCGCCTGGTTTAGCACCCAGGTTATATGGAGCAAAATATTGAGGGGTTAGGGACGAGGGGGCTAGGCCTCATATATTTTTCAAACGATTGACCTTCAACCTTTTATAATGTATTTCAGGGGTGGAGAAAGGCAAAAATAGGCACAAAAATGGATTCTTAAGGCAAAGAGAGGGGATCCGAGGTGTCTAAGTAGGAATGCTGGTCAGAAATTTAATACGAGGCCAACATGATCAACATCTCTAAAAATTTCAGCTTCTGAACCTTTGTAGAAAAAATTTTATAGTGAAAATTCCACGATGACCTGTTTGGAGCAGTGAAACCCTAGAATCCAAAGCTCTGATACCAAATGCTATGAAACCAACTCCAAAAATAGAAGAAAAGAGAGATCAACACCTTAGAAATCAGCCACTTTGAGGGGGGAATCTCCAATACATTACATAAATGAACAATTCTTGGATGACACAAATGACAAAACCTCCTTTCTATATATAGGAGTCCATGGGGCCACAATGTAATCCTAGTGGGGCCACAATGTAATCCTAGCCGACCTAACAATAATAATGTGAGGGCACAATAATAACAATATGGGGGCTACAGTAACAAAAATAAGGGACTATACTAGTAATATAAGGACCTAACATTGGTTGAAGAGAAATTTGGTTCAGCCAATCTATGGTCCGGTGGAATGTGGAAGTCACAAAACTTGGTTGGATTTTGCATTCCTTAATAAGAGTTCCTTTTCTTGTTATTTTATGTGCAAATTTACCGGTCCATATGTGGCATTCATGGTTGTTGTATACCTATTATTTCTATTGCTTATATGTTGGTTATGAGTATGTTTTGTGACAGTGATGATGTATGGCTTGCATCATGTTTTGACTCATAAATGAATGAAAAATGAATATATGATCTAATAGATGATAATGCAACTAATGTGATAAGGCATCAATGCTTCTTAGCGGTTCTTAGATAAGTATGATACCCTTATGCTCATATATGTTATTATGACCTGTAGAATGCATATTTTTGACATTTTTGACGAAATGTTTTTCATGGCCAGTAGGGTTCCATTCAAGTCTTTGATCAAGTGTTTGCATTTGTATCATTGTTTCTATGTTACTTTTCATTTCTGGATGTTTCATGGAGTTCTGGGTAGTGACTGGGTCCTAGCCTTGGAAATTAGCCTTAAATCTCGCAGTCGTTGGCATAGAACTGGCACAAAAAGGCTACAATTGCACTTAGGTAGGCTCATGAGAGCGACTGGGGATCTCATTCACATGGAGGCCTTAGCAAGGGTGTGACTAGGGGTTTAATTCATTGAAATGTTGAGTTCCCTGAGGGGTTGGTCACCTATAAGGGTGGGTTATCGCTTGGAGGTTATGTAGGATGTGTAGAAGGTTAGATTGGTTGTGTTGTGTTAGTTTCACTTCCTTAACTGTGTGTAGGGAGTTGAATCAGATCATAATAGCCTCTCGTCACATGTTTACCCTATTTGGACGGTTACTTGGGTAGATGTGGGAGGAGGGTATTACAAATGAATAATATATTTAATAATATTGTTATTTTTCAAAGTAACCACATCTTCCTTGGTTACCCATTGATTTAGCTAAAACACATATCTTTATGCCATCCCCATTTAATACGCAAATGTTTTTTACTAGAGTTTGAAGAAATATTAAGAAGCCTCTTGTATTGATGTTTATATTGTTTGTTTGTTAGGTTCCTAGTCGTAGACATGCTCTCAATGAGGAAAATACTTGCTTCTGTGATGAAGATATGATAGGGTGTATTGCTTTAAATTATGGAATTATAAGTTATAAAACAATTTGCAAACTTCATAACCATAGAAGATAATATGAGTGGAAAATATCAAAGAGGAGTTTCTTCTTATCCCGTAGTTGAAGGTTAATTGATTTAAAAATATTTTCAAGTTCATAATAAGCCTTCCACCCTCCATTTAATATTTTCTCAATGATATTGTTCCAATGAAGCTCATGATTAAAATTGATTCAAAGATATTTGTATGAAGTCACTTCCTCCAAGCTATTGTTGTCATACAAAAAATAATGCAAATGTATTTTTATATTTAATTATCATAACCAATATTTTATTAGTGTTAATAGTGACTATTGTATTAGATCAAAAAACCTTGATAAATTTTCACTAATTTTAAAACATAATAACTCATCCCTATAAGAAAAAGTATTCATAGTATGTAATGAAGGATGATGAGAATACCAACTAGAGTTAGACTAACACAACTGACTTCTTCGAAACAACTATCTAATTTTTCAAGATTTATGCCAAAAAGGGTAGGTGATAAAGTACAACCTTGCTTAGCTCCTATATGTTGTCTTAATAAATGCTTAAGAGGCAAGGAGTTGTTGCTCCAAGGGTTTATCCCTATGATCCATCACATTGCGAGTGCAATGTGTGTGCAATTCGAGGATTCAAAATAAGTACATGCAATACATCTATCTAATGAGAAAATGGATGTGCACTTTATTCCTTGCAGGTTGGTGAAGATTGTGGATGCTAAAGGTAGCTCTTGATATCTCACTTCCACACAAATATCTTACTCCTCGCTCGTAGATCCAATCTCCAACAAACCATCACAACCAAATAAAATGATTGTTTCTCCTTCATAGAGGGTATACTAACATGTACAAGAATAAATCCAAAACATACACAAAATAAACATATATCATATATGGGAAAGAAATCACAGATGCTTCTGTTAAATCAAAATAGAAATAAAATTTACATCGGGATATCAATTACCCTTACTCAATCCTTGGTACAAAACCATCCTTTGACTTATAGCAATATAAGACTACTCTCACATACAAGGAAAGTATGGTAGAAATCCACCAACATAGTTGAGCTATACTTTCTCCATATCTCTTTCTCTTCTTGATATGGTAAGTTTATATAGGTTTTTTCCATACTTTAGGAGAATGTGTCTAGATGCCTAGAGGCTTGAGAAGTTAGGAAACTTCTACAATAATCAACCCCTAGAAAATTCATACACATGTAGGTTGAGTTTATCTACCTGAGAATGACAAAATCTAGAACCTTTGACCACGATTGCTCCCTGCACAAAGGCAACTAGGGTACTGTGCTTTTATGTTCTACATGTTGTCCAATAGAGACCATACACAAGATGATAGTGTTGTGGGACTGGAAACCCTACAAAATATGGCTAATCAAAGAGGATGAAGTGCGCATCAAGGTCAATAAGTATGAGGATGAACTATGAACTAAAGTATCCTAACAAGATGATACTACCTTCATTTCTTAGATTATAACTATGTTATTCTAAGCCATTAGAAGGAGAATTTTATTATATAAATTGATTTTCTTATAAAAGGTAGAATTAATAGGTGTAAAATAGCATATTTTTATATTAATATTCATATTATTAATATTTTAAATATCCATCCACATGTAATAATTGAATGGCTCTTTCTTATGAAGCCTAATGTGACGAAAATGCTATTTTTTATATAATAATTTATTCCTCCAATTCTTCAATGGTAGGATTTATTGTTCCATACTATCCACAAGATAAATCCTTCTATTTTAGTGACCTTATATTTGCCAAGATCCCAAGTTTCAATAAATAATATAACATCGATTTCACTCAGGATCCCACTTAACATAAGTTATTTACTCCATGAAAAGATTCCAACAAAGGATTCATAATGTCCCAAATTTCCTATTTATTATTCTCTTTTTGGTCTGTGTTTATAATAATAGCATTTATATTGCTAATTATTTATCATTTTACTTCTTTCATAACATATTTTACCTTGTGAACTTCCTTCCTTAATTCAAATTTGTCTTCTGGAATTATTTTTTGCAGCCAACTCACAAAACAAAACAAAAGGTAGATCAATGACTTGAAAATTATCCTCTTTGAGGGGGAACCCTCCTTTACATTACATAAATGAAGAATTATTGGATTATAAAAATGATAAAACTCCTTGGTATATATAGGAGTCTAAGGGGCCACCATATAATCATAGCCTGCATAACAATAATAATTTAAGGGCACAACAATAATAATAGTGGGCTTCTATGGGGCACAGCAATAACAACATGGGGGATACATGGGCACAACAATAACAATAGGGGGCTACACTAAAAATAACAATAAGGGGGATACACTAGTATTATACATACCTGGCATGCCCCTCTCCTTCAAAAAAGTGTTGTCCTTAATGTTTGAGTAATTACAGATGCTTCTATATAAAATTCTCATCCTCCCATGTGGAATATTTAGTGGGTAAGTTATTCCACTTAATGAGATACTCTGAAATTAATCGATTGCATAGTTGTCGGGTTCTTGTTTCTGTGACTGCTTTAGGCTGAAATATGATTTTTCCTTCTTCATCAAGTTTTGGAAACGTTGTTTGAACTGGGAGCTTGTCCCTGATAACCTTCTTTAAACATGCAATGTGGAAAATCGAATGTACTCGGGAATCAGGAAGATGCAAAAAACTCAAATTTGTATGTCATAGTACCAATATTTTGCAACACCTTGTAAGGACCATAGTACTTGCATGATAATTGTTGAGTCGTGGAAAAGGTACACGTTTGCTATTTATCTCATCATCCTTTCCCTTTATTCTTATCCTTTCTATATCTTAATGTGTTAATATAATTAAAGAATTATGGTAAGAATGAAGGAATTATATGCAGTTACGACTTGGCTAATTATTATCTTTCTTTATGCAAGAAAATACAAAAAAGACAACTTTTTTTCCCTAACTAAGGAACAACGAAAAAAAGCAACAAGCTAAGGAAGGAGCGCGACAGTTGTGGATAAGGCCAAAGCAAATCAGAAGGATTAGTGCGAGAAGGGAAAGGATGTCTGAAGTTAGAAAATTGTGCGAATCCCTCAGGATCGAGATCTTGAGGGATCGCTTTTACCATTTGTCTTTTACCCCTTTCTTATTATAAAAGGCGACGATTGTAAACAGAAGGGGGACTGGCTGTTATTATCGAAATTGTAATTCTTAATTACAGATTCTCGCTGTAGCGAAGAAAACGAATATATTGTAACACTCTTTCAGCTTGATGATTAATTGAAGTCACTGTTTTCATTCGCATCATCTGAAGTAATCTAGCAGTGCCTGCTGGTAGCTAAGGGCCCGGCTTCCGGTGGAATTCACTGCTTCATCTGTGTCATACATTTCCAATTATCAAAGTGTGATGGTTTGATAGTATTATCGCTTTCTGTGATTCTATTTCCCTTGCTGTTCATTATTTTCCTGTGTAAACTAAATAGTTCTGTTTTATATGATTTACAGTACTATTGTCTATTCAGTTTACTTCCGCTTTCGGATTGAGTTTCTTAGATGATTGTTCTGCTCAATGTGATCAACTGTAACGAGTATTAACTACTGCTGTTAGGCTCTCGGATTGATAACATTGTTGTTTTATGGAAGAATGCATTTGATTTAGATCTAATCAGTTTCGAAGAGAAGGGTTATCACTATTGTACTCTTCACTGATACTGCTATTATTTGAAATGTTGTAGGATCTAATTTCATTAGAGGATTGAGTTTTAATTCAATTGCAATTAGAATTTACTTGTTGCATCCGTTTACTCTTGTATTAAAAGATCAATACTGCAATCTGTGAAACATTGCTCTCTGATTTAAATAGCTGCCACATACTGTGTACACTCTTGAAATAGAAGGACTTGCCCGGATTGATAATTAATGTGAGGATAATTAGGAGTTTAAAAAGGCACCTGTTATCAACCAACATTTTGGCGCCGTTGCTGAGGAGAGTGTAAGCCATTTATGAAGAGTGATGTATATTTGATAATTGCTTATTGAGAGAGAACTGGGTATTAAAAACGGAAGGTAAGAACCTGCGTACGGAGTATGCAAAATTCCTTCTCCCTCGCCCGCTTTCCAGCAGAGTTGTTAGAAATTTAGGGTAGAGGTAAACATTTGAATTGTTTGTATGAATGAATAAGAAGAAAAGACCAGAAATAAATCCAATTCCACTACCCAAACCTGAAAAACCTAAGGGACCAGTGACCCTTGGATGATCAACTTTCATAGACAAAATCTTGAAGAAAGCTGAATCTCAGCCATTAGTAGGTCCTCGAAACGTTGCTCCAGACAACCTACTGTCTCCCTTATGGCCACAGGCTCACTATTTGCAGCCTACGCTCATGTTCATAGAAAAACTGTAGGAACTGAGCAGAGTTTTCAAGAAATTGAAAATTCGTTCCCAATTTCCTCACAAGAAAGGAATTATTGTAATATTCATGAAGGAGGAGGAGAACAGGGGAAGAACCAAGATCCCCTCAGGTAGTAATTGAACAAGGAACACCCAGTATCCCAGACAGAGAGAGTGTTGTTAATATTATTTCCACCTCTTGTGATATTCATGAAGGAAGAGGAGAAACATGGGAAGAACCAAGATCCCCTCAGGTAGTAATTGAGCAAGGAATACCCAGTATCCCAGATAGAGGGAGTGTTGTTAAGATTATTTCCACCCTTTTGGGACACCCTAGGGATAACTCCCCAGCTCCAGAAATCCCGGAAGGATACTGGCATATATTTGATCAAATAGCTAACAATCCACAAGCACCCCAAACTTCCACATTGCAGTACCCCATCGTTGACATAGCTGCCAATGATCCTATGAAAGCTATCCCTTTAAAAAATATTCCCACCTTTCATGGGCTCTCATCAGAGGATCCAAATGCATTTATGTTTGAATTTTATGTATTATGTTGGGGTTACGATTATACCACCAACCCCCAAAAACTAAAGCTGTTTCCATCTACATTAAAAGGCGAAGCCTTGCGTTGGTTCATGGGGCTAGGTGGAGGAAAAATAAATGATTGGGATCAAATGAAAAATGCTTTCCTTAAAAAATATCAGGATTATTGCAGATCTAGGGAATTGAAAGAGGAAATATTCCAAATGGTAGCTAGACCCAGTGAAACATTGGAAGAGCATGTAGAGCGCTTCCAATATAACCTCCAAAGATCCCCCTATGTAAATCCGCCCTTGCCTGATAATGTGCTGAAAACTACACTGATTAAAGGGATGAAAGAACAATGGATAGAGACATTAAATATGATGGGTAAAGGTGATATATATCAAGAATATTATGTTGATATTATTAAATTGTGTATCAGGTGCTCAAGGGGAAGTACGAGACTGAAATCAGCAGAACGCGACATGGCTACCAGGGACAGTAAAATCTCTGGTGGAACCATTACTCGTACAGAAATTGGCAACCTGCTAGAAGATTTCAAAACAGATATCTTGGGGACTTTGACGATGCAATTAGACATCATGCAAGCCAAGCAGAAGCAGGCGGAAGCAGAACAGAACCTGGTGATATTTTTCCTAAGATGCTGAAAGAAGCATAGTCACAAAGAGTGTCCGCTGGATATGGTACAAACCTATGCCATATGCACTAAAGATCACGCCACAAAACGATGTTCGTCACTTCCAGGGTTAAAAGTAGTCTATAAAGAGGGAGAAGAAGAAATAGAACCAGTCTACCTACTAAATCAGCGTCGCCAATGGCAACCACGACAAACAGGTACGCCAACTGACCCATCCTCTTCCTTTTAGCCCTCACAATATAATGCTCAACAACACACAGGAGCTATGTGGAAAAACCATACACCTTTTCCCAATTGGTCACAGCAACCATTCTCTATGCCACCTTGGTCCAACCAATCAAACCAAAATAATAGTTGGCCAAATTTTCCTTGCTTTCCACCATTTTGGCCATCCTCCACATATCCATTCCAATGGCCATCCTCTACGTCACAAAACTAGAGTTGGCAGTCAAGCTGGAAACGACCTACAAATCAGCCAACAGGAACAATCCCCATACCTCAACCTACACTGCCAGCACCCTACACATTGCAACAGAACCCTCAAACCAACCTACAACCACAACTCTTAGCCCAGCCCAACCCGAACCCCAACAATAGACCGATCCAATCTGTGCAAATTATTGAAGGACCCGAGCCAGAAACTGAGTTAAGGGAGTATAATGAACTGCAATTAAGATCTGGGAGGATAATAGAGTCAGAAGGGGATAAAAATATACAAATTGAAAATCCGTTACCTGTAGAACAACCACCACAAGTGGAGAATCCAGTTAAATAGAAGACCCACGGTCAAAATATTACCTCTTCTCCACCATTCCCAGAAATATTAATTATACCCCGCTCAATCGAATATCCAGATTTTGATCTTTTGGGAGAATTGAAAAAATTGTGTGTAAAAATACCTCTCCTCCAGGTTATTTAGGACATTCCAATTTATGCGAAAACTATCAAAGAATTATGTATGAAAAAGCCAAGAAGGAAAACAAAAACAATTCCAACTGTCTATGTCATCAGTACTCTGTCTGATTTATTATCAGGCAGAGAAACACCAGTAAAATATGAGGACCCAGGAAATCCTATAGTCACAGTGCAAATAAACGGGTGCTCCTTCCCCAATGCATTAGTTGACCTAGGAGTAGCAATCAATATTCTCACAACAACAACTTGTCAAAAGCTTGGCATTACAACCTTGGACCCAACTACAACCCTCTTGGAACTTGCTGACCGATCAATTGTCAAACCAGAGGGGATATTACAGGATGTAATGGTGTTTGTAGATTCTTGGGAATACCCAGCAGATTTTTTGATCATCAATCCTAGAAACCGACTAGATGGACATCCCCTAATTCTAGGAAGACCTTGGCTAGCAACCGCAGATGCTTACATAAGCTGACGGACAGGAAGCATGACTATAGCAAGAGCAAAAGATGTAAAGAATTTAGCCTTATATCCCCCAGCTCAGCCAAGTCTAACAATAATAAAAACGAGGAAACAACCTATATCATATTTAATTGAAAAAATTAGATCACCACTAACCATAGAAGATGCTCTTGAATTTAAAGTTCAAACAGAAGATGACATCATTAACACTTATATTAACCAGCCAGATGCCGTATCTCATCCAAAATGTCACATGATCGAAGCAACCCTGGATAACGAAATCGAAGAGGATCCCTTACAGGACTTTAACGACCAATCAATCCCAATAACTTCTGTTTATAATAGCAAAACCGTAGAAATTGAGCCAGGGAAAACCTTAAATATCAATAAAAACCTGACTGAGGACCAGGGACAGAGGCTTGTCCAACTTTTGAGAAAATATAAAGAAGCCTTCGCTTAGGATTACCCAGACATGAAGGGCTTGATCCCCAGCTATGCATGCACCACATCTATATAGAGAAGGATGCGAGGCCCATTAGAAAACCTCAACGGAGATTAAACCCTCATCTTAAAGATATTGTGAAAGATGAACTACAAAAACTGTTGGATGTGAATTTCATCTATCCTATATCCTATAGCAAATGGGTCTCCCCATTAGTAATAGTGCCTAAAAAGAATGGAAAATGGCGTATATGTGTTGACTATAGAGAGATTAATAAAGCAACCCAAAAATATCACTTTCCCCTTCCATTCATTGACCAGGTCTTGGACACATTGGCAGGAAAAACATTCTTTTCTTTCCTAGATGGCTTCAATGGCTACAACCAAATTCAAATTTCCCCTGAAGACCAGGATAAAACTACTTTCACCTGCCCATGGGGAACCTTTTCTTATAGGGTCTTACCTTTTGCACTGTGCAATGCACCTGCTACATTCCAGAGGGCTATACTCAGCATTTTTTTAGATCTGATAAACGAAGGGCTCGAGGTGTACATGGATGACTTTACACCTTACGGAGATGACTTCGAGCCAGCATTACAAACGCTAGAGAAAGTTCTGCAACGATGCATTGCTACCAGGCTCTGTTTAAGCCATGAAAAATGCCACATGACAACTCTTTTAATACCTACCCCTTCCACACAAACTGAGGTACGTAGTTTCTTGGGATTTTCTAGATATTATAGGAGATTTATTAAGATTTTTTCTTGAATTGCTGTACCCTTATATGCATTAACAAGAAATATTGATTTTATTTGGACTGAAAAATGTGACAGTGCTTTTGAAGATTTAAAACGGCTTGTATCAATAACCCTAGTGCTAAGGGGCGCAAATTGGGATTTTCCATTTCAGATCTCATCCGACACATCAGACATGGCTATTGGAGCAGTTCTTGGCCAGGAGGAAGATAAGAAGCCATATGCGATATACTACATCAGCAAAAATCTATCTCCTGCTGAATTGAACTACACTGTGACCGAAAAGGAATTTCTGGCTGTAATCTATGCTATTAAAATTTTTTGACATTATATAACAGGATACCCTGTGGTTTTGTATACGGATCACTCTGCTATTAAATATATAGCTAATAAACCTATTACAAATGGAAGAGTGACAAGATGGTTGATTCTTTTGCAGGAATTTGACATAACAATCAAAGATCAACCAGGAAAGGAAAATCCAGTAGCAGACTTCCTTTCACGTATGCCAAAGATAGATGACTCGGCAGTAGTAGAAGACCGGTTCCCTAATGAACACTTATTTGCAGTAACCTTGAAAACACCATGGTACGCAGATGTCGCAAACTACTTAGCAGTAGGTAAGTTACCCAAACACCTGACGCCTATTGAAAGAAAACAAATAGTACAACATAGCACGTGGTTCTCCTGTACTAGAGGTTATTTATTTTATATAGGGGCCGATATGCACATTCGAAGATGTTTCAGGGAAGACGAAATCTTCGACATCCTGAAAGCCTACCACGATGGGCCTTGTGGCAGACATTTTGCAGACCGCAGGATTGGTCACAAAGTCTTACAGACGGGCTATTATTGGCCCACCATTTTTAAAGATGCCAAGAAGTTTGTTTAGGCATGTGATAGTTGCCAAAGAATGGGATGCCCTGGGCAGTCTGATGAGATGCCTCTGCATCCGCAGTTAGTCATCGAGCCTTTTGAGCGATGGGTGTTAGTTTTCATCGGTCCAATAAACCCATTATCTAATCAAAATACATATATATTAGTTGCAACAGAGTATGTGACTAAATGGGTGGAGGCAGAAGCATTACCAAGGGCAACAGAGGAATCGGTAATTCACTTTCTTTTCCAACTTTTCGTGCGATATGGCTTGCCTAGAGAAATAATCACAGATGGAGGGCCACAATTTATAGGCCATAAGATTTCTGCGACATTAAAAAATCACCATATCTTGCACAGAATCACAACTCCATACCACCCGCAGGAAAATGGCCAGGTAGAAAGCAAAAATAAAGTAATCGAGGCAATACCCAAAAAAACAATCGCATCACATAGACGTGACTGGGCTACCTGATTTCCAGAAGCCCTGTGGGCATACTACGTGACTTGGAGAAATACCACAGGATATTCCCCATATCAACTAGTGTTCGGAAAAGAGTCTATCTTCCCAATAGAATTTGAAATTCAGACATTGAGGATAGCTTAAGAAGTAGGCTTGGATCTAAATGACGCACAGATTAACAGGCTACATCAAATCAATGAATTGGATGAAATCCGCCTATCAGCTCTTCAGCATACTGCACTAATCCAACAACAAAGAGCGAAATGGCATGATGCCCTCATCAAGAAGAAGACATTCCACGTAGGTGATTGGGCACTTCTATATGATTCTAGGTTCCAGGATTTCCCAGGAAAACTCCAGACCAAATGGTTAGGCCCCTATGAGATACAAAAGGTGCATGATAATGGCACCCTCACATTAGACACCATTGATGGGTCTGGCTACTCTTTTAAAGCGAATGGACATCGAGTACGCCTCTATCACAAACCGCTTACCAGGGAGTCCTTTTTCCAATAGCTACGGGAAGATTCCACTATGCAAATTCTTGCTGAGGAGGGCAACTCGCCCATAGCATCGGTCCAGTGAAGAATCTATTTGTTTTTTTTGAAAATTGTACATAAGTTTTTCTTTCTGTTTGATTGAATTTTCTTGTATAAATTGTATATAACTTGTTTTTTCTATTTTTCTTTTGCTGTTCCCTCTAAGGAACAGCTGTTGTTCCCTCTAAGGAACAACAAAAGTTCGTGTGAAGTTTCTTCTTGCTATTTCCTTTTAAGGAACAACTATTGTTCGATCTAAAGAAAAACTGTTGTTCCCTCTAAAGGAACAACTGCTGTTCCCTCTAAGGAACAACAACGTTAGTATGAATTTTCTTTTTGTTGTCCCCTTTAAGGAACAGTTGTCGTTCCCTCTAAGGAAAAAAAAATTTGTGTGAAAATTTTCTTGTTGTTCCCTCTAAGGAACAGATGCTGTCCCCTTTAAGGAACAGCCGCTGTTCCCTTTTAGGAACAACAATTCTGCGGGCAATATTTT
Source organism: Pinus albicaulis (assembly GCA_034641835.2). Lineage (NCBI taxonomy): Eukaryota > Viridiplantae > Streptophyta > Pinopsida > Pinales > Pinaceae > Pinus > Pinus albicaulis. Next base: position 540,965,799 of record CM076576.1, on the reverse strand, counting down.
CTTCTTTCTGCTATTCCCTCTAAGGAACAACAGTTTCGGTTTGTAATTTGTCTTGTTGTTCTCTCTAAGGAACATCAATTTTCGCATGCATTTTCTTTGATGTTCCCTACTGGGAACAACTGCTGTTCCCTCTAAGGAACAACACCTTTTTTTTGTGTGTTTTTCCTTGCTATTCCCTATAAGGAACAACACTTTTTGTCTGAGGTTTTCTTTTGCTGTTTTAGCACCTTGTGAATACTTGTGTGAGAACACCTTTCTTTCCTTTTCCCACTTTTTATGATCTTCTATAAGGCACAAGGGTACAAATATATATGAAAGGATACAAATATGAAGTTTACTGGAACAAGAAAATATTGAACATTATCATCTTTAAACAAGATTGCTTGGTATTGATTGAAAAAGAAAGGACACAACCATCTATATCACTTCACTATCCTCATTTCCATTATAAATTAAATTGATTGATTATCTGTATCATGTTGGTTCTCCCTTGTCAGTATAACTCTCTCTATATATTATTAATAAGATTATGGGTATATTCTTATTTTATATTGATATGTCAAACTTCTTCCGCCATCCCTACTCTTAAGGAGTGATAAGCCACCCTCTATGTATAAAATGGGGATTAAAAAAAAATAAAAAATAAAAATAAAATATATATATATATATATATATATATGTGTGTGTGTGTGTGTGTGTATGTGTGTGTATGTGTGTGTGTGTGTGTGTGTGTGTGTACATTTACTAATGATTTTATGATTTTCCACATGGGAGGATAGGGGGTCTGATCACGAGCCAACCTACCATGATCATAAGGAAGAAGCGAAATGGCATTCCCACTATGGCCACCACACCAGGGATATGATCCAATGGATGCATGAACAAATGAAGTCCTTGGAAACAGGAGGTCTCATCACGAGCCGGCTTGACCACTCTCGCTACTTCCCAGTGAATGGAAATGTGCTCACCTGGACACCAAGCTAGCACATTGGTCTCCGCTATAGAACATCATAAGACATTTCCCCAATTATACATAGAGGACCATGGTTCTCAAGGGTTAAAAAGCAACTATGTCGAGGCTATGGACGCCCGCGGGCAGCATAAGCTCTGTTGATGGTATTGAAGCTTTATTTTACATCAATAATTATTATAATACCCTTTTATTATAAATTTTTGCTATGGAGAGATTATGGTCCTAACATCCAATTGAACCTATATGCATGAATATTTTAAAAATAAATAAATCATAATAGCTTTAAGTGGAATGATGATGGTAAAGTATCTTTTTTGCGTCAGATGTCCTTTTTCCTTTTTCGAAATCACCTCATGACATCTCCTCACTAATTGATAATTCTCGTATATGCATTGATTTTAGCACTCTGATATCTTTTGTGATCCTTTCATAAATAGGCGTACCTTACCACCTTCATCATCCTTGTACTTTGCTGCCAACATGATTTTCCTTCATTTATTCAGTAGAAGGTGACCTATCATTTAAAAAGGCGGGTGAGGAGCAACTCCCGAAGTAATTATGCATGCGTGCTAGCCCTTTATTTGATTATGCAGGACAATATGAAATTCCATAATAGCAAGTCTTAGATAATGATATTTATGCTGTAAAGTATCATCCGATATAACTATTATAACAACTTGTTGTTCCATCACTGGCTCTGTCTATTGCTGTGTTACTTTTTATAATTAACAGTTTGTAGAATTCAGGTAATATGGGAGGAAGAACAGTGTGCAGGGAGCCGCTGATACTGGTTGTTTCTGATGCTGCCAGAGAAATTCTAGCTCGATCCGAGTGGATAGCGTACTTCACACGATTTAAGCAACCCAACGAAACAATTTCCATTGAATTCCTACAAAATTTACAGAACAACCAATCTATGGTAAGGGGCAGAAAAATCATAGTATCAAATGCTGTGATTGCAGAAGTTTCTGGGTTACCAGCTGAAGGACCTGTATGGACTAACAAACGATTGAAGTTGCATGATGCCACTGAAGCCTTTAAGGATGAAGGACAGGAGCTGATCATCAAAGGAAAAGGAGTTCAACCATCGTCCCTTGGAGAACCGTGGGGAGAACTAGCCAGAGTCGTCTAGAATTTCATTACATGTGACGAGCAAAAAGACGTGGTAAGGCTGCGTCAACTTAAACTTTTAGCAGTCTTGAAACAAAAATGTTCTATGAATTTACCTGCATATTTGAATTTCCTACTGCATGATTCTGCTGAAAGGATTAAAAAGTCTCGACACATAGAAACTGTCATAAGCCACCATTGTTTAATTAGGCTGATAGTTAGCTACAACCTCGCCCAGCAGCAAACAAGTTGGGAAGAATTAATATTTTTCATAAAATGGGGTTTAGCTTTGCCTACGCCTAACCCTGTTCCGAAAAGGAAGAGGAAAACCTGTACAACAAACATTCCCCACAAGCGCAGACATTCCGTCAGACTGAGGAAAAACTTGGGAGCAGCCAAAAATCCCCAGGGCAGTAGCCAACCCATAGAATTGTCTAGTCCAGAAAATGAGCAGTATTCGTAGTTGGAAGGACAGGATGACCCGAAGTCAGAACATGAAGAGGAAACAGAGTGCCTGGGTGATGAGGAAAGAAATGAATAAGAACCCCCCTCAACGCCAAATACAAGTCCCCCAAGAGATTTATTGCATGATATCGAATTGGCCCAGATGTTGGCCAATATGGCTGAATTCATATAGCCCAAAAGATCGCTCAATTTTAACATTGGAGCAACCTAATCTGTAGAGAACTCTGGCCACGATAGAAGCATACCAGAAAATGTAAGCTGTGAAGTAGAAACAAGGACAGAAGCCACTCAAGAAGAGGTGAACCAACTTGGTGATATGCCTCCGGGAGAACCCAGCCAGGTAGGCCTAAATATGGAAAATATAGACCAAACAGAAGAAATGGAAATAGCCCAAGAAGACGACTACCAATTTGGGGACACAGTTCTTTTAGAGAAGAGTTAAGACGAGAAACCAGGCTCATGAGGAGCAGAAACGATCAATAGAACAGTTTACCCCCCTAAAAAGTATACGTCCAAAATAAAAAAGCTTAGGAAGGAACAACAGAAGCTACGGAAAATAGTAAAAAGGCTCAAACGAAAAACAAGAGGGTTATCAGCATGAAAAGTCCCAGATAAAACCCCGAAAACAATAAACGCAGCGGTTCAAACGGAAGTAGATGAAAGAAGAACTACAGGGACTCAAACGAAGCCCATACTCATTCAACCTGTTAAGGAACAACATGTAATTCTGGCAGAAGTAGCCACCCAAACAGAGGCTGTACCCTCTTATGACTTAGCTAGTCAAACGGAGATGGTACCCTCCTCCAGCACGGCTACCCAGACGGAGGCTTGGACCTCCCATAATAAAGGAACTCAGACAATAGGCATCTCTTCTTATAGCAGGGATACACAGACAACCATTCAAGCTCAAGATGTTATGACAAGCAATGACCCTAGTATATCGAATCTTCAAAGAGATTTAGCACAGGATTGGCTTGCCATAAAATGGCTTGAACTAGAAACTGTCTCCCAGCAAAAATAGCAAGAATTACAGAGGCAGCTTTGGGACATGAACACCTCAGAAAGCGAGACCTTTGATAAATACTGAAAGGCAGAAGAGAGGATTGAGAAAATGAAGCTCAGATTAGAAATGGTCAGGAGTCAAATGGATACTATCTGCTCATTGTAGACTGATGTCTTGGAATGCAGATCTCCTACCAATAATTATGCCCTATTTTTTCTAGAAAGGTACTTACAGTTGAAAATCAAAGCTGTCAGAGCTGGAAAACCGATAGAGTTAAAAACAATTGAGGATTTAATAAACTGTTGTAAACAACATGGGGTAAAAGTTCAAATATTGCTTTATGAATTCTACCTACATAATTTTGTATTAGAGAAAGAAGTGGAAAAGAACCCCAACCCCTTTATGGGGGATGTGCAATTTCAAGCTTTTATCTCATTTTCTTTTAATCAACTAAAATGGTTCAAGGCTCATAACGCGTTCCAAAGACAAGAGCATGGACTGGATCTGTGGGTTAGAGGTGAACCCAAACACCCTTTGCAGATGCTGGCCAATCACAAAAGTTTGATGATAAGGGAAGGAGTAATCAAATTTTTGGGGCCTATTTAGAAAGATATTGTACAAAATGGAGTAGAATAATTCCTCTCTATTCAGGAAATCTCCTTAGCTACATCCAAGCTCAGGTGGACAGTTTCCACTAGTAATGTACAAGATAGAGAGCCATTTAATTATAAACATTTTAAGTTGGTTGCAGAACGTTTTGTCACTTACAGCAACCTCATCTTAAGAGAAGGTCCTTATTGGCTATGTTGTCGGTTCCATAGCCCTATCATTTGGTATACTACCGAAGGTTATAAAGCTATATATGAATTTCCCGAAGGACAGACAGGGCCCATCTTTGAGCTCTTGGCCAAGAACCATGGCTTTAGACTGCTTTATGACATTCCTTCTCCAGCTTATTCCTTAACATCTCTACATACAAATTACTTGCTTTTCATGAGGACATGAAACAGGGTAAGTAGGGGAGTATGTTGAGTCATGGAAAAGGTATGCATTTGCTATTTATCTCATCATCCTTTCCCTTTATTCTTATCCTTTCTATATCTTAATGTGTTAATATAATTAAATAATTATGGTAAGAATGAAGGAATTATATGCAGTTACGACTTGGCTAATTATTATCCTTCTTTATGCAGGAAAATACAAAAAAGACAACTGTTGTTCCCTAACTAAGGAACATCGAAAAAAAGAAACAAGCTAAGGAAGGAGCGCGGTGATTGCGGATAAGGCCAAAGAAAATCAGAAGGATCAGCACGAGAAGGGAAAGGATTTCTGAAGTTAGAAAACTGTGTGAATCCCTCAGGATCGAGAGATCCTGAGGGATCGCTTTTACCATTTGTCTTTTTACCCCTTTCTTATTATAAAAGGTGACGATTGTAAACAGAAGGGGGACTGGCTGTTATTATTGAAATTGTAATTCTTAATTACAGATTCTCGATGTAGCGAAGAACACGAATATATTGTAATGCTCTTTCAGCTTGATGATTAATTGAAGTTGTTGTTTTCATTTGCATCATCTGAAGTAATCTCGCAGTGCTTGCTGGTAGCTAAGGGCTTGGCTTCCAGTGGAATTCACTGCTTCATCTGTGTCATACATTTCCAATTATCGCAAGTGTGATGGTTTGATAGTATTATCGCTTTTTGTGATTATATTTCCCTCGTTGTTCATTGTTTTCCTGTGTAAACTAAATAGTTCTGTTTTATATGATTTACAGTATTGTTGTCTATTCAGTTTACTTCTGCTTTTGGATTGAGTTTCTTAGATGATTGTTCTGCTCAATGTGATCAACTGTAACGAGTATTAACTACTGCTGTTAGGTTCTCAGATTGATAACATTGTTGTTTTATTGAAGAATGCATTTGATTTAGATCTAATCAGTTTCGAAGAGAAGGGTTATCACTACTGTACTCTTCACTGATAATGCTATTTTTTGAAATGCTGTAGGATTTGATTTCATTAAAGGATTGAGTTTTCATTCAATTGCAATTAGAATTTACTTGCTGCATCCGTTTACTCTTGTATTAAAATATCTATACTGTAATCTGTGAAACATTACTCTCTGATTTAAATAGCTTCCACATACTGTGTACACTCTTGAAATAGAAGGACTTACCTGGATTGATAATTAATGTGAGGAAAATTAGGAGTTTAAAAAGGCACCTGTTATCAACCAACAATAATTTATTGTCCTTCTTATCTTGCTTGAGTGACATTTGTTTGTATGGTTGTAGCTATAAAAATACCCATGCCTACATCAAATATTCTTTCACTATGATGTTGATATTCCTATTGTTTCATTTGATTTTGCGCCAGAGTGAGGTTATCCTTTAGAAGTTAGAGAAATTTTTGTTGATGCTCGATGTGATCTTCCACTCGAAACTTAGAATTTTCTCTTAAAGATGATGCGATGAATGTGGATGATATCCATAAAGATGCCATAAATGGGGTTGTTTTTTTTGCAGTATGGAAGGAAGTGTTATACCGCCATTTAGCTATAGGTAACCACTTGACCCATTGCATTTTTTAATCAGATACAAAGAAACGAAGATGTCCTTCCAAACATTTGTTCACTATCTCATTTTTCCCATTGGATTGAGGATGATAAGATGATATATGAGCTAATTGAGTACCAAGACAAGAAAATAATTACGTCCAAAAATTTCTAGTGAAAATGGGATCTCTGTCACTTACAATAATCTTTGGGTTACTATGTAGTTTTTGAATTGTTTCCATAAATTCGGTAGCAATTGTATTGGCTTTAAAAGGATGAGATAATGTACAAAAGTGTGCATACTTGTTAAGTCTATCAACTACCACCATGATGACACTCTTTCCTTCAGAATTGGGTAAAAATGTGATAAAATTCATTGATACCTCCTCCAAACGATTACTTGGAATGACTAAAGGTTGTAACAAACTCGAGATATTAATTGTCTCAAATTTTTTTTGTTGGCAAACCAAACATTCTTCCACAAACTTCTGAATGTCAGATTTAAGGCCATCCCAAAAAAAATCCTTCTTGACCTTGTTCTAATTTTTTAAAAATCCCGAGTGCCCTCCTAAGGGGGAGGTGTGCAATTCTAAAAGAATAATTTGCCTGAGTTGGGAATTCTTACAGAGATATAAGTGATCTTTGTACCATAATGAATCATTTTCCAGCTAAATGTATCAGATGTTCTGAGATCTAGCTGCAACATTTGATTGAGTGTCCACACCTATTTTTCATTCTTCCATTCATCCGTTGCTTCAGTTATCCAATGAGGTTGGATAACAGAAAAGGCACAAATAAATTCTTCCTCATCCTCATCATTTCTTGAGAGTGCATCTGCAACAACATTTTTCTTCCTTTTTTTGTAGATGATTTCAAATTCATAACCCAACATATTTGTGACCCATTTTTGCTACTCTTCTTAATATAATCTGTGTTCCAAAAAGTATTTAAGACTATCATGATCTGATTTTACCTTGAAGTGTCTTCCCATTAGGTAAGGCTGCTATTGTTTTAGTGCATATAGTATTTCCAACATTGCCTTCTCATAAATAGGTTTGTGTAAATAATTTCCTTTGATTGGATGACTTTAAAAAGAAATGGGTCTTCCTTCTTACATTAAAGCAACACCAATTCAATTTCATGAGGTATCACATTCCATAATAAAGGGTTTTGTGAAGTTTGTTGTAGCTAAGACTAGTGTTTGGCACATTCCCTCTTTAAGATGTTCAAAGGCCTTAGTTTATTTTAGATTTCAATAAAATTAATATTTATTTTTTAATTTTGTTAGAGGTGTTGTAATTCTCCCATAATTATTAAAAAACTTGTGATAATACCCTATCAACCCGATAAATCCTTGAAAATGATTTATGGTTGTGGGGATTTTCCATTCCTTAATGGATTTAATTTTGTTAGGGTCTACCTTAACACTCTCATGAGATACAATATGACCCAAATATTCCACCTCTTGTACTCCAAAGAAACATTTGGAGATTGTTTATCCTCCAATAGTTGAGCACCCTGTCAACATGTTGAGCATGATCGTTCCAATACTTGTTGTAGATTAGTGTTGGGTGAAACTATCGTCGTCAAATAATTTCTGTAACATAAATGATCAATCCGAGGAATCGTAGACTTATGAATCACATGCATTGTATATGCAGTATTGAAGTTAAACTAGCCTAGTCTAATACTTTCATCTCTGGTTCAAGATGCAGTGAATGAAGGAAGAGGCTCATAACTTAGGAGAATCTAGTTGTCCTTCCCTAGATTACTATCCTCAATAAGAGAGACTAAATAGAATCAGTTTGTGATGTGTAGAAAGTGAGAGAAGTGGCTCCTAAATTAGGAGAACCTGATCTTCCTTCCTCAACAATTCTACTCCAACAACATTACCACCACATCATAAATTGGAAATGTGCAATTGTATAAGAGAAAAACAACATGTGAAGAGTAACCTGTGTCAACATATATTAACGATGAAGAAAAACAATTAAATATTACAAAACAAAAACTTTATTCTAGACTCTAATTCTCTATTCAATTTTATACTTCTTCCTCTATTTCTCATACCTATCATATCTATCATCATATATATTCCATTATGAAAATGAAGAGAGAGCACTCTCTTTTATACACGAGTGCTTTGAAAGCAAGATAAGCAACTCATAATTACAAATCCACTTTTCTCTCAACCAATATCCCTATAATTACAAAATATGATCCCTTCAAATCCTCACTCATCTCTCACAAATCTTGGATGAGATAGTTATCCAAATCTCCATGATCTTCTCCTTGGAATATCCATTATATTCTCCTTGAAATAAGCTTGAACAATTATCCTTTGAATTCTTGAATTGGTGGAGGAAATATTCAAGAAGATTTTTGAATAATCCTTTCAAATAATCCTACACATTACAAAGCTCATCCACATTTGAGATATTAATGAAATATGTTAATTTTCCAATAATTAATCATAAATTCTCTTATAATATTAAAAATAAATAAATTGAAAAATAATGAGGCGAACCCATGAAAATGGTATGATGAATGGTTAAATGAGGTGATAGAATGTGATGAATGGCGAGGATAAACATGATAAAAATGCTACAATTACGGGACCCAACATACCCCCCAACTGAACTTGTTGCATGTCCTCATGCAACCTGGCATGGATTAAATTTTTTTGGCTTTGCATGATTATGGTTTCTAACGATGTATCATTCCAGGATGTGAAATACATGTACTGCCACTGATATTTTCTATGGTTGGTTCTTGTGTTAACAACCATGAATATAACAAATGTTGGTTCTTGTGTTAGCAAAATTCATTTATTTCATTTTTATTTTTTATTTTTAATAATACATGTACTGGAAATGATAAGTCATTAATATGCATAAGAAAACCTTTTCTCATATTTTTGAATCATTCCAAAATAGATATCAATGTATTTGAATCAACTTCAACGAAGTGTAGTTTGCAAGAGTCATGTTGGTCAGCGATATATGAGGTGATGAATGGAATCAAATGGTAATGAATATCCCCCCCCACCCCCCCCCCCCAAAAAAAAAAAATGAAGATCTGTTATGTTTATGAAAAGGTGAAAGATGATGTAATATGTTGAGGGAATTTTCCAATTTCATTTATTTTCAACATGTAAGAAATTGTTTGATTAAAAATTAGAAAATAAAATACCTTCCCTTACCCAAACAGTTGATGAACTATGCAATATAAATGTAGCTGCTGCTGGATCGGGAAAATATGATGGTGTTGGATCATGTGAATATCATGATGCTAGATTATGTGAATATCATGTTGCTAGATCATGTGAAGTGAAATAATCTGAACTGCTACTGCTTAGTTGTAAGAATCAGAAGATGAAGTATGAAAGTGGAACTATTGTACTTGCATATGGCTGGATATATGTTGTTGCAATTGCTTGATGAGTCATAAAAAATACATATATTCTTCACCCACTACAAAAACCCGATGGTACAATTCTAGTCATGCGAATGGATGTGTCGATGTCGAGCATGAAAATAAGTCATTGGATTACCGACCATTAATGGATGTCGTTAACCAATGCGAGGCAAACTCACCATTGATGTTAATGAGTGGCAAGGTACCCAAGTACATCTTGCAAAGTGCGAATAAATGATCCGATGTCAAGCCACTTGCAAGATCCAACAATCAAGTGACATTGATGTATTCCCATGACTGTCGGCGAGAGAACTTGTCATTAGGGCATACAAGCCTCAAGGTACTAATGAGGACTCTAGTCTCTATCCCAGATAAGGTGTTGAGGTCGATGGGTCGAGACTTGTTGAAAGGAGGGCCTTAAGGAATCCCACATCAGTCAACGTGAGTTTGTACAAAATGATTGGTAGGACTATAGATAAAAATGATTGCAATAGAAACATGTTTTGGGAAAAAGATAGCAAGTCAATGTGGTCACGGAAAAATGAGTTGTTTGGTTTTATTTATGAGGCAAAAGATGAACTGGAAATGATGAAATAATGTATGCAACTCAAAAAGGTATGTATGTATAAAGTCATAATGAAAGTGGGCTTCGATATGGATGGCTGATAAGAATAGAAGGAGAAGATTAATTGAACATGTCATGGCGCAATGGATTTTTTTTTCAAAAATGTCTGTGTGACAGACATGTGAGATGAAAACTTTAGCTCCTCCTAGCTTTCACTTTTGCATGTTTTATTGTGATTTCTGAAAATGAAATCGGATCATCTTTGAACCTGTGAAAGCTTAGTACTAATCCTGCATGAAAATTGTGAGAGATTCGAAAAAAATATAATGCAGTAATTAGTATGAATGATTCAAAATTCAAACTGAAATACATTTTTTTTCTTTTACTTGTTGGTTGTCGCACGTCTCTAGACAATCGTTTTCATTTAAGATTTGTGACTTGAAAACCATTTTAGCAAGAAAATATGATTTTCATGAAGTGAAATGTCTATTTGAATATATATATATATATTATCACAACAAAGAAAAAAAAACCCTAAAATGAAATTCTAGCTTGTCTCAAAGTTACACCAATCATGGATGAAAGTGTGCCCCATCGCAATGTTGAGGCTTTTTGCATAAGCTTCTCTTTGACCTACACATAGCACCAATCTCATTCCACTTGTACGGTATTTGTATATGCATATTATTTCCTAACTTTTGACCACAAATTCACTTAAAATCACTAGAAATTAATAATATTTGGAAAAACATATATGTGACCCAAATAATGATAATGGTAAGGTTAATGTAGTGAAATGAAGGTGGAGTGGAAGTGATATTTTGGAAGGATGAATGTAAATGAAGTGAAAATGAATGACAATTCTAAGGCCCAACATACTTTTATTACCCCCCAACTCAAAGTATTGCATGTCCTCATGCAATCTATTACATTGATTTTTTTTTTTTTATCCTTGAGTTTGGCTTATATTTTAACTTTGCATGATAAAATTGGATAACTTCATACTTTTACAAAGTGTTTTTATTGGATTGCAACAAGCTTGGTCTGTGACAACCATTCAATTATTTTTGATTTTTTTTTGAAAAGTCATTTGTATGAATCATAATGTAATAGTAAATAGATTTTGGAACAAGTATGTTGGTTTTATGAATGGTATATAAATGAATGTGGCATGGCATAAATATGAATATAATCCCCCCAATTGATGGTATTAGAAAAAAACATTTATGAAGTGAGGAAAGGAAGCATTTTTCCAAAAATTATAACTCCATCTTTTCAAGGAATTATATGATTAAAAAAACAATTTAGAAAATGATATACCTTAACTTAGCGATGAAGATGGATGAGCTGTGAGGGCATACTTACATGTTGATCAGTGCGAATTGAAAGGTTCTTTTTGGCAAAAGCTTTCGTACACTCGAAGGCATCATTCGGTAGCAAGCTATCCACATACATCTCTGAATGTGCTTGAAATCAACATGTAGAATCATTTTCTTCCAAAATTTCAATTCATACCAAACCATAAATAACGAAGTAGAAAATGCGTGTATGAACTGTGAATTTCCTCTCACCCAATACCTTGTGAAGTAAAATTTTCAAATCTTACTCATCAGTATTATTATCATGAACAGCAAAAATAATTATTTTGCAATATTTAACGTAACTTCCACCATAAAAAAATAAACAAACTGCGTGACATCTAATATAGGAGCATTGTGCGTGAAATTGAATTTGCGTTGATGTCCTCGGGGACCAGAGACCACAAATTTTCAATATTAATGATAGGGCAGTGATTGTCAATATTAATTTGCATTTATGTCTCCAGAAAAACACACCGTTCTTGAGCTTGTGGAAATGCCTCATTCCAACCTTACGAAAGTATCCAGGATGGTATTTGTAAAATATAATGCGATGATAGTGCATACCTCCAGCGTTACCCCTACCTCTAACACAGGAAAATCAAATCAACAACAATATTGTAAGGGTCAGAGACATCTAAGGATTGAGTTGCAAGTACCAACCCTGCCTGTAAAAGCCCAAGTTCCCAGAGGCATATACACAACAGATGCAGCCCTTGTGAATTATGATTTATACTTGGATTTGATAATAACATGCATCCATAAATTTGAAATTCAGGAGTTTACGGAGTAAGAATGTTTTATCGATTATGTTCCAAGTATACAGAGTAAGAATTTTTGGTTTTTAAACCAACAAACCGCTACGTAAATTGACATATAGGAATCGGTTCCCATGTGCTCTATAAAAAATCGCAACATTCGAGGAGATTTGGGTGTATCTCTTTGGTTTTTTGTACAATTTCCCAGGTAGATGAATTAATAGAAGCATAATGGTTCAGAAGTAGGAGCCAAAATATGCCAATTTCAAGGGCACAAGGATTCAGAATCAATGTGGCTTATTTAGCGCGGGATACGAGAGGCATGCATCCTTCCTTTTCTGAAAGCCCTAGGAGAATCGATGATGTCCCACTCTTATTTACCAAATTCACACCTTCTTTTCAGTGGTTTGCACACCCTCTGCCAGGTTCTCTGCGCATCCCCTTCTGAGGTTTGGTCCCCGACGACGGTGCCAAAATGTTGGGCGAAACTATCATCGTCAAATAATGTCCCTAACATAAATTATCAATGTGAGGGTTTCATAGACTTACGAAGCACAGGCATGTATATGTAGGACTTAAGTTAAACTAGCCTAGTCCAATGCTTTTGTCTCTGATTCAAGCTGTAGTGAACGAAGGAAGAGGCTCCTAACGTAGGAGAACCTGGTTTTCCTTCCACAGATTACTATCCTCAAGAAGAGAGACTAAAGAGCAGCAGTTTGTGATGTATAGAAAGTGAGAGAAGAGGCTCCTAAATTAGGAGAACCTGTTCATCCGTCCTTAACAATTATACTTCAACAACATTACCACCACATCATATCATAAATTGGAAATGTGAAATCGTATAAGAGAAAAACAACATGTGAAGAGTAACCTGTGTCAACATATATTAACGATGAAGAAAAACACGATCTTATTACATCATGAAAGATTACAAAACCAAAACTTTATTCTAGACTCTAATTCTCAATTCAATTTTCTACTTCTTCCTCTATTTAACATATCTATCATTCCTATCATCATATATATTCCATTATCCAAATGAAGAGAGAGCACTCTCTTTTATACATAATTTCTTTGAAAACAAGATAAGCAACTCATAATTACAAATCCACTTTTCTCTCAGCCAATATCCCTATAATTACAAAATATGATCCATTCAAATTATCACTCATCTCTCACAAATCTTGTGTTGGGGTCTTTGTAATTTGCAAGATTGTCAAGAACAAATGTTGCAGAGCCTACATCAAAACCACTTTGGAATCCTAGGATCTAGCCCTCCTAGATTCAGAGAGGGATCTCTCTATATGAGTGTTTTCAAAGATATTTCTTTAAGTTTTATGATATTAGGCTAGTTATAAGGCACAAGGGTTTTTGTTTGTTTTGGTTGGAATGAATATCATCAAAATGAAGGAAGTATTTTTGAGGGGTAAAGGTGTGAGTAGGTTGACAGAATGGTTCAGCTGATAGGAGAGGTAAGAAACAGTGTCAATCCATTGGGCTATGGAGTCAAAAAAGGATTTAATTGCACAACAAGTTTCAAGAGTGGTCCATGGGGCAAGTCATCTATGTCAAAGGATTCATTAGATTTATTTGTGATATGGAAACATAAAAAGTGTTGTGAAAGAAACAAACACACAAGAAAAACAAAGGACAACCTAAGATCAGGTAAGTACTTTTAAACTAGCTTGCTTTTAGCATGCACTTAATGGAAAGACACAAAAGTAACCTAAGATCAGGTAAGTACTTTTAAACTAACCTGCTTTTGATATACTTTTAAAGGAAAACATTAAAAGCAAAGAATAGCTTAAGATCAAGTAAAGACTTTTAACTTAGCCTGCTTTCAGCATATTCTTAAGGAAAAAAAATTTAAAACAAAGAATAGCTTAAGATCAAAGGACTTTTAACCTAGTCTGCTTTCAGCATATTCTCAAAGGAAAACAACTAAGATGAACATAAAAAGTAGCTTAAGATCAGGTAAGTACTTTTAAACTAGCATGCTTTTGACATACTCTTAAGGGAATTTTTCAAAGTAACTGTTGGAGAAGAAATTAGAGGACAGGGCTAACCATGGACTTCTCTAATTCAACTTTACGTAGCAAACTTTTCAAGAACATTCAAGGACATAATCTCAAGTTTTACTCAGCAAGACATGGGCTCACCAACATTCCTTGACTGATTACACTCTATTGAATTATCCTCAAATACAAAATTAGCAGAAAACATAAAGATAAAGATTTATCAGTGAGATTTAGGGTACTTGACAGTAAATCCTAATCTATATTTTCTGTTCTTTATCAGAGAAAGTGGATAATATGGAAAACATGAGAAAAATGACAATTACAGTAAGAAACACATCACCATTGACATAAACCAGGATCCCATAAATCAGCTTGTGTATTTGATGTTCAAACCAATTACAATCTTCAAGTCCAGTGGGTCTTTTACAACTTCAAAACTCTCTTCTCAACCTATCTTTCTTCAATTACAAAACAGAGCTTCAGCAGTCTCAATAGCTATTTACACTTGATAAGTATTCAACCAACAATAATAATGAACTCCTCATATGATATATATAGGTGATTTTGAGGAGGTGGAGTAAGAAGGAGGTCTATTTGTTTAATTAACACAGAGTAAATGCTTCTCGGCCTTTGAGAGGAAAAATGGAGAAGTTTTCAGATGTTTTAACTCTATTTTCAATTAATTTTACATTAATTTTTATCTACTTCAGTCACTTTTGTTGACTTTGAAGGCTTTTGGTAGGCTGGAAATTAATTCTGAGCTGTTTTTGGCAAAATATCTCTGACTGTGCATTTACTGTGTATTCTTTTGAGGAAATAAGTTTGTAGGTGGCATTTCTGATCTTTGGAGGAGTAATTGCTTTTATTATTTGGCATTTAAAGCCTTCCTCCTGCTGATCTGTCATAATTTATCACTTTTATACCTTGAATAGGCCTTGATATTGCTTTTGGGCTTTTATAATCATCTTCGGAGCTTTTAAACTTTTCCTGCTGGCTTCATTTACCTTTAAACTGTGTTTTAACATTTAAAACTGTAGGATTAAACCTTCAATCCTTCAATCTTATGAATTAACCCTTTTCACTTTGGTTATTTGCTGACTTTCCCTTTAATCCACTGTATCAACCTTTAAATTATTGGTTAAGTCTTCAAATCTTTGGCTTTTTTTCTTTAACTTTTAATCTTCAAATTTCACTGTCTTTTCCCTTTGCTGTGGACATGAGGTTTTCATCGAAGTAGTAGGGTTTCTTATAATAATCAGCGCTTATGGAGCACTGGTCAAACTGTGAAAACAAACCCTATTAACTCCCCTTTTCGAGATTTTGCCTCTGTTTGGACCACGAGGGTCCTCATCTTCTGGCCCTGTCCTTGATGAATAAGGAGAAGGCCTTTTGTATTTAAAACCGCCATCAAACCTGCAAAAAACCAATAAAAACATTAAATAAAACCGGCGGGGTCGAAAAATACTGCTTTTGGAGGCTGGCAGAGGCAGGGGAGCAGGATATGCAGGCAGAAGAGGATATTTCATGGTGAAGAGGCGAAAAATTGTGAAAACAGGGTTCAAATGTGCATTTGGGCGCGAAAAATGGGTTGGCGGTTTTGCGAAAACCATCGGCTGTTTTCGCGCGACATTCGGGCGGCAAACGGTTTTTCCCGGAGGGAACGCGATTCAATCAAAAGCGGACGCATGGATTTTGAAAAACCAGTGGTCTTGCATAATTTTGTATCGTTAAATCCCGGCGGCAAAAGTTATGCGAAACAAGATGCTGACCATTGGATGAGAAGGGTCGGATCCAACGGTGGGGAGAAGAGCGCGATGGGAAAGGTGCGTGGGCGAGGTTTTAGTGGGAGCCAGGTGGCAAGCAATGATTGGATGGGCGGCTGGGTAGTGGAAGGTAGGCCCCGACGGGATTGGATGTCAGGTTAAAAGAGAGTCGTTGGATTTGATTAATCAACGGCGGGGATTGATTATAGGGGTGAACTGATATAAATAAGTCCAGAGAATAGGATAGGAGGGGAGGCATGGTGGCCGTTGATATTTGAAGATCAACGGTGGGGATGGTTTTTTGGAGTGATAAGGCGAGGGAAAATATATAAAGGGACAGGGGCTTAAAGAAAAAGGGAAGGCAGGGTCCGATGGAGGGATAAGGTGACCTGAGGCGGAGAAAAAGGGCTAAGGAAATGACAGAGAATGGGGTGATCGACGGGTTAAATGAGGGATGTTGGATCCTATGGATCTACAGTGTAGATCTCATCAGGGTATTGTTATTGGGGTGGGAAGTTTATAAAGAAAATGCGGGTTTTGAAATGGAAATGCCGATGCGATGGGGGCTTGGGATAAGGAAAAAGCGTGGTTCTGTGGGAGAACGAAGAACCGGGGCTAAGGGAAGAGGGGTTGAGATCGAAAGGTTTAAGCGCCCAGTTGTGGGGCTTGGTCACATGATGGAGAAAAAGTTGGGGGCTAAGCCGAAAGGGGCTAAAAACCCAAAACTTTAATATGAGCGAAAATGCCTAAAATGAGGCTTTTTGAGGTGTTTTTAAGGTTCCGATAAGGAAAAATGGGTAATTTAAACCATAAAAAGAATTTTTTATGAGTTAAAAAGGAATTTTTGAAGGTTGTTTAGGATAATGAAGGGAAAATGAGAAGGATAAAAGGGGATTTTTTAGAGGAAAATGAAGGGTAAATAAGGGCAAACAATGAGTGACATAGGTTTAGAAAATGAGGGAAAATGGCCTAAAAAACAGTCTCTTTGGACATCAGCATGGTTTCTTGGTGGATTTTTTGAATGAAACAACAATGAAGATTATTTTTTAGTTTATAAAGCATCAGAAGGAATTAAGAATGAGCAATTTTCTATGAAAATAATCTCTTGAAGGCTCAGGACTTGTTTTAGGCATCATTTTCCATGACAAAAATTTACTGATGGCTAACAGTAGCTCCACTTGGGGATGACAGCTCCTTGGAGGTGTCAAGGACTTCAGAAATTGATCTCTAGGATGTAGACCTGTGCCTTAATCGAATGAAAATCTTTTTTCTTTGATCATGCTTCTTAGAAAAGATGATTAGTATTCCATATCAACAAACAAATTTCTCCCAAACATTCTACCTACACAACCTACTTTTCCTAGCATTTTTTCTTCATAAGGTGCACTTGGACTTGCAAACCTTTGACATCAACATTTTATTCTTTTATTGAAAGAAGAAAACTAATCTAAATATACCCTTATTTCTTCCATGAGTTCAGATTAAGCAGTTGAACTCATTAATTCTCTACCTAAGCTACTATCTGCCAGGATTAAACTGTCTGACAGATTTTATTCTCTATATTCTAAAATAGAAATTTAAAACACAACAAAGTCAGGATTAAACTGTCTGACCTGCTATGGTATCTATGGTTGTATATACAAGCTACACATAGACTTTATTTGTAGAAAATTTTAAAACAAAACTTGAAGGCTTAAGATCTGAAAATTCAAAATATCCTTCATTCTTTCTTTCAGCTCTGGTTTTGATCTTTTTAGAGCTGTTCTTTTTCTTTTCTCTTGGTTCAAGTTTTCAATGTATTAGAACCATTCTTTTATTTTTCTTTGGTTCAGATTTTGGTCTGATTATAGCCATTTCTGTCTATCCTAATCTAATCTACTGATAAGCCAAGATTAAATTGTTTGGAAAATCTGATTCACTAACCTATTAGCAGTAAATTGAAACCTATATAGTCATGATTAGGCTGTATGACTAAATAGTAGTGTTCTTTTTGGTAGTGGCATTTAAGCTTGCACACTTTCAGATTTTTTTTTTTTTTTGGTATGGGGCTGTACCTTTCTTGTTTTATTTCTGCCCTCTTTTTCTCTTTTTCTATTTTTTTTGTATTTTTCTTTTTTCAAATTCAAAATTAGTGTTATATACAAAGAAACAAAAAGCTCTAAAACTAAAATATCAGCTAACAGAAATAATGTTTGAGAACCCTGCCATTGATAGGACCTCCAAAATATTCAGCTCCATCTAACTCTTGTAAAAATAATGCATTGTTTCCAAAAGTAGATTGAATAAGATAAGGCCTTTCCATAAGTTATCAAATTTTCCATGTTTGCCCTTATCTTCTCTCCTTGAATCCCATTTTAAAACTTTATCACCAATTTTAAAATCACTTGCCTTGGTTCTTTTGTCAAACAACTTCTTGATGTTTTCTTGTAGTCGTTGTGTTCTGATGTATACTTCCTCCCTGGTTTGTTGAAGATGTATGGTCTGGTTTATTCTTCTTGTCATATCATCATCCTTAGACTGTACTGCTTGGATCAGTTTCATGGTTGGCACTCCTAAACTAGTTGGAAATATTACATCAATTCCATAAATTAGCTGGTAAGGAGACATCCCAATTGAATTTTTAACTGTCAATCTGTCTGCCCATAATGCATGTACTAGCTTACTGTGCCATGAATTTTTGTTATCTTCTAGCAATTTCTTGATAATGTTTACCAAAATTTTATTTGAGGATTCTGCCAAACCATTACCTTGAGGGTAATAGGCTGTAGAATGACCCAATATAATCTGATATTTATGACAGAATTCCACCATATTTTTAGACCCAAATGCAATAGCATTATCAGTTATAATCTTCCTAGGGCAGCCGAATCTAGACAGTAAATGGTTTTCAAGGAATGAAATGATGATTGAATCTGTGGAATTACTAGATGGGATGGCTTATATCTATTTGGTAAAATAGTCCGTTGCTGTGAGGATCCATCTATGTTGGGCAGATGAGGCAGGATGGATTTCCCCAATGAATTCTAGACCCCATTGCTGAAAAGGAGCTTCAACAATGATTGGTTGCAGAGGTAAGGGAAGCAGTTTTCTTTTTCCTTCAAAATTTTGGCATTTGTGACAGGAAGTAATCATTTTGTGAACATATTAAAAGAGGGTGGGCTAGTAATAGCTAGCTCTAAGGATTTTGTTAGCATTTGACTTCTGGTAGAGGTGGCCTCCACATTCTCCTTCATGAAACTCATGCTTGATCTTATCTGCATCATTCTCAGGCAAACATTTAAGCAATAATCCACTAGCATTTTTCCAATATAAACATCTATCCAAAATGCAGTAATTTACAAATTTCAACTTTAAGAATCTTGCCTTTTTTTTAGACAAACCAGGAGGGACATTTAGATTGAGCAAAACATACAAAATATCAGCATACCAAGATGAATTCAAAAAATGATCTTCAATAATTGAAGCTGTCAAATCCTCTTGTTCATTTAATGCATTAAACATGTTTATATCAAGAGCTTGAAAGTTGGATTCAACCATGAGTTTTGCTAGACCTTGACCTTTTATGAGCTTAGTGGGCTTGATTTCTAAGTCATATTCTAAAATTACAGCAATCCACTTTTCTTTTTTGCCATCTGTTTCTTGGGTCAATATATCTTTTACAATTGAGTGAGGCACAAATGCTATGATGTGGGAGTGTAAAATGTAAACTCTGAAGTATTTTAAGGCTTTGACCAAGGCAAAGGCTTGTTTTTCCATTATGTTATACTTAAGAGGCGCATCACTTAATGCCTTGCTGAAAAATGCAATTGGTTGCTCTTGTCCATTCATGTTTTTTTGTAAGAGGACAACAACTACTGTGTGTTCTGATGCAAATGAAAAGATGAAGAAATCCTTTGTAAAATCAAGACTAATGAGAACTGGTGTTTTGGTAAGTGCTTGTTTTACCAGCTCAAATGATTTCTTTGCTTGTAAGGTCCATTTAACTCCTCCTTCTCTTTTAAGCATGTTTGTCATGTTTCTAAGGAGTTCAGCTAAATTGGGTATGAACCTTCTCAATAAATTAATCTTCCCAATGAAAGATTGAAGTTCTTTGATGTTTCTAGGATGGTTGATTTGCAATATACCATCAATCCTCTTTGTATCTATCCTTATTCCCTCTTCAGATATGATATGTCCAAGAAGTTTACCTTCTTGGAGGCCAAACAATGTTTTCTTTGGATTTAAGGACAACCCATATTTTCTGCATTTTTCAAAGACTTTTCTCAAGTGTATTAGGTGTTCTTCATCCGTTTTAGAATAGACAGTGATTTCATCTAAGTAAATCACTATGAAGTAACCTATTTCTTCTGAAAATGCAATATCCATGGCTCTCTGAAATGTGGCACCAACATTTATTAAACCAAAGGGCATTTTCAAATACATGAAAGTACCCCAAGGAGTAGTAAAGGCTGTTTTAATTTGATCATCAGGATGTACCAATATTTGATTGTAACCTAATAAGCCATCTAGCAAAGAAATTATTTTTGAACCAACTACCCTTTGTAAGATATGATCCATTTTGGGTAAGGGATAATTGTCCTTTAATGAGGCTTTGTTTAAGTTTCTAAAGTCAATGCAAAGCCTTATTTATCCTATTTTCTTCCTAACAGATACAAGATTAGACACCCACTCTCAGTATCTAACAGGTACTATAATTCTAGCATCATACATTTTTCTAATTTCTTTCTCTACTAGAGGTAATTGAACATGGTTAATTCTGCGCAATTTTTGTTTAAAAGGCTTCTGGTTTTCTTTGAGGGGTATCTTATGCTGGATTATTTTTGTATCATATGATTTCAGATCTTCATAACTCCATGCAAATACATCAGAAAATTCTGTAAAAAGCTTAATGTATTTCAGTTTAATGTGAGATGGCAGTGTCTTGGATAATTTGATCATTTTGGGCTTTTCCTCACTCCCTATGTTGCATTCTTCCACTTCAGATTCAATTGGTTCCAATTTTGGATTTTTGGCAGCATCATTCAAGTCAAAAAATTCTTCTAATGGGACCAGTCCTCTTGGCAAGCTGTGATCTTTAAATTGCAGCACTTCTAAGTCTTCATTTTCTCCATCTGTGCTATTTTATATTGTATGTTTGGGTTGATAGGTCAACAGATTTATTTCAGCAATCTCAGCAGATTCTTCTTCTTCAAAAAGGTGATTTTCTTCAGTAGGACAGTCCTCTTGGATTTGTAGATGAGCAGAGCTGCCGGATCCTGTTCATAATCTGAATCTGAGTTTGGTATTTCAAATTCATTTTTGCACTGTAGGAAGTCTTCTATTTGTTTATCTCCATCAAAAAATTGCCAGTATCTTTCATTATCCGGGACAGATGGTCTATATTTGACTTGGGTGGTGCATTGCTTGGTTTCATAAGGTGTAAGACAAGTTCTAGCAGCAAAAACTAATCCATTAGCAAGAATGTTTTGATTCCTTGGGACAAAGGTAAGTTGGAATTCAGAAAAGGTTTTCAACAAGTCCATGGCATCGTCTCTATAGGATCTAAGTCTGGGATGTTTAGCAATATATTCCCCATTTACTTGTCTAATTATCAATTATGAATCCCCATGAAATTTTATTCTTTTGGCCCCTAATTTCTTCAATAAATGCAGGCCTAAAAGAAGAGCTTCATACTCTGCTATGCTGTTTGTACATTGGAAGTTTAATCTATAGGAATGGCCCTTAGCACGATTGTTTTCAATGTTATGCACCCATATACCTGCTCCTGCACCAGTTTTAGAGAAAGACCCATCAAAACTCATACTCCAAAGAGGACTGTTTTCAAATTTTTCATTTATTTCATTGATGTCCTCTTTGTTTTTCTTATCTAGTATGTCACTGTGTTGTTCCTGCATGTCTGCACTATGCTGAATTTTGTTTTGTTCCTCAAGATTTTCAATGTTTTGAGGTTTTATTCTTTGATTTTCATGATCTACACTATTTTTATGACTGTTTTGGACCTCAAGACCTGTGATCTGTTTGTTGTAATTTTATGAATTAGCAAACTGAATTTTAGTTTTCTCCTTGTTTTCCTCTTCATATATGGCTGCCACTATGTTTGGATGCGGTGGGAACACTAGATTGGGAAATGTTTCATTGACTAACTCTTGCTCATTAGGAATCTCATCATTGTAAAGAATGAATGAGTCAAGGTTAGTGTGTATGGAATAAAGAGGAGAGTTTTCTAGTCTTTCTTGGTTACTCACCACGTATTTCATGTGTGTTTCCCTATAAAGTCTTTTAGGTTGACTAAAGACAAGGATGGTGGCATAAGTTATATCCATCTGTATAGTACCTGCAACTTAGCACCCCAGGATATTGAAAGGAGAATGCCATATTTGGGGGGTATATCAGCCACTACAATTTCCATCACTAATCTTTTGGCTAGAATTTGAGCTAAGTTAACACATAGATCTTTTATCAAGCCTAGGCATCTTACTCTACTTAAATCAAAGGAATATAAATCTTTATAAGGTCTAGTTACCTCAAGGTCTAGTTTTTCCATGATTAATTTAGGCATGAAATTATGTGATGCCCCTAAATTAAGCATGGAATTGTGCAAAATATTATCATGGATGTTCAAACTGATGTAGAATGGAGGGGTAGTTCCTTCTTGAAATTTTCCTTCAATTTTAGGGCCAAACAAGAGCTCTGGTGTATCATCATTTAAGTTAACAGTATCATGAATTTCTTCTATGTTTAGAGCTTTCAAAACTTGACATCTATATACATTCTGAGTGACTAACTCAGTGAGTGGGACAAAGATTTTAATTTTGGCAATTTCACTCTCTAGGTTAAAGGGAATCTGATTTTTTAAAATGTTTGATTCAGCCTTCTTAGTCACTGATTCATCAGCAAAATCAACTTGCTCATTTCTACTATTTACAATAGTTAATATGGTTTTTTTAGGAGCATTATCTGAACTGATAGTGCTGCTAGGGTCACCACTATGTTTTTCATTGATTTGGGTGTTTTTTCCCTTGTTTGGATCAGAACTTACAACCACTATTTTATTATTTTCTGCTGTCTTTTTAGAAATATTTTCAGGGCTGTTTTTGGCAGAATTTTCAGAGGTTTTCTTCTTGGGAGTTTCTTGATTCTTTTTACTTCTTAGGTCATTTTGTTTAGGTGATCCTATGATGTCATTTTCAAAGTCTGGTTCAAAGTATTCAGTTTCTGGTCTTCTATCATCATAGGGTGTATATAGACCTTGTTTTCTTTCATAAATGAAATCAGAATCCTCATTGCTTACTCCCAACATGTTTATGTGCTCATCCTCTGTTTGTTCATTTGTTTCTTCATCCCCATTAACATAATTTTCTTGAAAAGGAGGTCTGATCTGTTGATTAGCATCTCTTTGTCTGTTTTGAGGTTTATTTCTCCTAAAGTTCTGATTTTGGTTTTGGGATTGATTCCTGATTTGAGGAGCTATTTTATTTTCTCTAGATTGAGCTATCTCATACATGCTCATCCTCTCCATCATCTTCTCCATAATTCTTTCCAGTTTTGATTCAGATGTAGAAGGTGCAGTGTCTTCCCTGTATGATACCCTCTTCTCAGTTCTCAATCTGGCTCTCTTCTCAATCAGATTTGTTTCCACACTAAGAGCTCCCTTCTGCATGTCTTCTAAAGTTAAGGGATCTCTTTCTCTTAACTGATAGGCCATTTCAGGATCAAATCCTTCAGGGAATTTGGCCAAAGCTGAGCCTTGTGGAGGTTTCAAATCTGGGGGTAGTGCGTTATAAACACTATTAAATCTAGTGCAATAATATTGAACACTTTCCCCAGTATTTCCCTTGAGGTTGTTATAATCTGAAAGTATTTGGAGAGGGTTCTTCCTAACTTGCCATTTGTTTATGAATGTTTGATGGAAAGCTTGGAGATCATTGATACTATGAGGGGTTAAGCCTTTGAACCATTTTCTTGCTTCTCCCCCTAAAATTTGAGCAAATAATCTAAGTTTAATGGTCTCATCATCTATCTCATTTCTATCAAAACAATCATTCATCTTGTCCACATGTATTTGAGCAGTGATGGAACCACTAGCATCATATAATGGGATCTTGGACTGATAGTCATGTGGAAAATTGGTTAAAGGTAAAGGAAGAACTAGAGGAGCATACCATGCTGCCATGATAGGAGGCTGTGGAAAAAATGGGGGGTTTACAAGTGGAAGGTTTATGAAAGGAGGGGGAGGATGGGATGGAGTAGTTTGAACAGTGGGTGTATGAACAACAGAAGTGCTTGGACTAGCAAAAGACTATTGAGAAGATTTATGATGAGAAAAACCAAAGTTATGAATAAAATGAAGGTCAGGTGGGGTGGTTTCTCTACTACCAGGATGTTCACCACTATGTTGGGGTGAGTGTGGAGACTCAAAGTCTATCTGATCTATATCATCAAGTGACCTAGTTCTGAATGGGTTTCTTAAGTCAAATTGTGTATCTTGTAGAGCTAAGAGATTTTCAGGGACAAAGTTAGCTCTATGAATTGGTCTGACAACAGTTGAAGTCTTATATTTAGGAGATTTCCTAAGGATGTTTTCTAGATTATCAACTATCTCCGGAGGATTTGGGTCAGGATAGCCTCTAGCGTAAATCTTTCTAGAAGCCACTATGTGGTGTTTTTAGACCCAATAATGAGAAAAGTTCAGCCAAATATGAGAGTCTTTAAGAGGCTAACTAATCTTTTCAAAGAAAACTCAATCTTCAAATTCTTCTTAACTGAGTTTCTATGATGTTATGATAAATGTTTTCCCAGTGGAGTTTTAGGAAAAACCAAAGGGGTCAGCAGGCCTATTAAATACCAATGGAGTCGCCAGGTGAAGGATTTTTACTTATTTTCAAAGTTTGGTTGTTGTTCACCATCAACAATCAATAATAACCAGTCTTGGTGACACTTGTTTCATTTAGAAATAGGGGTTAATTGAGTTGTGAAGTTATCCATTACTCAATAATCTCCCCAGTATGGTCGCCAGTATGTTGGGGTCTCTGTAATTTGCAAGATTGGCAAGAACAATGCTGCAGAGCCTACATCAAAACCACTTTGGAATCCTAGGATCTATCCCTCTTGGATTCAGAGAGGGATCTCTCTATATGAGTGTTTTCAAAGATATTTTTTTAAGTTTTATGATATTAGGCTAGTTATAAGGCACAAGGGTTTTTGTTTGTTTTGGTTGGAATGAATATCATCAAAATTAAGGAAGTATTTTTGAGGGGTAAAGGTGTGAGCAGGTTGACAGAATGGTTCAACTGATAGGAGAGTTAAGAAATAGTGTCAATCCATTGGGCTATGGAGTCACAAAGGGATTTAATTGCATAACAAGTTTCAAGAGTGGTCCATGGGGCAAGTCATCTATGTCAAAGGATTCATTAGATTGATTTGTGATATGGAAACATAAAAAGTGTTGTGAAAGAAACAAACACACAAGGAAAACAAAGGACAGTCTAAGATCAGGTAAGTACTTTTAAACTAGCCTGCTTTTAGCATGCACTTAATGGAAAGACACAAAAGTAACCTAAGATCAGGTAAGTACTTTTAAACTAACCTGCTTTTGATATAATTTTAAAGGAAAACATTAAAAACAAAGAATAGCTTAAGATCAAGTAAAGTCTTTTAACTTAGCCTTCTTTCAGCATATTCTTAAGGAAAAACAGTTTAAAAAAAAGAATAGCTTAAGATCAAAGAAGGACTTTTGACCTAGTCTTCTTTCAGCATATTCTCAAAGGAAAACAATTAAAATGAACATAAAAAGTAGCCTAAGATTAGGTAAGTACTTTTAAACTAGCCTGCTTTTGACATACTAACAGCAAAAAAATTGAAAACCGGGCCCTGAGGAGAGCTGGCCTCTAAATAGACTCTGTCCCCACATCTCTTGATTCAGCTTTTATTCCACACAAGAAATCTTCTCAATTTATTTTACAAAATTTCTGAGTCAATTTCAGAGAATTTGACAAATAAATGCATTAGATCAAATTTGATTTAAAGCCCAACACAGATATATATATATATATATATATATATATATATATATATATATATATACACACACACACTACCCTTTTCATTCTCTATTCCCACACGCATAACTCATACGCACATTCATTTCATATTACCCTTTCATTTGATAAATACTTTGGAGATTCAAGTATATGTCAATGACCTTACACTTTGCAATATCTCCAATGCAGAGTTTAGGCACTAACTTCGGGAATTAAAGTTTAAACAATTATCCTCGCACTTAACCTTATGACTAAGTTTAAACACTTCTGGGCTTATGTGAATAACCCGACTATATTACCAATGAAACACTCTAATGTACTTTAGGCCTTGGGCCCACATATACAATCGACGGATTTCAATTAAATTTAACAACCATACCTTGACTTATCTTCGGAATAGATTCGGATGCGATCATCGTTCGATCTTCCTACCCTCAGATCGAACGTCGTCCATTGATATCGCGTTATTTCTGCAACCTACCTTTAACACCTCCAACGAACGCGATGAGGGCGATTTAAGACCGATGACGTGGCTTCATTTCATTGAATCGCTTTTTTCTTGAGCGGTTTGGGCTCCAGCTAAAAGCTGTGCAATGGTAGTGGTTTCGGTTTCACGAAACTACTCGTGGTTTTAGAATAGTGATTGACCAGAGTTTCATCAGGGTTGAAACTACTCCTTATATTCGCTCCGACTCACAACTCAGGGTTCTAACTTCGGCGTAGGGTCTTCAATTAACAATAAGACAGTCCATTCTCTTATGAGCAGGTTTTTTTTTCATTACAAACGAAAGTCCACAGTTCTACGACAAACACATTTCTAAGCGTGCTCTTTCGAAGGCTAATAGAACATACACGACTCGACACCTACAACGAAGCTCAATACTTCCATTCATGGCCTCTTACAGGGTTATAACGACAGAACATCTCCCAGAATTTCAAGGGGAATCAAGGCTCAATATAGACAGAGGTTTGCGGAGGTTTAACACAGCAATTTATTTCATCGAAATTAACTCAGAACTGGAGGTTCTAACACCTTGGAATTTAAGCAATTACGCATCAAGACAGTTATACACACCATCCCACACTAATGATCAACAAACACTGAAGTTTATTCAACAGAGAGCATTGTTTAATACACACAATCTTTACTGTGGAAATCCCCCCTTTCAAAGTATCTGAGGTTACATTATATGCATGTCAAATTCCTCTTCAGTTCCTCTCTGAGGACTGTTTCTAGTCTAATCAAAGGCCCAATTAAAATTTATTCGAATAACTGAAACAAGACAGATGGATTGAATCCAAACCTATTCTACTTCTACTGACTCTAACTGTTCTAAAAGCAACATACAGCTAAGGTATTGACACCTTGCTGTTACAATTTCGAATGATTTCAGCCCTCCTAGCCACAACATGTGGACAAATTTCCTACATTGCTGGCTAGTGCCTAATTCCCTTGCATCAGACTCCTGAGGGAAATTTTCTTCATGGACCCCTTTCCATGAGCTCTTCCACTGATCTGCCTACCTTCTGCAACATTCCTTCAGTCATCCAAGTGGCATCTTCCTCTGGCTGGTCCTTCCACTTAACTAAGTACTGAAAGTACTCTTTTCCTCTGGTCTTCTTGAACACTCTTTTGTCCAATATCTTTTCTTGTTGCAGTGGTTGTGCTGGAGGTAGCTGCTTTGCCTATTCAATCTATTCCTTGTTTGTTGGTCCTTCTTCTGCACCATCATCTTCATACTTGTACAGATCTGCAACATTAAAAATGGGAGATATTCCAACATCAAGAGGAAATTCAATCTCATAAGCATTAGCAGAAAACTTTCTAAGTATCTTGCATGGCCCAATCTTTTTAAACTTCAGTTTGTTATACTGCTTCTTTGGGAATCTCTCCTTTCTCAAGTGTGCCAAAACCAAATCTCCTACTTCAAAATGGACTTCTCTTCTACTCAAGTCTGCTCTACCTTTGTATTTGATGTTGCTGCCTTGTAGCTGCTATTTCACTTGTTCATATATGGCTTGGATTTCTGAAGCAAATTCCTCACCATCAACACTCCTCAGCTCTACCTTTCCCAAATTTCTTAACTCTGATATTCCTCTGGGGTGCATTCCATAAACAATATGGAATGGGCTCTACCCTGTGCTTCTATTTGGTGAGTCATTATATGCATATTCTGCTTGAGGAAAAATATGATCCCACTGCTTGGGATGCTCTCCTGCAAGACTTCTTAATAAATTTCCAAGACTTCTATTCACTACCTCAGTTTTTCCATCAGTCTGAGGATGATAAGCTGAGCTGAAACTCAGTTTGGTACCAAGTTTCTTCCACGGTTTCCTCCAAAAATGGCCCATAAATTTGGTGTCTCTGTCTGAAACAATACTCTTGGGCAACCCATGCAACCTAACAACTTATTTGAAAAACAAGTTAGCAACATGGGTGGCATCACTAGTTTTATAACATGGAATAAAATGTGCCATTTTGGAAAATATTTCCACTAAAACAAAGACTACATCATTCCCTCTCTGAGTCTTGGGCAATCCTAGAACAAAATCCATACTCACCATGTCCCAAGGCCTGTCTGGAATAGGCAAGGGAGTGTATAATCCTGCATTCTAGCTCCTTCCTTTGGCATATTAACAGATTTTGCAATTCTTCACAAACTTGTCCACTTATTCTCTCATCTTGGGCCAATAATAGAAGTGGCTCATCTGTTCATAAGTTTTATCAGTACCAAAGTGCCCAGAAATTCCACCACTATGCTTCTCCTTGATCAAATTTTCTCTCATGGAACATTTTGGTACACACAGTTGGTTTCTCCTGAATAGTAAGTCCTCCTGCAAGAAATAATCTAGCCAATGGCTTCTATCTGTTAGAAGTGGGTTACAACATGCTTTAAATTCCTCCTTAAAGTCTGAATCTGTTTTATACAGTTCTTTGAGAAAATCAAAGCCTACAACTTCAAAATTGGTTTCTTGAATAAGCATGTGCCTCCTACTCAAAGCATCAACTAATTTATTTGCTTGGCCACTTATATGTTTCAAAACAAAGTTAAAACCTTGGAGATACTCAACCCAATTGGCATGCTTATGATTTAACTTGGGCTGCTGTACAATGTACTGCAAAGCATGATTATCAGAGTATAATACAAATTCTTTGGACATTAAATAATGCCTCCACTTTTTCAATGCCTGAACAATTGCATAGAATTCCTTCTCATAAGAAGAATACTTCCTTCTGGTGTCATTAATCTTTTCACTAAAATAAGCTACAAGCCTATCATCCTGACTCATCACAGCTCCAATGGCTTCTCCACTGGCATCACACTTCACTTGAAATGGTTTAGTAAAATCAGGCATAATTAAAACAGGCTTTTCAGTTATCTTTTGCTTCAAAAATTTAAAATTTATTTCTGCTTCAGAAGTCCATTTAAATGGTTGTTTTCTCTTCTTTATTGTCTCAATGATGGGTGCATTAATCTTATTGAAGTTTCTTATAAATTTCCTGTAAAAACTGGCAAGTCCATGGAAACTCCTTACCTCAAAAACATTTCTGGGTGAAGGCCACTCCACAATTTCCTTAACCTTTTCTGGGTCCATCTTCAATCCTTCTGCAGCGACAAAAAAGCCCAAAAACACCAACTCTTCCTTCATGAATGAGCATTTCTTTAATTTTATCAACAGTTTCTCTTGGTGCAACTTATTCAAGACATAATTAAGATGCCTTAGATGCTCTTCTTTAGTTTTGCTGAAAACTAATATATCATCCAGATACACTATCACAAATTTACCAATGAATTCTTTCATCACTTCATTCATAAATCTCATAAAAGTGCTAGGTGCATTTGACAACCCAAAAGGCATTACCATCCATTCATACAGTCCTTCATTTTTCTTAAAGGAAGTTTTCCACTCATCACCCTCCTTGATTCTAATCTGATGATATCCACTTTTTAAATCTAACTTTGAAAAATATTTGGCACCACTCAAACAGTCCATTAAATCTTCAACTCTAGGTAAAGGGAATTTGTACCTGATTGTTATCTTATTGATTGCTCTGGAATCAGTACACATTCTCTAGCCTCCATCTTTCTTTGGGCTAAGTACTGCTGGTACTGCACATGGACTCAAACTTTCTCTGATCAACCCCTTGTCCACTAACTCTTGTACTTGCTTCCTGATTTCCTCATTCTTTGTGGGAGTCATCCTGTAGGCTGCCTTATTTGGAATATTTGAACCAGGGATAAAATCTATTTGATGGCTGATATTTCTCACAGGGGGCAGCTCATCAGGTAAATCATCCACAATAATGTCACAATAACTGTCTAACATCTCTTGGATTTCTATTGGCAAATCAAAAATCTTTTTACAAGTAAGGACTACCTTAGGTTTGCAAACTAAAGCAAAGCTTACCTCTTCTTCTTCAATCTATTGTAGATACTCCTTCGCGCTCAACAACAAGGTCTTTGGATCAGCCACTCTGCTTGATGGTTCTCCTTCTTCCATGGGTATCAATGTATGATGTACCCCATCTTTGAAGAACTTGTAAGTGTTCTTCTTGCCATCATGCACTGCTGCTCTGTCATACTGCCAAGGTCTACCCAGCAGTATGTGACACACATCCATGGGCATCACATCACACAGGACTTTTTCTTTGTAGTTCTATCTCACACTGTTCCTTTACAATCAGCTGGTGCCCTTTATGCAGCCAGGACACCCTGTAGGGATTTGGCTGCTCCCTTGTCTTCAGTTTCAACTTCTCTATCACCTCAATGGAAACCAGATTGTCTGTGCTGCCAATATCAATGACTAGCTGGCAGCATTTCCCCTGGACTTTGCATATGCTTCTAAACAAAGTCTTCCTTTGTGCAGGCTCAGTGACCTCTTTGGCTTGTTTCAACAGGACCTTATTAACCACCAAGGATTCTCCTTTCTCAGGTAGAATTTCCTCTTCAATTTCTGCCTCTTCTCCAGCCTGGGCAACAATATCATTTCTTGGGCCAGCACCCATATTCTCTGGGCACTCATAGTGCTTGTGTCCCACTTGATGAAATCTATAGCACCACAATTATCTACCTCTGCCTTTGCCTCCTCTTCCTCTATAGGAACCCTTTCTACCTCTTGCATCACCCTCCGTAGATGCATTCTGAGGTGAGTTGCTGCTAGCTCCATCTCTAGGTGTTGTAGACTTTCCTCTACCACCCTGACTTCCCTTTCCACGAAAAGTACCTCTCCCTTTGGCAGACTACTTTCTCAGGAGTTTCTCCTCTGCTTTCAAGGCCATCTGATAGGCCTCTTCCACTGTCTTAGGAGACAGAAGACCAATCTCATCTTGGATCTCCAGCTTGAGACCATTCACATATCTGGAAATCTTTTCTGGTGTGTCTTGAAATTGCCTAACTCTTATACTTACTCTATAGAATTCTTCTGTGTATTCCTTTACTGTCAGCAACCTTTGTCTCAGGTTATGCATTTGCCTAAACAATGTTAGCTGATAATCACTAAGCAAGAATTTACCTTTTAGTTTAGCCATCATCCTGGTCCAACTTTTGATAGGTTGTTTACTAGCTCTCCTTCTTTCCGCTTGCACTCCATCCCACCAAAGTACATCATGTCCCTTCAGCTTTGTTACTGCAAACTTAACTTTTTTATCTTCACTCATTTCTTCATAGTCAAAGCACTTGTTCATCTCATTCATCTAGTCCACCAGCTCTTCTGGATTCAGTCCTCCCGCAAAACTTGACACTTCAATATTGGGCTTAACTGCAGACCCCAGAACAGTTCTGAGGAGCCTCATCTCAGGAGGAATCTAGGCATTTTCTCCAGATTCTTCTTTTTCAGGTTCACTAATTTCTTTAGGATATCTGGGCTATCCTAGCTCCATGGCATCCAATCTGGCTTGGACCCTCTGCAAGGTCTCCAACACTTCTGCATTGGCAACAGGTCTGCCTCTCCTTCTGCCAACACCTCTAACAACTCGGATAACCATGTTAGTTATATGCAAAACAGCTCTGATACCACATATGACAGCAACAAAATTGAAAACCAGGCCCTGAGGAGAGCTGGCCTCTAAATAGACTCTGTCCCCACATCTCTTGATTCAACTTTTATTCCACACAAGAAATCTTCTCAATTTCTTTTACAAAATTTCTTATCAATTTCAGAGAATTTGACAAATAAATGCATTAGATCAACTTTGATTTAAAGCCCAACACAGATATATATATATATACACTGTCCTTTTCATTCTATATTCTTGCACGCATAACTCATACACACATGCATTTCATATTACCCTTTCGTTTGAAAATGACTTTGGAGATTCAAGTATATGTCAATGACCTTATACTTCGCAATATCTCTAATGCAGAGTTTAGGCACTAACTTCAGGAATTAAATATATTAAATGTTGACACCCAACCAATTATCCTTGCACTTAACCTTATGACTAAGGTTAAACACTTCTGGGCTTATGTGAATAACTCGACTATATTACCAATGAAACACTCTAATGTACTTTAGGCCCCAGGCCCACATATACAATCGATTGATTTCAATTAAATTTAACACCCATACCTTGACTTATCTTTGGCGCAGATTTGGATGTGATCATCGTTCGATCTGCCTACCCTCAGATCAGATGTCGTCCATTGATATCACGTTATTTTTGTAACCTGCCTTTAACACCTCCAACGAACTCGATGAGAGCGGTTTAAGACCGATGACATGGCTTATTTTCATTGAATCGTGTTTTTCTTGAGTGGTTTTGGCTCCAGCCAAAAGCTGTGCGATGGTAGTGGTTTCGGTTTCACGAAACTACTCGTGGTTTTAGAACAGTGATTGACTGGAGTTTCACCGGGGTTGACACTACTCCTTATATTTGCTTCAACTCACAACTCAGGGTTCTAACTTCGGGGCAGGGTCTTCAATTAACAATAAGACAGTCCATTCTCTTATGAGCGGGTTTTTTTTTCATTACAAACGAAAGTCCACAGTTCTACGACAAACACATTTCTAAGCACGCTCTTTCAAAGGCTAATAGAACATACACGACTCGACACCTGCAACGAAGCTCAATACGTCCATTCATGGCCTCTTACAGGGTTATAACGATAGAACATCTCCTGGAATTTCAAGGGGAATCAAGGCTTAATATAGACAGAGGTTTGCGGAGGTTTAACACAGCAATTTATTTCATCGAAATTAAATCAGAACTGGAGGTTCTAACACCTTGGAATTTAAGCAATTACGCATCAAGACAGTTATACACACCATCCCACACTAATGATCAACAAACACCGAAGTTTATTCAATAGAGAGCGTTGTTTAATACACACAATATTTACTATGGAAATCCCCCCTTTCAAAGTATCCGAGGTTACATTATATGCATGTCAGATGCCTCTTCGGTTCCTCTTTGAGGACCGTTTCTAGTCTAATCAAAGGCCTAATTACAATTTATTCGAATAACTGAAACAGGACAGATGGATTGAATCCAAACCTATTCGACTTCTACTGACTCTAACTGTCCTAAAAGCAACAGACAGCTAAGGTATTGACATCTTGCTGTTACAATTTCGAATGATTTCAGCCCTCCTAGCCATAACATGTGGACAAATTTCCTATATTGCTGGCTAGTGCCTAATGCCCATGCATCACATACTCTTAAGGGAACTTTTCAAAGTAACTGTTGGAGAAGAAATTAGAGGACAGTCCTAACCATATACTTCTCTAATTCAAATTTACTTAGCAAACTTTTCAAGAACATTCAAGGAAAAAATCTCAAGTTTTACTCAGCAAGACATTGGCTCACCAACATTCCTTGACTGATTACACTCTATTGAATTATCCTCAAATACAAAATTAGCAGAAAACATAAAGATAAAGATTTATCAGTGAGATTTAGGGTACTTGACAGTAAATCCTAATCTATATTTGCTGTTATTTATTAGAGAAAGTGGACAGTATGGAAAACATGAGAAAAATGACAATTACAGTAAGAAACACATCACCATTGACATAAACCAGGATCCCATAAATCAACTTGTGTATTTGATGTTCAAACCAATTACAATCTTCAAGTCCAGTGGGTCTTTTACAGCTTCAAAACTCTCTTATCAGCCTATTTTTCTTCAATTACAAAACAGAGCTTCAGTAGCCTCGATAGCTATTTACACTTGATAAGTATTCAACCAATAATAATAATGAACTCCTCATATGATATATATATATATATATATATATATATATATATATATATATATATATATATATGATATATATAGGTGATTTTGAGGAGGTGGAGTAAGAAGGAGGTCTATTTGTTTAATTAACACAGAGTAAATGCTTCTCGGCCTTTGGGAGGCCAAATGGAGAAGTGTTTAGATGTTTTAACTCTGTTTTCAATTAATTTTACATTAAATTTTATCTAATTCAGTCACTTTTGTTGAATTTGGAGGCTTTTGGTAGGCTGGCAATTAATTCTGAGCTGTCTTTGGCAAAATATCTCTGACTGTGAATTTACTGTGTATTCTTTTGAGGAAATAAGTCTGTAGGTGGCATTTCTGATCTTTGGAGGAGTAATTGCTTTGATGATTTGGCATTTAAAGCCTTCCTCTTGCTAATCTGTCATAATTTATCACTTTTATACCCTGATTAGGCCTTGATATTTCTTTTGGGCCTTTATAATCATCTTCAGAGCCTTTAAACTTTTCCTGTTGGCTGCATTTACCTTTAAACTGTGTTTTAACATTTAAAACTGTAGGATTAAACCTTCAATCCTTCAATCTTATGAATTAACCCTTTTCACTTTGGTTATTTGCTGACTTTCCCTTTAATCCACTGTATCAACCTTTAAATTATTGGTCAAGTCTTCAAATCTTCGATTTTTTGTCTTTAACTTTTAATCTTCAAATTTCACTATATTTTCTCTTTGCTGTGGATAGGAGGTTTTCATCGAAGTGGGAGGGTTTCTTATAATAACCAACGCTCATGGAGCACTGGTCAAACTGTGAAAACAAACCCTGTTAACTCCCCTTTTTCGTGATTTTTCCTCTTTTTGGACCACGAGGGTCCTCATCTTTTGGCCCTGTCCCTTATGAATCAGGAGAAGGCCTTTTGTCTTTAAAACCGCCATCAAACCTGCAAAAAACCAATAAAAATGTTAAATAAAACCGGCAGGGTTGGAAAATACTGATTTTGGAGGCTGGCGGAGGCAGGGGAGCAGGATATGCAGGCGGAAGAGGAGATTTCATGGCGGAGAGGCGAAAACCTGTGAAAATAGGGTTCAAATGTTCATTTTGGTGCGAAAAATGGGTTGGCGGTTTTGCGAAAACCGTCGGCAGTTTTCATGCGACATTCGGGAGGTAAACGGTTTTGCCCAGAGGGAACGCGATTCAATCAAAAGTGGACACATGGCTTTTTCAAAACCAGCAATCTAGTGTAATTTTGGATCGTTAAACCCCGGCGGCAAAATTTATGCGAAACGAGATGCTGATCGTTGGATGAGAAGGGTCAGATCCAACG
Source organism: Pinus albicaulis (assembly GCA_034641835.2). Classification (NCBI taxonomy): domain Eukaryota; kingdom Viridiplantae; phylum Streptophyta; class Pinopsida; order Pinales; family Pinaceae; genus Pinus; species Pinus albicaulis. The sequence continues at coordinate 540,930,258 of CM076576.1, read as the reverse complement.
GTGGGGAGAAGAGTGTGATGGGAAAGGTGCGTGGGCGAGTTCTTAGTGGGAGCCAGGTGGCAAGCAATGATTGGATGGGTGACTGGGTAGTGGAAGGTAAGCCCCGACGAGATTGGATGTCAGGTTAAAGGAGAGCCGTTGGATTTGATTAATCAACGGATGGGATTGATTATAGGGGTGAACTGATATAAATAAGTCGGGAGAATAGGATAGGAGGGGAGGCATGGTGGCCGTTGATCTTTGAATATCAACGGTGGGGATGTATTTGTGGAGTGATAAGGCGAGGGAAAATATATAAAGGGACGGGGGCTTAAAGAACAAGAGAAGGCAGGGTCCGATGGAGGGATAAGGTGACTTGAGGCGGAGAAAAAGGGATAAGGAAATGGCGGAGAATGGGGCGATCGATGGGTTAAATGAGGGCTGTCGGATCCTATGGAACTATGGTGTAGATCTCATCGGGGTATTTTTATCGGGGTGGGAAGTTTATAAAGAAAATGCGGGTTTTGAAATGGAAATGTCGATGCGATGGGGGCTTGGGAGAAGGAAAAAGCGCGGTTCTGTAGGAGAATGAAGAACCGGGGCTAAGGGAAGAGGAGTTGAGAGTGAAAGGTTTAAGCGCCCGGTTGTGGGGCTTGGTCACATGACGTAGAAAAAGTTGGGGGCTAAAAACCCAAAACTTTAATATGAGTGAAAAGGCCTAAAATGAGGCTTTTTGAGGTGTTTTTAAGGTTCCGATAAGGAAAAATGGGTAATTTAAACCATAAAAAAAGGATTTTTTATGAGTTAAAAAGGCATTTTTGAAGGTTTTTTAGGATAATGAAGGGAAAATGAGAAGGAGAAAAGGGGATTTTTCAGAGGAAAATGAAGGGTAAATAAGGGCAAACAATGAGTGACACAGGTTTAGAAAATGAGGGAAAATGGCCTAAAAAATAGTCTCTTTGGACATCAACATGGTTTCTTGGTGGATTTTTTGAATGAAACAGCAGTGAAGATTATTTTTTTAGTTCAGACAGCATCAGAAGGCTTCAAGAATGAGAATTTTTCTATGAAAATAATCTCTTGAAGGCTCAGGACCTGTTTTAGCCATAATTTTCCATGACAAAAATTTACTAATGGCTAACATCTTGGATGAGATATGTTATCCAAATCTCCATGATCTTCTCCTTGGAATAAGCTTGAATAAATATCCTTTGAATTCTTGAATTGGTGGAGGAAATATTCAAGAATATTTTTGAATAATCCTTTCAAATAATCCTACACATTACAAAGCTCATCCACATTTGAGATATTAATGAAATATGTTAATTTTCCAATAATTAATCACAAATTCTCTTATAATATTAAAAATAAATAAATTGGAAAATAATGAGGTGAACCCATGAAAATGGTATGATTAATGGTTAAATGAGGTGATATAATGTGAGGAATGGTGAGGATTAACATGATAAAAATGCGACTATTACGAGACCCAACAATTAGTATATCATCAAAACTTTACAAACACAAATTTTCTAAGGAAGGGTTTGAAAATGGAATTAATCAAACCTTGAAATGTGGAAGGTGCATTAGTAAGGCCAAAAGGCATGACCAAAAATTCATAATGACCCTAATGAATTATGAATGTTGTTTTCAGAATGTCTTCAATGTTCATTCTAATTTCATGATATCTTTAACGAAGATCTAGCATGGTGACATAAATTGCTCCATGTAATTCATCCAAAAATTCATCACTAACAGGAATGAACAAATTATATTTAATAGTAATTTTGTTTAGTTCCCTATAATTCGGACACATTCGCCATGATCCATCCTTCTTGTGCACCAATACTATTGGAGCAAAGAAAGAACTTTAACTAGGTTGTATTATATCAGATTATATAATTTTTGCAACCATATGTTCAATTTAACTCTTTTGGGCATATGGATATCTATAAGGTCTGATGTTTGGAGGAACACTTCTTGGAAGCAAATTAATAACATGACCATGATCATGAATAGATGGGAGGCCTTTTGGAGTCTCAAATACCTTGGAATGATTGTCCAAGACTTTTTCGAGATCTATAGAAATAGATGATTTCGTTGTTTGAACCTCTAGTGAGCATAAATGTGAAATTATGCCCCGTTGTTATTTATTCAGAAGATTTATCATGCCATTATAGCTAATTATATTTATTGGTTTCCCTGCGATACCATGGAAATACCCCTTAATTGAAATTCCTTCCATTCCCAAAAAAAAAATCAAGAAAATTTGTTGAAAGTTAAAAGCTATCATCCCCAAAGATTGTAACCATTGGATTCCTAGTACAACATCAACACCACCCATTGGAATGGAAAGAATTGGACTATTCAATACATATTACCCCATGGTTAGCTTGATATTATGGCACTTTCCAGAGAAATTTATAGTTCCACCATTTGCAACCATCACTTGACAATACCTCATTCACCTTCTGCCATGTAATGTCTAATTCTTTATCTATAAACAACTGAGTGTATGAGAAAACTGGAAAGTTCACTAGAGCACTCTAAACTCTCTCTCCAGTGCTACCCTTTGTGGTGTCCTTTGATATAGATATCTTGGGAGCCATAATGACAATAATTTATAAAGAGAAGTGCTCAAAAAATGTGGTACCTGTAAGAAAGAAATGAACTTGTGGCAGACATAAATTAGCTCAAGAAAAATGAATTTTAGAGTAATATCAAGGAAACCACCACAAAATTGAGAGGGGAAACTATGGAATTTATGAGCTGAGGGAAGAGACTGGCCTCATGAACTACACATTGCACAATATCAGTGTCAAGGGAGAGGCTTGAGGCTTGGGACTACGCAATGCACAGTCTCAGCCTGGGAAAACTAAGGGAGAGATTGCACATTGTGCAGTCTCAGTGGACAAGGGTAAGGCTTGAGCCCTAGAAATGTGTAATGTGTAGTAGGGGAAGCTAGGAACTGTGCATTACACAGTCTTAGAGGCTAAGCACAAGGCTTCAACCTTGTAGATGTGAAATGCGCAATTGAACATGGAAACCATTGTCTAAGTGACAAGAAGATTTTCCTGGGAAGGGGATGGGAAAGTGGAAGATCTAATAGATAGTGCAAGTAAGAGTGCAAAGCAAACTAAGGAAAGATAGATCAGTGGGAATCAAGTGCAAGAGAATAACATGCAACATGAAAAACAAACATGCACTGGAAAATGCCAAAACGACGACCACTAGTGGGAAAAAAATAAGAATTTGATGTGGCACTTGTAAAAGCGAACGACGGACCAAACCAAAAATTTTACAAGCTAAAATAAGTTAAAATTTCATTAAATATGAAGAGAAACAAGAAAAACAACATTCATATAAGAGAAACAACAAAAAGTGACAGAAAAAGTGGCAAATGATGACAAAAGAAAACCTCACTGTTATATGGAATTCTAATCTATGAATAAACTAGATTCCCTAAGTGTGGTGATCCTTCACTCAGAACAACAGAAGAAAGAAAAATAATATTTTCTGTAAGACAAGTAGATAGACAAAAAGGAAAGAAACCTACTTGTGATCCTTTCGCTCTCTTTCTCCTTCTTTTGTTGTTTTCGTCGCTCTCAATCCAGCTAAAGCCGCTAGATCGATACATGAAATCAAAGAGAGAGAACAACAAACAACACACAAATATACAAGTATCTACTTATGTTAACCAAATTGAACTGATTAGATCTAAGAATACATACAGAATTGAGAATGTAATTCACAAGATATAAGCACACATATGAGAAAATGAACAAATATCTTTATTAAGAAAGTAGGAGGAGAAGATTACAACCAATAGATCGATTCATCGTCAACCTGCTCCAACTTCATTCCATCCTCGTCACACCAAGCATCATCTCAGCAACATAATAGTACTTCTATCTCTCATCAATTGAGAATCCAACAACATAACATTACACAAATTTATCCCTCTCTAGCACTTAGATGAGTGCTCAATTTATAGGGAAATTGAAGGTGGTTTCTCAATAAATGGAATTGAATGGATTTATAATAATAGGTGAGACATGTTTCCAAGTTCAGTGGTGATGGATGAACACTTGTATTCGAGGTATGACACCTATGAGCTCTTCTAGAAGGCACTGGACATGTGGAGATTCCCGGAACAATGATGATTTTTCTCCCAGGAGACCAACACACCCTTAAATGTCGGGAAGTGCACTACAGCACACCCTTGCAGGGAGGTAAGTGTAATGCAACACACTTAGGCCCATTCAGAGGTGCATTGATGAGTCAATGGGTCATATAATCTATACTTCAAACATTGGAAATCTCACAATTGAAGCCATCAATGGAATGGCTTCTCTTAGGGCATATAACAATTGAATTATGGGATGATAGAACCTATTCATTGGTCTTGTGGGATGATGCCTAATTTTACCGGGTCGCAGGGGATGATGCCCAAATTAACTTATAACAGCTGCCCCCCTAAAGCATGAAGTCAAAATAATGATAATATTTGGATGAGATTATTTACGATGTGATGAGTAGGATTTGAAGTGGACTATGACCTGCACCAATTTGCAATACATTACATCATGATATCTTACATCTTGGACATGAATTGCTGAGGGAGGCATACCCATGTTCAACACATAAACTATCATAACATGTACATAATTTAGAAAGTCGTCTACAAATATAGACATGCCTACATATATAGGCCCATGTTTGGATGACCATCTGTATGTAAAGCCATCGTATGGATGATGTGGTACAATTCCTGAAATCGCAACCCTGATGGATGGAACTAGATCTGGGGTCTTCTTATCTCGTTCATTCGATCGTTTAAATACAAGTCTAACCATGCGAATATATGATCTGAAGTCGAACATGAGAAGACATCGTTTGATTACTAGCCAATGATGTGTGCTGTTAACAGACGCCAGAGAAACTGCCTTCGATGTTAATGGTTATCAAGGTACTGCAGTACAATTTTCAAGGCGTGAATAGATGATTCGATGTCGAACACAAAAAAAATATTTCGGTCTAAGGTCCAAAAGCGAGAAACCTGCCGATGATGTAGCAAGCTCCAAGGCACTAGAAATATGTTTCTAAATTAACTTCCTGGATGATGAGATGATGTCGACAGGAAGAAATATTATCGCAAAATGAGAGTAATTATTTTGGAGACAAAATGTGACTTGATGTAGCAATGTTCATGGATGGCGGTCATGAAAATAAAGGTTTATGAGTATTGCTGAAGATGAGGAATTATTGGATGACTTCTCTTGAACATATTGGCGACACTGAAATGAGTTGGTAGCATTGACCCAAAACCAAAGTGATGGTATGATGAACCTTCAAGAAGATTACCCAACCCAAAGCCACGATGATGAAGTGAAAGTGTCATGTTCAAGAGCGACCTGTTACCATAAAGTGTTCTATTATTTTCCCAAATTTTCCCTAGTCATTGCTGACCAGTACCTCTTTATTTTTTAACAAGCTTGAGGAGGGTAACATATGCTTTGTATATAATACGACACTTTAGGTGAATCCATCATTATTTAATGATTTAACGAGTCTAGCGATAATGAAACTCAATCTTTCCATGATCGACAAGTTCGTCACTATTTTATGTTTTAACGAGTCTAATGACAATGAAAACCTGGTCCTTTTTCATGTTTAGAGAGTTTGAAAAAAGGGAAAAAAAAGAAAAATCCATGAGTCCTTTTTCATAAATTTGTCGCCGAGGTCCGAAAAAATGTAAAATGATACCTGAGAAAACCTCTTAGCCATGTTCGGCCAAGGTGTTCCTTTTTCGTAAATAATCTATCTCAGTCCGGAAAAGGGTTAAAATTATACTGCATAGATGTCGTTTCATTTACTTTCATGAGCTTGAAAAGACAAGTGCTCGACAATATTTTCACATTATCGGAGTCTAAAAAGAGCTGAAAGAAGACTCTAGGGGGTTCCTTTTTCACATTTATAAAATCTCAAAAAAGAGGATAAAAGTATGCTTTGTGGTCAAATCATTCTTGAATAGTTGTGTACTCTAAACTCACTGTATCAGTTGTAAAACCTGTTCATAGAACCATCAAATGGACTTAAAATACATGTTTCATAGTAAAAATGAATAAATACTATAGTCAAATCATTAAATATGAATTAGATAATTAAAAAGACTATTAAAAAGTAGGTTTTACCATTTCATTTTACCATTCCATAGTTACCATTTGAAAACTAGGAGCTTTGAACCAGTTTTTCCCTCGAACTTCAACGGTTGGTTACAACAGTTTCAGTGGATGATTTCTCTTGTCATTTGATCCAAGTTGGAGCTATGAACCTTCTCTTTCTTTTAGTATCATTTATGTTGCCTTTCATGGTAAAGTTTTAGGGTTTTTAGCCCCTTAGGGTAAATATATTACGTTCTGAGGGAAACACACCCTTGAATGTCGAAAGGTGCATTGCAGTGCACTAAAATTGAAGTCCAGGTGCACTGCAACACTCTGTCCCTTGACCTATGGTACGTTGGGTGCATTCTCATTTTTGTTTCTTGCTATGTGCCCAAAATTTCCCAATTTTTTTACATGAAATGGATCCTAATGAAGCTTATGATTGGCTTTCAGGTATTGATCGAATCAAAATGACCATTATGTGGCAAGAAAGAGAACATGAAGAATAAGATATTATTTCCCTAAACCATCCGGGTACAGTAAGAGCCCTTAAGGATTATGGGTTTCTTAAATACTTCAGATTATCAGGGATGAGGCAGCATATGGAACTATTGGAGTTCCTAGTTCGTTCATGGGATCTGGTATTGCGGGATTTTCACATTGGGGACAAAATTCTCCCAATATTGGTTGAGGATATTTACTTTCTCACTGGATTATTGAGATGAGGTTCTCCTATTTCCCATACAGGATCTGCTCTTGGAGGAGAGATAGTGAGGGATTACATACGCCAGCATTTCCAGCCAGGCATTGAACTAAGTAAAGATGGGAAAATAAACATCTGTGATGTGCATGATTTGCCTTTGAGAACCATCCTTTTTAATATTGCAAAGCTTGCTGGTTCCGCACCACTACATGTTGCAAACCGATCATACATGTAGTATGCTCTTGAGTGTTTAGAACCAATAATGTGCAACTGGGTTGAAGCAGTACTCTTTCAGATGAAAGAACAACTGACTAAAGAAAAGGGTGGTAGGAAGAATAATTTTAGTTATGGCTCGATCCTGATTTCCTTCATTCCAGAGCGAGTTCCATTGATTTAGCTGCAACATGTTACACTGAGCATATATGGTCCTAGAGATCCTCAGATGCAAAGATGGGTTGAATTGATGGATAGACATGCTGGTCAATCGACCATCATATTCTCTACTACATTCTTTGCCTTGTTTAGAAAACAAATGATCACCATAGATGAGTATCCATATTTAGGCGTAGATTTCTGTGGAGATCCAGACTTGATTCTACCATATGACACTCAATGGGGTGCAATAGGTAAAGATGTTTTGACCATGTTTTTTTATTTTTTATGTTTCTACATGTTTTTGTATTTTTGATGTTTCCCAAGACTAAAATAAAGTTTTGATGTACATATATGTAGGTCGTGTTTGACCAATGGGTCGACCAGAGTAGGAAACAGGTGAGCCAGCAGAGAGGACTATCGGGAGAGAAGTCCTTCGGGATATAGATTTGACCGAGACTCTTGCTGAGATGCAGCAACATGTTGAGGGATTGAATCTTGGGATACCAGATTTCTAGATCGAGGAGTTACCTATGAGACTGTAGCGCCATACTATCGGTGTTCCTAATGGTTAGATGTGGTTATTGCGCATGATAGCTAGAGAATTTGCTTGTTATCATGAGCATCACTAGTTTGCTTTTGACATTTTTGCATACATTTTGAGGTCAGATGACCAATGTGTCTTGGGCACAAATTTTGTAGAAACCTAAACTATCTTTCTATTTGTTTTTAGTGTTTTCCTATGTTTAATTCACAATCCTATTCAATTATGTGATGTGAATTGAAAATGTGTCTTTACATGTGTTTCAAAATGTCTGTTTAAAACATAATTCACTAAGGAATCATTTAATGTGTTCATATTTCTGGAAATGTGTTGATATTGAATGTAATCAAAATTTCTTTCCAAAATTCGAACTCTAAGGAACATACGATGAAGTGTTCGATTTTGGATAGTATAGATGCTAGTAAGTTGCAGTACGATAAGTTGTAAGTCTAACCTAATGATGATATAGTTAATACCAAATGAAATGGCATCAGAGAGAAGTTCGATCAATGCACTATACTCAGCGATATCGTTTGTGGATCAACCGATACAAATCCCTTGAAAACTCACTAACACGCCACCTGGAGCGAAAATGGACCATGCTGTAGAGGATAGATTTTGCGTACTACGACTAGCACCATAGACGTACCCAACGAATGGTTCCAAAGATTCAGTCATCTGCGATGAAATGTAAAGTGGATTACTAACTTCAAGAAAAATATACAAAAACAAACTAAGATAGCAAATGAAAATCAAAGCATTTATACAATATAATACAAAATTTTACTACGCTCAATTAAGCATAGTAACGTTTAAGATACAACCCATTTTGAGACTGCACTAATGTAATTCCATCATAATCAACTAACTCGTTGGCGCTCTTAGCTAGAACTCTTTTGACAATGTAGGGGCCATGCCATAGTGGCTAAAATTCTCTTGTTCCAATCAAATTAGCTTCTTGATCATAAATCAAGACCAGGTATCCCTTAAAGAAAATGTGAGGCTTGAAATGTTGGTCGTATTGTGCCTTGATTTGTCTCTTATGCACTTCGTTGGCCAATGCGTCTTCACAACGTGTTTCATCTAGATGGATGAGGTTAAAAATACACGCTTCTTCATTAGAGGTGTCAGGTAGCATGTCAATAGCGAGTTTTAATGACGAAATTTCACATTGGATTGGAAAGATAGCTTCCAGACCCTACAACAACTAAAATGGGTTAATTCCGGTTTCATTTCTCACTGAGGTTAGATATGCCCAGAGAGCCGAGTACAAGATTAAATTCAAATTTAGTTTGTGAGCCCCTATCATTTGTTGAAGCATTCGCTTAAGTATCTTGTTAATGGCTTCAAATTGTCCTTTGGATTGTGGATAAGAAGGGGTAGAACTATCATGTGACAGTCCTAATTTGGAAGCCAACTCATTCATCATGTTATTGCGAAAATTATTACCATGATCTGTAACTATATCTTGTGGTACACCAAACCGAGAGACAACATGATTGAAAAATAAAAATGCAGTTGTTTTGCCTGTGTTATTGAATGTAGGCATCGCTTCGGCCCACTTGGTAAATTAGTTGACTGCGACAATAATATAACCGTGCCTCTTGGCTGAACGAGGGTTGCAGGTCATGAAGTCAATGCCCCATTTTTCAAATGGTCCCACAACGATGATAGGATGCATTGGTGTTGGTGGCATGTTGATTTTACGATCAAATATCTGGAACGCATGACAACCTCTGACTGCGAGGATGCAGTCATGAAATATGGTTGGCCAAAAGTAACCAGCATGGAGAATCTTATGTGCGACAGTGTAACCAGAAAAATTTCCACCACAAGCACTAGAATGACAATCATTTAGAACTATCTTAGCCTCCTCATGAGTGAGGAACCTCCTTAAAATTGTATCGACACCACGATGATAAAGTGTATCGTCGACGATCAGATAATCTTTGGCTTGGTATCGAAAACATCATTGTTGTGAGCGAGAGGTATCAGGGCAGAAATTTTGGGTTTGGAGATAAATGATAAAATCACCATACCAAGGGTCAGATGACCCAATCAAAAACAAAGACTCATCTGGAATTGATGGTTCCGATGTAGTTTCAGTACTATCAAAAGGAAGATCGCAGCGAAGCTCAACCAAAACTAAAGATTTCTTTGACTTGGATTTGATGAATTCCAAATCAAATTCCTGTAAAATGATGATCCATTTTGAATATTTTTCCCCCATCAATTGATGCAACAGAATGCATGTCATGGGGTTGCAATCTGAAATGACAAAGGTCTTCCAGAGCAGGATATAATGGCGAAATATTTGGACAGCTTAAACGGATGCGAAGGTGAGCTCATTGAGATTACGACTCAAATAATATATCGGATGTTCTATCTCATCTTCTTATTGGACCGAAACCATAGCAATGGTCGTATCTGCCACGACAATATACAAGAAATAATCACTCTGATAATTAGGGGGATACATTAATGACACTCAGATCATGATATCTTTAAGAGCATCAAAATAAGCTTGCGAAACCTTATCTCACTGGAAGGGAATCCCCTTGTTCAAGAGACGAGTAAATCCTTTAGCCATTTTGGCGTTAGCCTTTCCTTGAATTTTCTGTAACTGAATTAAGTTTGATGGTGCAGGCAAATAAAGAATAGCCTGGACCTTCAGTGGGTCGATTCAAATTCCATATTTTGAGATGACAAATCCAAGAAAATGACCAGAACCAACACAAAACACACATTTGTGTGGATTGAGGCGTATCTTGTAGTGTCGGCAACATAAAAATATAGCTCTCAAATGCATCAGGTGATCGTTTCGTTTTCGTGAATGCTTGGGTAAATCGTATAGATAAGGTTGAAGAATGTGCTTAATTTCATTGAAAGCATAATCCATTGCTCTCTGAAATGTTGCCCCAAAATTCTTTAAACCAAATGGGAGTTTACGATAAGAAAATATGCCCTAGGGACAAATGAATGTTGTCGTATATTGGTCCTCTAGGCGGATATTGATTTGATTGTAGCTGGAGAATCCATCCATGAATGAAAATATTTCACACCCGGCACATTCGTCAATAATTTGGTTGATAAAGGGAGTAGGATAGTTGTCTTTTGGACAAGCAATATTGACATCTCGATAATCGACACACACTTTAATTGTCCCTTGTTTCTTCATTACATGAACAATGTTGGAAACCCAATCAGTAAGTGGAACAAGGTAAATGAAACCAACACATAAAAGCTTTTCAACTTCCGCTTTAATGGCAACAACCTTCTTCGGATTAATAGGACGAAGGCGTTGACATACCGGTCTGACATCAGGGTACATTTTAATTATGTGTTCAACAATACTAGTATCTATGCCTAGAATTTTCTCATAAGACCAAGAAAATATATCGCAGAATTCACTAAAAAGAGAGCGATATGTATCTAGTTCGGATGGAGAACAAGACACGCTAACATGAATGTTTTCTACAACGTCGGGTTTGGTTGAAATATAGATAGAAATGGTTTCTTCAATATTTGATAAGTTTCGCTCGGATTCGATGGCATTAATTGGAATGGAATTTGAAAAGAAAGTAGAGATCGTAGGGTGATATAGTTCAATAAGGTTGTCTTCGTTGTAATCCTGAAGATGGGAATGATGATAATGATCTTCCCATGGTTCTCCTTCCGGCATCATGGATTCCACAATGCTCTCATTAGTCAAGAATGTGGATGAAAAAGGATCAAAAGGAGTAAAAAAATATAATGAACGATCGACCCAAATGATCGGTGACGATGATTCAGGATGCATCGCTAAGCCAAGTAAATTGATTGCTATGCCAACTCAATTGGGCTATATGGAAAAAAAATCGCCCAACGTATTCACTTCAGAATCATGGGTAATCTTCCTTAAGTCAAATGAAGTGGAAGATATCATGCATCAGGTCTCTATTCTTGCAATTTCTGCCGATGTCGCAGGCGGCGGTAATGAAAAGGTGCCCATTAGGGAAGAATCCTTTAAGAGACCTACATCAATGTTTTGAAGTGCTAGCTGGGGTGCGTGAACTAATGGAATGCTTCTAGTTACTTAGGAATTAGAGGCAAATAATGAGATTTGATTGATGACTGTGATAACACCTTTATGAGGGAAGGCGATCATTATAAAGTAAGTAAAGACGATCACAGTCATCGCATAAACCCATGGCCTTTTGAGTAAAATTTTGTAGTCAAGGGGTCCATCAACGACCTCAACTTCAACAGTTACAGTTTCTCCCCCTAGTTCGACATGGAGGTTATTTATGATACCACAAGGCTTATATGTACGGCCGTTAAAATATTTCAACGTCGTAGGCGATTGAGATAAGTGAGGTGAGGCAAGTGACTTCCAGAAGTTTATAGACATAATACAAGTAGATCCTCCCTCATCAATAATAGTGCGATGAACGAGGTGATTTAGAATATTTACTTGGATCGAGATTGCTAATTTATCGCATCCATTTTTGTTAGAATTGATGTTTCAAACCAATCCTCCATGGTTCATCATCAGGATATATCAATGAATTATGTCAGATCTCATCATAGGTTATAAATGAAGGAGAATGAACAGAAGGAAACGGGATGCCGACCTTAAATGATGGAGGAAAAGTAATTTAATTAATTGATATCTTTTTAATTGATGACCCTATAGTTACTTTTTATTATAGTGATATATATATATATATATATATATATATATATATATATATATATATATATATATATATATATATATATATATATATATATATATATATATATATATATATATATATATGAATAATTAATTATCTAACAATAAAGTTGTTTAAATTTCAGAATTGTATTATTGTTTTAATTAATAATAAATCTCTATGTTCTTTGGTATTAATGATTTTAATATAAATAATGATTATTAAACAATGTCTAATAATTGGTATCTTTTTAATTAATGACCCTAACATTAGTTTTTGTTGAAGTGATTTTATTATTTAATTAATAATTTTTTTTTTTTAAATAAATAATTAATTACCTAAAAATAAAGTTATTTAAATTTCAAAATTGTATTATTGTTTTAATTAATAATAAATATCTATGTTCTTTAGTATTGATGATTAAATAACGATAATGTCCAATAATGATATTTTTAATACAAGATTAATAATTCTAGGGGATGTAGGTAAATATAATGGATTTTAATTCTTTATGGATTCAGAATATGCGGTTAATGATATTTTAAAAATTAAAGATTACTAAATTTTGAATTAAAATTTATTAATTAAGATGAAAGATGCTAAATAAGATTAATGGATTAGATAACTAAGGGGAAAGAAAGAATGAAGAGAGTGGGGGGGATGTTTGAGAAGAAAAAAGTGGGAGAGACAAGGTAGAGGACCAAGGCAGAGGTATAGAGAAATGAATAGGTTAGAGGAGGAAAATAAGAGAAATGAGAAGCAAGGGGGGTTATTTTAGGGAGGGTTTGGGGTTTAGAATAGGAGTCCAATTGTCACTTATTTTCCAGCCATCATCACGGTTGAGGTTGTTAGGGTGTTTTCCAATTTCAATAGCTTCCCTAAATTTTCTATGGTGATAATGGTCAATTTTAGCGACAACTTGAGAGTCTTCAACACAAATGTGATGATTTGTTTTGTTGGAATGCTCGGCTAGGGTTGATGTTTTGGAGCGGTTATGTTTTATGTCAGCAACATGTTCTTGAATCTGAGTCATGATTGATCGACCAGTTTCACCAATGTAGGGTTTGCCACATGAACACGGAATTAAATAAACTCCTTTGTGGCATCTCAGATCAATGGGATCTTTGATTGATTTGAGACATCTGTTGATGGTGTTCATAGGTTTGAAGGTTTTTTTTAATGTTATTCTTTCTTGAAATGTGAGAAATTTTGTCAATGGATTCCTATTCTAAACCCCAAACCCTCCCTAAAATAACTCCCCTTGCTTCTCATTTCTCTTATTTTCCTCCTCTTACCTATTCATTTCTCTATACCTCTGCCTTGGTCCTTTACCTTGTCTCTTCCCCCTTTTTCTTCTCAACAAACCCCCCCCCCCCCCCCCCTCCTCTCTTCATTCTTTCTTTCCCCTTAGTTATCTAATCTATTAATCTCGTTTAACATCTTTCATCTTAATTAATAAATTTTAATTCAAAATTTAGTAATCTTTAATTTTTAAAATATCATTAACCCCATATTCCGAATCCATAAAGAATTAAAATCCATTATATTTACCTACATCCCCTAGAATTATTAATCTTGTATTAAAAATATCATTATTGGACATTATCATTATTTAATCATCAATACTAAAGAACATAGATATTTATTATTAATTAAAACAATAATACAATTGTGAAATTTAAATAATTTTATTTTTAGGTAATTAATTATTTATTAAAAAAAATTATTAATTAAATAATAAAATCACTTCAACAAAAACTAACATTAGGGTCATTAATTAAAAATATATCAATTATTAGACATTGTTTAATAATCATTATTTAAATTAAAATCATTAATACCAAAGAACATAGAGATTTATTATTAATTAAAACAATAATACAATTATGAGATTTAAACAACTTTATTGTTAGATAATTAATTATTCATTTAAATTTAAAAAAAAATTAATTAAATAATAATATCACTATAATAAAAACTAACTATAGGGTCATCAATTAATTAAATTACTTTTTCCTCCATCATTTAAGGTTGGCCTCCTGTTTCCTTCCGTTCATTCTCCTTCATTTTAATGCCAAGCGGAAGCAAAATTCAAATTAACCCCAATAATATTTCTTTTTATGAGTCCAAGGCTCAATAGAACCGGGTGTCTATCCTTTTTAATAAAACTTACACCTCTTAACACGCCCGAAGTACTTTCCACTTTAGTGCGATTGCTTCTTCAATCCGACGGTTGCAGACGATCATGAACTAATGGTTGCGATTTAATCACACCATCGAAATCACATTATCCACTTGCCCAGACCCCTTGTGGTTCAATACAGAGATCTGATCAGTCTTTCGGACCCGATATGGTATAAACTCGCACCTATAAACGTTTAATTCCTGACTCCGATGCTGACTCTGCTTTTCCGATTGATCGTGATCCAACGGTTGTGATTAAATCGCCTTATCGCAATCACGCTATCCCCTTTACCAGACTCCTTAACTTTCAATGCTGCAATGCGATATGGATCGCCGATGCGATGTGGATCACCGATGCGATGTGAATTGCGCGATGTGATATGGTCGCGATGCGATATGGATCGCCGATGTGATATGAATCATCGATGCGATGTGGTCGCGATGCGATATGAAAAACACAAAAGAGCCCGATGCGATTAGTTTCTGCAGACCCGATAACAATAAAACTCCTCTCTAAAATTGATTGAAATCCGACCTCTGTTTAATTTGTGGTTTTAACCCAATACTTAGTGTATTAGGGTGTTTTTTCCTATGGAACCAAATTGATACAATACGCCACCAAATTGTCTTTTAATGCAACAATTTCTTTAAGCAGAAACGAAATATACAAACCAACATCAAAACATTCGAAGAAAACAAACATTTGAGACCTCCACGGGCCAGTTAAGGAATAATATGCACACGATCTGTTTCAATTTAAATAAATAATACAGAGTCTCGGCCCTAAGCTAGTTTATACAGGGAAAGACCTCTATCTCTAAAAAATGTAATTCCAAAACACACTCCAAGCACTCGCTTCACTCCTGCCTCTCCAAAAATCTCCTTCTCATTACGTTCTTCCTGTCTTTTATTCACTTGAATATCTCTCTAACAATAAACAACAAATTCTCTATTTCTTAGCTCTCCCTCACACCTATGCAAACAACTCTATCTCTAAATCTAAATAAGGATAATCTCTAACTTATTACATAAATGCATTATAACAAATCATTGAGAGATCCAACCCTCTCAGTAAAAACCGGTTTTGACACATCAATAAATGAATTTCAACCTATCCAGCCACAACATGTGAACAAATTTTCACATTGTTGACTAAGTCCTTATGCTCCTGCATCACATTTATATCCTATGATGATATCTGACATAATTCATTGATCTATCCTGATGATGAACCATGGAGGATTGGTTTTAAACGTCGATTCTAACAAAAATCGATGCGATAAATCTGGAAGATTCTACACACAACAATACAAGTCGCAGAAGCGTCAAATCAACAATTGCTAATTTAGCTGGTAATTGTGGCACATAGCCTGTATGATTAAAGACTACGAGATTGGAATCTGTCAGGTCGATTCCACCAATTATGGACAAAAAAGACTACTTCTGGGAGGGACAATTTTGAATTACCTCAAGCTTCGACATAGTTGAAGGTGACTGAGCCAAATCTTAAACTATATTATAATTTTGAGCTTCTCGGGCTCGAGGATTGAATGTTGATTTGTAGAAGACTCCCTTCGGTGGCTTTACTGTTAACTCTGGAATAACAGTTGGCAGAATCGATTCAGTGGACGGATTCGTGGTCAAGTTAGTAGGTTGATCAGTAGCTTGAATATCATAATATTTATTTCATGTAGACACCAAAATATCAGTTTTTGGCTTTGTGACAGGTAGCATAAGCAATTTGGAACTGAAAGCGGGATCTGTAGTAACCATGTCTGTGTCTCGATTCAGAAAAGGATCTTCCAACACAACAGATGCAGTCGAGGTCTTAATAAATTTTGAGACTTCGGAAGGGTGAGGACAGTATCAAAAAAAATTCTCCTCATTATATATCAAGCAAGGGTAATGAAGTTTCCGATAATTTCCAGATTGTTGATCAGATGATTGTTCCTGCGGGGTTAAATTTTTCTTTTTCTTTGCTTTCCGCTTTTTCTTGCTTCTGAGTTGCTTGTCACTTTTTCCTTTATCAGATGACACAGAATGAATTTTGGAAGAAGGTTTAGGACCAGATGTAGTAGAGGTGTTAGTGTTTGTAGAACTGATCATACTGTCGCCAACATGAGATTCCTTACTAGATGGAGGAGGAACAGTAAAATTTGATCTCGACGCATTTTGAATTTTCTCATAGAGCATGCCAGGCTGAGTTTAAATCAAATCTAAGTACTGGGCACAAGAAATGACCTTCTCTTCAGTGAGGACACCACCTTTAGATACATCCTCGGTGATAGATGGTAGCAAGAACCTAATAAACCACTCAACGAGGAGCTGATCAGGAACAAATGTTTTGACCATTCTACGATGATGACACCACTCGTGAATATGATCAGAAATGTGAGTAGCAATTGTTTGTTTAAAATTGGTCAGTAGTTTTGTTCTAGTTTCATATCATATAGGTAACTGGAAGTGGGTTAAGAAGGTAGTGGCTAAGGCAGTGAAGTTATCAAATGAAGCTCATGGTAATTAAATATACCACTTTGCAGCCAGACCAGTAAGTGTACGCTGGAAAAGACGTAGTCTAATGACGTCATCATTTAAGGAGTTGGATGAGCACCACAAATGATAAGTCATAACATGCGTTGATGGGTCTTCTCCAGGGTTTCCATTGAATTTAGGAATGCTGGAGGGTAATTTATGTGGTATCACCGACCACCAAGGAGTATAGATGATGGGATCATTGGTAAGCCGGTTTAAATCAGGTAATTATAAAGTTGCAACAAAGGAAAACTGTCGATTTAAGTTAGGTTGGGCATAACCAGGATATGATGGAATTTCTTGGGAAACAGACCTTTGAGCACCATCATAAGGCATTTGCTGCTGGTAACCTAGATAGGGGTTTTTTTTATGAACAAACGCTTGAGGGATCTGTTGACCAAGACCTGGGTAAGTTGCTTGTTGTTGGAATTGTTATTGTGGAATTTGAGGCTGGGGCTGCCAAGGTGATTTCCCACCAAGATTATAGCCCAAACCAGAATAGCTTGGACCTGGTTTTGAATAGGTAAGACCGATAGGAGCCTATGAAATCCCATAAAAGGGTAATCCATTCTGCGTTTGAAAGATTCTGAATACACGTGATTGTTGTAAACTAGCTGAAGGAGTTGGAGTTTGGAGGCCCAAAACTTGAGGGTAATGGGTTGAGGGACCCGCCTAAGATGGTTGTGGTACAACCAACTGAGCCTGTAAGGTAATGAAGTATTAACAGGTGGGGTAGATGTAGGTGCAACAGGTTGAACCGATTGATATGAATGCACAACCGTTTGTGGTTGAACGGGAAGGACAGGTTGCCATTAACAAAAAATCATTCCAACATTTGGGTGACCATAGAACGACAAAGTACTGTCAAAATGGGTGACCATAGGTTGCCCCCAAACATGAGGAGTATAATAAGATGGAATATATTGTTCTCCAAATGGTGGGAGTCTAGTCGAGATTGAACTAGATGGAATGTACCCAAACAGACCATCTTGATGTTGCACTAAAGATGTGTATAAAGGATCAAGTCGTTTGATACTCATTAGAGATGTACCAGATAAAATACTAGAAGATGACATGGGTGAAGTTCATGGATTTGAGGATGCACTAGAGTAGGTTCTAGATAATGATTGGTAACCTGGTGGGACGGAAGGACCACCATAAAGATGTGACTTGGGTGACATGGTAAACATCAATGGAGTAGCAACAATAGATATTGTCGCAACTGTAATAGATGGTACAATCAGAGATGTTGACTCAGCCATGGTCAAATGACCCAGTGTATACCCTATAGGATCTACGGCAACTTGGATTGAAATAGGATCAATAGAAGTAGTGTAAGTCAATCGAGGAATAGTCTTGTAAAGATAAAGCCCCGACCCAAAATGAGTTGGAGTTGAGGGGTGCGTTTCTTGTTGAGGTTCTTCCTCAATCGAAATCAAACCAGGTGGAAGGATTTCACTGTCAGGCCCGAGATATATTTCAGGTGGTTAACTGTGCGAAAGGGAAGAATCAATATCTACGATTAACTAAGGAGCGACCAATACAAGAACAACTTTCAGTTGTTCGACTTTGGGATCTAGATGTTCTGGTAAAAGAACGATGGGATCCGAATCAACTTCCAGTTGAACAAATTCAGGTTTAGGAGGTATGGTCTCACTAATTGGATGTACAGTGTGTGAACATGTAGCTGTGAGGAATCCATTTCAACGACAATAGATAAACTAGGATGTGTAGAAACGACTCGAGATGACTCTGGTAGATGTGATGAAGATGACACCCCAAAGGTTCTGATGGTACTGGGTTCGGTAGAACGAAGTCGCCTTTGCCGACCATAAATGGCTTCTAGTGGTAAAGGTGGTTTAAGTGCTATTCTATGCAAATGACGGGGAAAGGGATGTTTTTCTTCCACGATGCTGATTGATTTTATTACAAAAAAAAATAAACAAATAAAAGGGTAACACTAGGCAAAAGGTTTACCAAGTAATTGTGAACTGCAGAATACCTCCTGGCGAACCAAGAAGTACAAGCATGAAATCTCCCCAAATGTTGTGTTCGGTGTATCACAAGTTACAAGGTGGCTGACTTGGTTGCCTATGGATGGTAAGTAACCTAAATTTTTCCTCCCAAATATGCCCAAAGTTACGTGGAGGCCCAAGTTCATATTAGCTCTGTCTAATGCGAAACTACATAGTGAGAGCACCCCCATATACTTTTCGTACTAGAACACCGCCTTATATACTCAAAGGTACATGGACGAGCTCTGATATACTTACGTATGTGGAGTGAGATTTCACACTCGGAATGTATCACAGACAAGTTAGTGACAACTGCTATGTTTAACGACGTCAGAACATGTCTCTAGCCTAGACCTTCCAAGTGTTATCGTTAATGTTACAATGCTTTCTTAGGTTGATTGAGGTAAATTTTATGGTGATCTTGTTTAAAAGTTTCTCTTTGAGGTTCACCACATGATGTAATGGGAAATTCCTAAAATGCAAACTAAATGAGAAGAAAAATTTTCAATTCAGTTTTTCAATGAAAATCATAGCTACTAAGGGGAGAGAGCAATCAGATTTTGAGCATACAACAAAGAGCACAAACCATAATGCAGATTTCCCTAATTTGTTCCTATGCAACACACACAATATCTAAATGCACATGCATGTTTTTCTTTTTAGTTTTCTTTAATGTGAATGAGTAAAAGAAACTAAATGCACAAATCAATCAAACAAATGTTTTCTTTTGAGAAACAAGGAATGGAACAACAATTTCTCTTAGGAAAATGAAGAATGAAACGAAAATTTTCCTTTAGGAAACGAGGAATGAAACAACAATTTCCTTTTTGAAAAAAAATTGATCTAATGCAAAAATTAACTACTTTGAATTTAATTTTCCAATGATAAAGAAAATAGCTAATGAAACATTGAACAAACAACTTTCAAAGGAGGAAGAACAAGTAATGTTTACTGGTCTCTAAGAGCAATTAGACATTTGAGAATATAACAAACAATTGGCTAAACTAAATGCAAAGAATTTTTTTGATGGAATTTGGCTGGCTGAGGGGGCAATGCACCCTGTAAGGGAAGACAGTGCATTGCAATGCACCCCTGAAAGGAAGACATTGCATTTCAGTTCAATGTACCCTGACCAACAGTGCGTTGGGCGCAATTAAGTTTGCAAAACAAGCAACTTAAACACACTTCTAAGGCAAAATGTTCATTCAAATGACTACTAAAATGAAGTAAAGTCTACTGATGATCGTAAACAGAGACAGAAACACCAGGAATGATGGATTTCTCCCCAGCAGAGTCACCAATTTTTTATACGAAATTATAATCTACGGATAAACTAGATTCCCTGAGTGTGGTGTTCCTTCACTAAAAACAATAGAATAAAGACAAATATTCTTTTCTCTAAGACAAATAGATAGACAGAAAGGAAATAAACCTACTTGTGATCCTTTCACTCTCTTTATCCTTCTTTCATTGTTGACGTCGCTCTCAATCCAACTAAAGCCACTAGATTGATACCTGCAATCAAAGACATAGAACAACAAACAACATACAAATATACAAGTATCTACTTATCTTAACCAAATCGAATCGACTAGATCTGAGAATACATACACAATTGAGAATGTAATTCACAAGATATAAGCATACATATGAGAAAATGAACATATATCTTTATTAAGAAAGTAGGAGGAGAATATTACAACCAATAGATTGATTCATCGTCAACCTGCTCCAACTTCATTTTGTCCTCATCAAAAGAAGCATTATCTCAGTAGAATAATAGTACTTATACCTCTCATCAATTGAGAATCCAATAGCATAACATTACACAAATTTCTCCCTCTCTAGCACTTAGATTGAGTGCTCAATTTATAGGTAAATCGAAGGTAGTTTCTCAATAAATTTTATTGAATGGCTTTCTAATAATAGGTGAGACATGTTTCCAAGTTCAGTTGTGATGGATGAACACTTGTATTTGAAGTATGCCACATATGAGCTCTGCTAGAAGGCACTGGACATGTGGAGATTCCAGGAACAATGATGATTTCACTCCCAGGAGACCAACACACCCTTAAGTGTCAGGAAGTGCACTGGAGTGCACCCTTCCATGGAGGTAAGTGCACTGCAACACACTTAGGCCCATTCCAAGGTGCACTGATGAGTCAATGGGTCATATAATCTATACTTCAAACATTGGCAATCTCACAATTGAAGCCATCAATGGAATGCCTTATCTTAGGGAATATAGCAACTGAATTAGGGGATGATAGACCCTATTCATTAGTCTTAGGAGATGATGCCCAATTTGACTAGTTCTTGGGGGATGATGCCAAAATTGACCTATAACACTCACCCAGAAAATCCCCACAAAATCCACCGAAATCTCCTTGATCTCCACGGGAAAGCTAGATCTCCAAGATAGCATGTGAAAATGGGATCTAGGTGCGTTTACTATATAGATTTATGTTGGCTAGGGTTTATGACATGCATGCCTAAAATTAATGAAAAAGAGACACTTGGCAGAAAGAAAAAAATAATAACTTGTGGCACTCTTTGAGAAACTAGTTATCCATTCCCTATTTTCTAGGTATTTCTTTTTATTTTTTATTTTTTGAGAAAATGAGCCTTCACACTTCCAGGAAGGATTGCATAATTTTGAACCACAAGGGATTAGGCAACTCCTTGGCTCAATGAATTGCATAGTTTATGAGGGCACGAGAGATTTTGCGCAATTTATGAACTCATGGTTGTTCCGCCTCTTAGGATTGTGCAATTTCTGAGTTCAATGTTGGCCTACCTCTTAGGACTATGCAATTCAGATCCTCAGGGCTAGCATGCCTCCCAAGATTGTGTAATTTATGAGGGGGAATACTGTCAATGTTGCAAGGTCAAGGTGGAAGATGGGTTGTGTTTGAAAAGGTTTATATAAGGATCAAAATAACACATCAAAAGAACTACATGAAATGATAAGTATTTAACATAGCATGGATACTTGAAGACAATGAATGATGAGCTCCCGTGGACAAAAGGGAGGCTCCAAAATCAAAGCATGGGAAAAATTTTGGAGGGTGATTGTAGCAGCTACAACAAAACCGATACTTCCTCATCACCAACAATCTGATTTGTAGGATGATGATTTTGTACGTACCTTGAGTGATTTTTTGAGTGAGAGAATTATACCTATGCTTATTCCTTGTCTATTGATTCATGAATCTATTATGCATCATCTTCACTTCTAGTCCGATCGAGCAGACTAATAAATATTGGTTGCTTTCTTTTGAGAGGTAACTCCTCGCCCACATTTCATCAATGTAGTCAATTAGTTTGCATAGTTATTTTATTGTAACATATGTAGCCCTTTATTTTATTAGAATATCCCAAATAAATTTGTTCATCAACCCTTGCATCAAACTTACCAAGATTGTCATCATTGTTCTTGTTATAGCATTCCTACCAAAGAATTCGAACTATTTTTTTGTGGTCAGTTTTCCATACCATAGTTCATATGGAGCCTTGTCATTATTTTTCTTGAAGTGAGATTTATTTAGAATGTGGAATACTACGTGAATAGCTTTGACCCATAAAGTAATTGACATATTTCTTCCATCCATTATTGCTCTTGCCAATTGTTGCACTAATCTATTTTTTCTTTAAGCCACATCATTTTGTTGTTTGGTATTAGAAATAGTTAACTATCTTCTTATGCCATGTTCTTCACAAAAGTGATGAATTTCATTTGAAGTGAACTCCCCACCCCTGGTTGAACTTACACACTTTAATTAGAAATCATTTTAGTTTTTAGCCATGATTTTTAACATCTTGAAATTTTGAAATGCTTCAGACTTCTCCTTTAGAAATGCATCCCATGCAAGTCTAGTATAATAATAAATAATCCACATGAAGTATAGCTCACCACTTGGATTCTCAGTAACTAAATACCCACATAAGTTTGTATGAACTAGTTGCAATGGTTTGGTGGATGGATTTTCTTTAGTCTTGATGGGAACTCATATTTCCTTTCCAATTTGACATGATTTACAGATTGTTTTTCTTGGATTAGATTTTTTTGGCAAGTCTCGTGCAACTCCCTTTTTGTTGAGCTTCACAAAATGGTCAAATTTTAGGTGTCCCGGTCTGATATGCCACAACCAACTCTCATCAAGTTTCCCCAAATAAAAAATCTCATTTCCTTCCTTGAGTATGCACACATTATTCAAGGTTTTCACACCCTTTTCTATTACATTCCCTATTTTTTTTACTTTATGTAACAACCTTCGGAGTGAAAGGTAACATCATACCCTTGGTCGCACATTTAGCTTACACTTTTTAGGTTTACCTCTTCCATTTTCCAAGCTCAGTGTTCCTTTACCCTTGATGTTTCTTGAGCCATCATTGCCAAAAATGACACATTTGATCTTGTTTTCATTAAGTGAAACGAATTTGATTCTATCACTAGTCATATTCCAGAAACATACACTATCCACATACCAATGATTGCCTAGATTTTAGGCATACAATACAATGCCACATTCTTCTTTCATTTCTTATTTCATATTTCTCTAAGTCTTGGGTTCTTCTTGTGTTTGGCTAATCTAAGGAGAAGATATATATTTTCTAGTTCTAGACTCAGCTGCTTTATGTCCATAATTATGACAATGATAATATTCAATATCATCGATAAGGGAATAAATGGCTTGATATCCCTAATATTATTTCTAATTGAATTTACAAATAAATTGTCTCTATTTGACTGATAAGGTTCATTTCTTATATTTATTATTAGATTGCTTCCAAAATATGCTCTACAATTTCCAACTTTATGTCCAAAATTTGTACAAGGAAAACAATAACCATTGAAAATATTTTGGTACCTACGAGAAAATTTCCTTTGCGGATATGATGTTCTTATTCTCTGATAAATTTACCTCTGCATATTTTTCACTTGATATGTGTGATTGTTTGAATGGCTGTTATAAAATTTCTCTCGTTGCCACTAATTTTATTTGGTTGTATTGTTGCTATATCCTTTTACTGCTTCAACATAGCCAATTGATTCATTTTATTCATCTGCTTTATTCTCCTGCATATCCCAGACGAGTTTTGATGAGAGGAGATCTCTAAATACCTAGAATCTCATCTAACTTGTTAGATCCTTTAATGAAATTTAATTTTGGGTTCGAAAGAGTGAATAGAAGCAGTTGGAAATGTGTAACACCATTCCTTAACGTGCGCTTCAAACTTGAGAACAAACAACCTGCAAGAAATATCCTCATAGTGACTATCATGATGAGTGAAAAATTCAAGAAAGCGAGCGGTGTGCTCAAGAATGGTTGTTCCACCCTCACCATCAAACTTCAGATTTGACAATTAATTAATTATCCCCAATGGGCACTTTCATATTTGTAGTTCTGGAAAAATATGTCGGGGTTAATATATGGGAAGAATCCATTTAAAAGATAAGGAAAGTTCAAATAGACTTCACGAGCTCATCTTGTCATCTGGCCCTCCTTTTAGCGCCATAAATGTTGATGGTGCTAGACTCGCCAACATTTGGGAGGTCTCCCCAATATGAAGTCCCAATTAGACCTCACACCGTTAGGAGTAGGAGCCCCATCTAGAGTTAGACCCGGTTGCTGAAATGGTGGGTTATAGTGTTATGCTTTGGCTGTGATAACACATAGAATGGTGTATTTGTGACTTTGGTGAAATAAGTTTATAACTCTGCGGAGGGTTAAGTGTAATGCATGAAATGTTCTAACACAACGAAGGAAAAGTGAGTGAGCCCCTTAAAATCCTGCAATAGTATGCAACTTGAAAGGAACACACAAGCATAAGAAGGATCACTGAGTTAGTCTGCAAAATATTTCACAACTTAATCATGAGGAAATATACAACAACACACATTCAACAAGATTCGTACCAATGAAAACGAAATAGTTCATAAGCGTTAGTGTAAATGAAATAAAACATATTGCAAACATAACAAGAATAGTCCTACTATATTCACTACATATGCATGAAAATTTGTTTGCTCTGAGATTTTATTAAAGTGAAACTCCCAAGCACACATAAAATTGACAAACCACTGGTACCAATATTGGAACATGAAGCCAACACCTGCTCCTCCAAATAAAGATACTCCCTCTATGCTACAAAGAAGCCAAGGCTCTCAACAAAACTTCCAAGATTCTGATCATAAGCCAAAATTCCTTGACATTACTAATGTGGGTATATTTATAACAAAAGGGATGACTATCCATCTCCCTTTATGACTCTTAAACTTCCCTGATGAATGTTTGACTTCCTTCAACCATGTCCTTTGGAATTCATTACAAAATGATACCAT
Source organism: Pinus albicaulis (assembly GCA_034641835.2). Lineage (NCBI taxonomy): Eukaryota > Viridiplantae > Streptophyta > Pinopsida > Pinales > Pinaceae > Pinus > Pinus albicaulis. The sequence goes on along the minus strand of CM076576.1, from coordinate 540,904,722 downwards.
GAGAAGCATGCATGATATCTCAAAAACCTCTCCATAAACTTGATGTCACTTGTTGATATCAACGACTAAACTTGAAATCAATAACAACCACTACCAACTTATTCCTCAATTTACCTCCCTTCATCATCTAAACAAATCACCCTTTTGTGGAGGTAGGTTATGAATGTTGGATGGGATTCTATTGATTCTATTCCAAAAATTACATCATATGATCCCAAGATAAAGATGTACATCCTCAGCTTAGCTGAAGACACCCCCAGGTCTACAAAACATTGGTCAACACTAGATGTAAATACTTGTTTTACCCCAAAAGCCATATTGACTTGTTTAAAGTCATCATGCTCATAGGTTTCTAACCCACATTTTTCTAATGCATATGGTGAAATGAAACTATATGTTGCACCATCATCAAATAGTTTTTTTATCTTTTACATGATTTAACATTCATGAATCCCCCACCATAGTGAATTTATGTTCATCTTAATGGTTATCATCTGCAAAGTAAATCTAAAGGTTACTACATTCTCTTCCCACTAGGGTCTTTCATTCTCTATGTATGGTGCTAGGTTATGATTTAATGAAATTATGCTACTAATGAGGTCTCATACACCCCCAATAAGTAATATGAGGTGGATTTTGTATAGAGTTATGTGGATCCCTCTAGAATGAGATCCTTCCTATATATATGCTACCCTTACTAATAGCTCCACATGGTTTTCTTAGACTTGCAGAAGTCCCTAAAGTTGTTGGTGACGCTACATTGGCATCCATTGAACTCCTTGTTACTACTATTCTAGGAACAACCTTTTTTCCATACTGTGGTGGCATAGAAATTTATCCCCCAAAGAAATTCTAAGGGGCCTTCCCCACAAATCTTGGCTATTGTGGAAAGACATCATTTATTCCCCCTTTTAAGTCTGTATGCTTCTCTACGTAACAAGCAATTTCAACCACCACAACAATCTAATATGGCTTCCACATTCATACCATTGCCATCATCTTAGGATTCAATCAATACAGGATTTGGTTTCCTTGACTTTAATCAATTTCCATGTATGTGACCTACTTGATAAGCTCCATAAATATTATTTCATACTCCTCCATTGTTTAGTTTCCTTGTATTCGAGCATGGAAATCTCCTACCAACTACTCCTCGTAGTACAATGGTTGATACTTTTTCCTAAATCTTTCTTCAAACAAATATTAGGATACAATGCCTAGAGTGAGGTGAAGCTAGCTTTCCAAGTTACTCCACTATTTCATGGAAATGTCCCTTAGTTGAAATATCATTTTTTTATCCTTATAATTGGACCTGTAATCCTTTAGTTCAAAGAAATTTGCCATTTTTTCTAACCATGACTCCACATATTTTCTTGCATGGCCCACAACAAATTTTAGGAGTTTGATCTTCTTAAGCTCTCATGTTATTTCCTCGAGTGGAGGTCCTTGTTTTTATTTCTTTAGCCCTTCTGGGTTTACAACCCCATATGGAGGGGAATCCATGTCCACCTCAATTGCTTGACACATGTTTAAAGTTTCATTTATTTCTTCCAGGGAACACAAGATGAGGGCTATCTTGAGTGATGGTAGTGGTGGTTATAACATTGTTAGTCCTTTTGACGACACTCCCTAGCCCTGATTTCCTTGTTTCCTTACCATTCTAAATTTTTGAATTTGAATTACATACAAATTTTTATTCACATCATTTAATATATTCCCTATTCTCATTTAGTTAACACATCTATATTTTGAGGTAGGTGTAATTTGTTTCCTTTTCAAACATGTTTGTAAAGATCCATTATTGATACTAAGTGTGAGAGAGAGAGAGACTCATGTAATATGCCATTCTTTCTCAATGGCAACTAAGATAATTCTACAATGCGCCTTTCAATTATCCTCAATTTTCTTCTTAGCATCTCAAATCCGTCTTCCTGTAACAAGATTAATTAATATTACAAAGATAATGAATTAATTAATTATTTTTAAAATATTTAACATTACTTGATTAATTAAATAACTAATATTAATCAACTAATCCATCACTAGAGAAGAAGGGGTTGCATCTATTTGAAGGGGCATGGTCTGTAGCCTACAATGACAACGTCTATTTGGAGTACTTCATATCAGAATTCCACTTTCAAATCTATGTAAATTTCTTCTTAGCTCTTCTTATAAGATACTAAGTATGATGCATTGAGGAGTTTTTCTTATTTCTATTACCACATGGATAAAGAAATGACATTCGGCATGAATAATTTAAATGGAGTTGAGATTGGTGGTAGACATCATGGTAATGTGTTTGATTTCGCTGAATAATTCCCTATTTGGAACTAATTTTTATGGGGGTATTTTTCTAGAGCTTTGGAAAAAGTATTATGCAACCAATGGATACAATGAAATGCATCTTTCATTGGAGAAATTTAGTCACAAAAGAGTATCCGATAGATGGTTGTAAGTTTTTGCAATTGCAATGGAGATGTGCTCAGAAGGTGCAACATTATAGACTGGTTCTATTGCATCTATTTTAAAATGAGGTGTTTTTATTACCATGCCTTATGGATGAATGCCCTTGGTCTCTAGTGACAGGGTTTTTGATAGGTATGGGAGTATATTATTATTTAGTCATAGGCTATGTTGTGGACAAAAAAATTAGAATTCGAAATAGCATCATTTTCTTTTGTCTACTCAAATTGAATATAATAGGGGGATTATAAGGGGTATACAATATGGAACATGTATGTGTGAATGAACCCAACACCTTGGTTTCAAAATAAAATAACATTGTTTTAATAGGGGGATTATAAGGAGCATGAGATTTAGGACATGTATGTGTGCATGAACCCAACATCTTTATTTCAAAGTCAAATAAAATCGTTTTAAATAACTTTTCATTTCTATTTTTTTTTTTTTGTCTATATTTAACATTGCAATTTTCTTCATGTATGCTTCTCTAATCCCATCCCTTGTTATATGGATACATAAGAATCCTCTTTTATAATTTTTCTATAGATTCAATTACATTATAAGCTATCTTCGAGAAAGTCGTTTTTCATGAGTGACATATCGATATCCATTTTACTATGCTTTTTTTTTTTTATAGTCAAATATTCTATTAAGTTTTATGAAGAAACTAACCATATAGAGGATAATATAACTAGTCAAAACTATACTCAAATGTCCTCCTTAATTCATCCATGGAAAACTTATATGCTCTCATGTGTAATCATCACCACACTTTCAACATTGGTGGATAAAATTAATGTTAGAAAGTATACCATTGTATTTCTTTAGTCCACAAATATGCGTGAAGTATGTACGTGTAGTTGGTGCATACACATCTCATGCATGTACAAGTAACATTAAACATCATACCTAATATTTAGTGCAACATATCACAATAAAGTAACCAATTACGTACACCAATCCTAATAGTAGATTTTCATCATTCACAACAAATAGAATAAAAGTGAACCATCCCTATCTTATTAGTAAATTGAGTTAAGCATGAAATATAAGGAACAAGAACTAGGTTAGGCTTTATAGTTACATGTTAAACCCATTAAATTCTCAACTACTACTAGCACCCTATCTCCCTAACCTACTTTCGTTCTCCATGTATTATCCCTGCTATGTTATACTATCCTAGAGCATCAACTCTATTGACCTAACTCTATATAGAGCTCATAAGCATAAGTGTCAGTATATTGACCAAAATTTTCCCAATAAGAAACTAGAAGTCATCATCACATGTCTATAGGGGTGTGACTTAAGAATATTCTCCCTCGACTCCAGGTTTTAGAGGATACATAGTGGGAAATGCCTCCACCCTTCCTCATACAACTAGCATCAACACCCTATCATGGAACCCACTAGGGAATTGGTTTTGGGTGCTTCTGATAGAATTATCTAGTCAGGTAGTCATGCTACCCGAAAAAATGCATTGTACCAAAGATCATGGTCATGAATATAAACTAATATAAATACGTAAGGAACATTCATGTCATACAATTACGCATTCATTGTCCTTGACATAAAGCAAATACTAATATAGTACTTTGGCTATCACATAGCCCCTTTTTGTTGGGTGTGGAGCTTGATTATCTTTCTATTTAGATGTATCACCGTGTTGGACCTTTATTCTTAATGGGGCGACAATGCTGCATGTTGTTTAAACGCTGCCTAGGGGGTCCAAGGTGAAGGAAGGGTGTGTGTAATGACACATTATGGAGCTCGCGGGGGTTTCGAGGGTAGCGCCCTTAAAGCTAAAAACATATGTAAAATTGCCTTGTAAAAGTATTGTAATTTCTAGTCAATCTGGGACGTTCATTAGGCAGATGATATGATGGTAGAAGTTATGTTTAATTTAGGGTTTTTTTCCCTAGAGCATTAGGGAAATTTTGAGGTCTGTGCATTGTATGTGTATTCTCACAGCGAGAAAAATATAGAACGGAGGATATTACAACAAATCTGTTGTAGGTTGTGTCTCTTCATTTTTCTAGATAATATAAAGGAAGGATTGGCTGTTCGGGGTGGATGAAGCCCAAATTGGGTGAACCACGTATATCTGTGTCTCTCTTGTTTTATATGTTTTCTATTTTTGTGTTTCCAAATATATTATGTGTTACATTTCTATGTAATATATAATTTTCTAACAACTGGTATCAAAGGTGAAGGTCTGTTTGGCTAATAAACTCGTAGGAAAGAAGGGTTCCTAGTTCGAGTGAGAGAAATGCGAAAGATGGTAAGTTTAAGGTTGAGAAATTTAATGGCCAAAAATACCTACTGTGGAAGATGCAGATGGAAGATTATCTGTATCAGAAAGATCTGTACCTACCATTGAGCGGAAAAACAAAGAAGTCGGTGAGTATGACCAACGCAGAATGGGATATATTTCTTGATAAAAAGGCACTTGGAACAGTACGGTTGCGCCTTGCAGCATCGGTAGCCTTCAATATGTCGAAGGAAAAAACATCAGAGGGTTTACTATTAAGTCATTGACAAAACTATATGAAAAACCCTCAGCCTCAAATAAGGTATTTCTTATGAAATGCTTATTTAATATGAAGATGTCAGAAGGTGAATATGTTGTTGACCACTTAAATAATTTTAATATGGTTACCAGTCGGTTAAGTTCTGTAGGGGTAAACTTTGATGATGAAGTTAGGGCTCTGTTATTTCTGTGCTCATTGTGAGAAAGTTGGAATGGTTTAGTTATGGCCATTAGTAACTCTGTCTCTGGATCTAGTAATTTAAAGTTTTATGATGTTGTTTGTGCTATCCTTAGTGAGGAAATGCGATGGAAAAGCTTCGGTGAGACATCAGGTAATGCTTTGAGTGTAGAGACTAGGGGAAGAAAAATGGAAAGAGGAAAGAGCTCAGGATATCACACTAAATCAAGGAAAGGAAGATCCAAGTCTAGATCGGGGATAGTGTGTTGGAAATGTGGAAAGAAAGGACACATGAAGAAAGATTGTAGATCTCGGAAGGGAAAAGAAGACGATGCACAACAAGAAAACAATCATGAAGCAAATGTGATAGGTGATGTGTTACAAGATGCTTTGATTCTTTCTTTAGAAATTTTTACTGATTCTTGGGTGGTAGATTCAGGGGCCTCATTCCATGCCACACCTGATAAGAAATATTTTCATGACTATGTTCAAGAAGATTTTGTACAGGTTCGTCTGGGTGATGATAAACCCTGTAAAATTGTTGGAATGGGTAAAGTTATTGTAAAACAAAAGAATGGAAACCAATGGTTATTAAAGTAGGTAAGGCATGTTCCAGATCTGAAGAAAAATCCGATTTCATTAGGGCAGTTAGGTGGTGAAGGTTGTGTGACAACTTTCACAGATAAAACTTGGAAGGTCACCAAAGGAGCCCTGATAATAGCAAAAGGAGAAAAGGTTGGTACATTGTATTTATGCAAAAGTATTTCTAACTCTATTAATGCTTTAACTTCCAAAGGAGTGGATGCAACATTATGGCATCATAGGCTCGGACACATGAGTGAGAAGGGGATGAAGATTATTCACTCAAGAAATTTGTTGCTGGTTTTGAAGAATATTTATTTGGATTTATGTGCGAATTGTATTTATGGAAAATAGAAGAGAGTCAAATTTCTCAGAGTTGGGAAAGAAAAGAAGAGCGAAAAATTAGATCTTGTGCATACAAATGTATGGGGACCTGCTTAGGTATCATCTCTCAATGGCTCTCGTTATTATGTTACTTTTACTGATGATGCAACTAGAAAAACTTGGATTTATTGTATTCAGAATAAATTTTATGTATTTGATACTTTCAAGAAATGGAAAGCTTTGGTTGAGATTGAGACAGGAAAGAAGTTGAAGTGTCTGAGATCAGAAAATGGAGGTGAATATTGCAGCAAAGAGTTTGATAGGTACTGTTCAGAGCATGGAATTCACAGAGAGAAGACAGTTCCAAGAACACCACAAGAAAATGGTGTGTCAGAAAGGATGAACAAAACAATCATGGAGCGTGCAAGGTGCATGAGATTGCATGCAGGATTGCCTTTACAATTTTGGGCAGATGCTGTAGATACTGTTTTTTATCTAATAAACAAAGGGCCTTCAAGTTCCTTGGATGGTGGTACTCCAGAGGAGGCATGGACAGGGAAAAAGGTAAAATAATCCTTTTTAAATCCTTTTTGTTGTGAGGCCTTCGTCCATATTAATAAAGAAAATAGAACAAAGCTTGAGGAAAAGTCAAAGAAATGTGCCTTTGTTGGATATGATGTTAATGATTTTGGTTTATCGCTTATATGATTATGAAAATCAAAAAATCATTAGGAGCAGAGATGTAATATTCAATGAAAAGGTCTTATATAAGAATCAGTTGCAGGAAAATAAATAGGAAAAAGAGAACAAAGAATACACAGTTCTTGATGAGACCACAGGAAAAGTAAAGGTGTCTGAAAATAATAATAATCAACAACCACAACAACAACATGCACCTCAAACACCTGAAAGTGGTGTAAGAAGATATACCAGGATAAGTAGACCCCCTGAACGATACTCTCCTTAATTATATTATTTATTGTTGATTGATTCTGGTGAACCCAAATGTTATGAAGAATCCATGTAGGTCGAAACTAGGAAGAAGTGGGAGATAACCATGAAAGAAGAGATGGACTCCTTAATACATAACAAGACTTGGGACTTAGTTAGGTTGCCTGCAGGTAAAACAACATTGCAGAATAAATGGGTTTACATGCTGAAGGAAGAAGATGGAGGAAAAAAAAGGTACAAAGCTAGGCTTGTGGTGAAGGGGTTTGCACAGAAGAAAGGTATTGATTTTGATGAAATATTTTCTCCTGTTGTTAAGATGACTTCAATCAGAACTATTTTAAGTCTTGTAGCAACGGACTATTTGCATCTTGAACAATTAGATGTAAAGACATCATTTCTCCATGGAGATTTGGAGGAAGATATCTATATGCAGCAATTACTGGGATATGAGGTCAAATGGAAGGAAAAATTAGTGTGCAGGTTAAAGAAGAGCTTGTATGGCTTAAAACAGGCTCCAAGGCAGTGATATCTAAAATTTGACAGGTTTATGTCTGAACAAGGTTATACTAGATGTCACTCTGATCATTGTGTTTATCTTAAAAAGAAAAATGATGGTAGCTATATTATATTGTTATTGTATGTAGATGACATGCTTGTTGCAGGGTCTAACATGCAGGAAATAAATGTGCTCAAAAGAAAATTGGAAAATTCATTTGAAATGAGGGATTTGGGAGCTGAAAAACAAAGCCTTGGTATGAGAATAACTAGAGATAGGAAAAATCACAAATTAACATTGTCTCAGAATGCTTACATACAAAAGGTGTTGAAAAGATTTAATATGCAGAATGCAAAACCAGTTAGTACACATTTTTCTAGCCATTTCAAATATAGTAAGGAGATGTGCCCCAAGACCCAAGAAGAAATGGATTATATGTCTAAAGTTCCATATGCATCAGTAGTTGGAAGCTTAATGTATGCAATGGTCTACACAAGGCCTGATATTGCACATGCAGTGGGAGTTGTAAGCAGGTACATGAAAAATCCAGGGAAAGAACATTGGATGGTATTGAAATGGATTCTCAGATATTTGAGAGGTATGACAAATCAAGCATTATTCTTTGGTGGTTCAAACATTACTCTACAAGGATATATTGATGCAAATATGGTAGGTGATATAGATAACATGAGAAGCACTACAGGGTATGTATTTACTGTAGGTGGAACAACTGTCATTTGGGTTTCAAAAATCCAAATTTTTGTTGCACTCTCAACAACAGAAGCAGAGTATGTTGCTGCTATAGATGCTAGTAAAGGAATGATTTGGTTACAAAGGTTTATGGATAAATTGTGTAAGAAGCATGAGATGGGCATGTTATATAGTGACAACCAAAGTTCCATTCACCTTGCAAAGAAATCAACATTTCATTCCATAACTAAACACATACAGATCAAGTACCATTTCATATGGTCAATATTGGAAGATGGATAGTTGAAGTTGGAAAAGATACACACTAGCCAAATCCTGCAGATATGCTAACAAAAGTTGTAAACAGGGAGAAACTGAGATTATGCTCAGCTTCAATTTGTCTTCAAGTATGATGATGAAGATGAGAAATAGCCAGGTCCAAAGTGCAGTAATTTTTCAACAAATGAAGCAGCAGAGGAGTGTCTACAATCTGTCTCCAAGTGGGAGATTATTGCGTGTGGAGCCTAATTATCTTTCTATTAGATGTATCACTGCGTTGGACCCCTATTATTAATTGGGTGGAAACGCCGCCTGCCATTTAAACTTTGCCTGGGGGGTGCAGGGGGGGGTGGCTACGACTTTATGGAGCCCCCCTTGGCAGGGGGTTTCAGGGGCATCGCCCCGGAAGCTAAAAATATATGTAAAATTTCCTTGTAAAAGTATTGTAATTTCTAGTCAATATGGGCCATTAATTAGGCGGATGATATGATGGTAGAAGTTATGTTTAATTATGGTTTTCTTCCCTAGAAGGAAACCCTGTTGGAATCATGATTGCGGTTAGACCAAAACCTGCAGGCATTAGTCTCCGCTACAATCGCCATAGTTAGGATCCACGAGAGGTGGTTAGTCCATGTCACAAAACACACGGGGAGTGTTGAAACCAATGCCCAAAAATCTCCCCCCCAACGCGAGCTGAGTGAGTTTCGAACTCGAGACTTGTTGCTCTGATACCAGTTGTTGGAATCACGATTATCGTTAGACCAAAACCCGCAGGAATTAGTCTCCTCTACAATCACTAGAGTTAGGATCCATGAAAGGTGGTTAGTCCATGTCGCGAAACACACGGGGAGCGTTGAACCCAATGTCCAACAAACCCCTCGTTTTGTATGAGGGTATTGTATTGCGGCTGTGCATTGTATGTGTATTCTGAGAGCGAGAAATAGATAGGGAGACTGTGAGAGAGAACAAAGGATATTACAACGGATCTACTGTAGGTTGTGTCTCTTCATTTTGCTGGATAATATAAAGAAAGGACTATTTGTTTGGGGTGGACGTAGCCCAAATTGGGTGAACAACACATATCTGTGTCTCTCTTGTTTTATATGTTTTTTGTGCTTGTGTTTATGCATATTTTATGTTTTTCATTGCTCTGTAATATATAATTTTCTAACAATTTTAACCCATAGGTTAGTTTTCACCCAAGCACATGCATATTAATATATATAGACATGTGATGTGATATCATCAAATCCAATATCCATATATCAATACCTTTCAATTAACATCTACATGCTAGAAGTAAATCATACATCTATTTTTAACAACATAACCATGATTACTCTATTTTTTTCATATAGATAAGTCCCCCAATCCAAGATTTGAAGTGAAACAATATTACATAACATTCGTAGATAATGCATCAAGAAAATACAATTAGGAGCTCACTGTAAGTAGATATCTAGGTCAAAATGGGGCATTGCACAAACTATTAATCTTGTCCATGTTTTTTGTTAGAACAAGCATATGATCATTAACATAAAACACAAAGATAATAAATTTATTTCTCAAACTTTCGAAGTAAACACAATGGCCATACTCACTTCTAATATAATTTTGGTTCATCATGAAGGAATCAAAATTCTTGTATCATTTCGTGGGAGACTGCTTAAGGCCATATAATGACTTCTTGAGCTTGTAAATTAACCTTCTTTTGTGACGTTGAACAAATCCTAGTCCTTGTTCCATGTATATTTCCTCATCTAAATTTCCATGTAAAAATTTTGTTTTAACATTTAACTTCTCTATCTCAGGATTAAGTAAACCAAACAGTGATAATACAATACAAACATAAGAAAACTTAACAACTAGTGAAAATATCTAATAGAAATCAATACCTTCCATATGAGAATACCCCTTTGCTACCAATATAGATTTATATCTTTAAACTTGACCATCAATGCTTTTCTTCAATTTTTAGACCCACTTACACTCAACAACTCTTCTATATTTTGGAACTTCTACCAAGTCCTAATTTTTTTTCTCAAAGGCATCAAGTCTCTTATTTTATTTTTAGCTTCCATTTAGAATTATCAATATCATTTATTGCTTCTTGATAAAAATATTTTTTCCCATCATTAGTAATTAAAGAAATAAATGAAAAAAAATTGGTATACCTTAGAGGAGGATTTTTGACCCTTGTAGATCTTCTCTGTGTTTCCTGTGGAATTTCCACATTTTCCTTAATATGTTCAAAATCTATAGATTATTTATCATTATAAGATTCTTCCCACTTCATAGTTGTTAAGTCTCCAAATGAATTTGTTGATTTAGTGGAACATGTTTCTATTTGAAATCAACTTTCACATTATCTAATTTAATTAGGGAAGATTCATCAAATACTACAAAACTGCTAATTATGATTTTGTGGGTATAGGATCCCACATTTTATATCCCTTAGCTGCATTATCATAACCAACAAAGACATAGTTCTTCGATAATATGAGGTTTAAATTAGAACAATTATTTTTACGAGTAAGAGCGTAAGATTCACAACCCAGTTTTTTCAAATTTGAGTAATCAAAAGGATGACATCTTTATACCTCTTTAGGAATTTTACAATCTATTGCAACTGAAGGTGATCATTTACAAGATAGTAATCAATAGTGATTTCTTATAAAAACAACTCTTGTGGTAAATTGGCATTGTTGATCATGCTCCTTTCTATTTTTAGAAAAGTATTATTCATGTGTTATTCCACACCATTTTGTTGGGGAATGTGTGACAATGGTTTTATGCCTTTCAATCACAACTTCTTTGTAATATTTTTTTAATTCTAAACTTGTGAGCTCACCTCCATTCTTGAACATTTGATTTCCTGCTTGTTCTCTTTTCTACCACAACTCTAAATTGTTTAAATGTATTAAACACATTAACTTTTAATTTTAAGACATAGAACTAGGACACTTTTTATTTTATTTTTGTTAGAATTGGTAACAATAATTAAATGAAATATGTAAAAACCAAAATTAATTCAAATACATATTTGGTAGTTTGTATAATAGATGGCAGTTCATGTAATGAATGTAATAGTTCCAAGTAAGATATATCTATGTAGCCCGAGATATAATTTGTTGTTGTAATACTAATTGTAATCTTATTCCTTGAGTGACAAAATAATGTACCTTTCCCATGCATGTTTTCTTGACACATTGTTAGTGTGTTTACCATGTAAATTTTTTGTGTTGTCTAAGTGCCTCTATGTTATATTCATGACCTTTTTTTTCTACATTCAATATTTATTTAGAATCTAATTACAAATAAGTGGGATTAGATCCAAGGGTTGTGTTTCAAATGCAATTTTAAAACAATTACCTAGTGTGTAGAGGTTTGTTCATGCCCGATGCAAATACAAAGGAGAAGCAAGTCTTTTGTTGAAGGGTTCATAAACTAAGAAGAAAGTGGTATGTTGAAAGGTTAATGAAATATGCATAGGCCATGAAAACCTTAGCCTTCATGCATATATTCAGACTATCATGTAGAGAAATCAAGCAAGAGATTGCCAAAAACAAGGAGAGAGTTATTGTTTATAGACCCATCTACATAGGGTTTATTCCTACTCAAGTGAGCTGACACAACAAAGGAGGTTTGTAACCCGAACTGATGGCTATTCAAGGGTGTATATAAGGAGTTCAATCCGTTGGTGAAGGTCATAGAGCCACCAAGGTATTAAATTGTTCATATAAGGTCAAATATGTACACCATCCTCACAGAGATCAAGGTTAAATGATTTTGTCCATCGCGCAAAGGAGTTAAGAAATTTGCACAAAAAATCAAGGTTGTGCAAAAGTAAAACCCACCATGGATCCCTTTCTACTTGATTTGGTAGTTCTTCTTGACTTAGTCGAGGCCATGGAGTTTTGTGGGCATGTGTGTGTGTGTGTGTGTGTAATAATCGTGGAGTCATTTTCTAATCCCACTCACAATAAGGTTTATAACTAGGATTACAACCAAAAATAATCTCTCGAGATACATAGATATATCTAACTTGGCACTGTTACATTTGTTACATGAATTTCCATCTGTTATATGAGATACCAAATTTTTACTTGAAGTAAATTTTGGTGTTTACAATTTTATTTTAATTGTTGTCACCAATTTAAACAAAAAGAAACAAAAAACTGTCTTAGATATATGTTTTAAAAACAAAAGTTGATGTGTTTAATATGTTTAAACAATTTAGAGTTATGATAGAAAGATAACAAGTAGGAAAATTAACTGTTTAGTAATGGATAATGGAGGCAAGTTCACATATTTACAATTTAAAAAATATTGCAATGAATTTGGGATCAAATGGAATAAAATGACTTTATACACACCCCAACAAAATGGTGTGGTATAAAGCATGAACACGACTCTTCTAGAAATAGCAAAGAGCATGCTTAGCAATTCCAATCTGCAATAAGATTTGATGATATAAGTAGTCACTACTACTTTCTATCTTGTAAATCGATCACTATCAGTTGCAATAGATTGCAAAATTCCTAAAGAGGTATATGTAGGTCATCCTTGTGACTACTCAAATTTAAAAAAAAAAATCATTGTAAGCCCAATTAGCGTCTTACTTCTTGAGCAATAAAATAGTAAGATTGATTTGTAGGTTTTAACTATGTACAAAAAATTATTGCAAATATATTCTTAATCAACAAAAAAGATATAATAAAAAACATACATATTTACATAGAGATTTTATCTTGGAAATCCAAATCTGAGAAAACCAACAAGCTTTTTTCATCTATTTTCTGTACAATATATTACAATACAATATACATCATACGACATATGAATAACCAATCGAACCATAGTTCCATAACTGAAACTACAAAACCATGGGAGAAAACACCATGTGCCACAAAACCACTTTCAACACAACCATGACCCAAAAACCGGCCCAAAAAAATTTCCCAGGGCATTTCCCCTAACCCTGTGTAGGGGACTCCTGCCCCCTACATACCCCCCAACTAGGGGGGATGAACAAAACCCCCTCAAAGCCCACTTTTTTCATGGTGCATATAAATTTTGCAAAGAATATAACATATTCCCAACATGATTTTATTCTTATTCGTCAAGCAATAAAATACTAGGCCGGATTGTAATCTCATTCCTTGACCAAAGAAATACCATACCTTGTCTTGTGGATGTTTCCTTGACACACTATCAAGGTTTACCATGTAAAAAGTGTGTGTTGTTTGAGTGCTTCTGTGTTTTATTTATGCCATTGTTTTCTATATTTAATATTTTATTCAAGCTCTAATATTAATTTTCAAATGTATCAAATTTTATAAAATTAAAATTTTATACTTTTTAACAATTATAATGTGAAAATTACTATTTTTGTGATAATTATAAAGCATATTTAAAAGAAAAATGTAATTTGAATATCCATAAATATTAAATTATAAAATTAGAAACAAAATATGCCTATAAAACTTTAACATCGTTGTTAAAATAAATTTACATATATAAACTTCAATTTTTTTTTAATTGAGGTCTCATAATTTGGAAACATAGTAAAGACCCACAATATGGTTAGTTGATAGTGACAACAACCTGGTCTCATAATTTGGAAACACAGTAAAGATCCACAATATGGTTAGTTGATAGTGACAACAACCTGGAGCAAACACTTTCCTTTGGAAAGGCATTGATTTATTATATTTTCATGTTTAGTTCAAGTTTGAAAGCAAATATATATATATATATTTTTAATTTGTTTTAAATGATTTTGAAATAAAATTTACTTATAGTTTAATATTTGTTTTATATGGGGAAATATCATTTTTCCCGCATAACTTAGAGTGCACTACTTATCTAAACACCTTTGTTGTCTTTCTGTCTTCGCAAAAGATGGATCAAGGTTTATGAGGGCCCCAATCTGCGCCCCTCATTGCAAATATATTCTTAATCAACAAAAAAGATATATTAATAGAAAACATACATATTTACATATATATTTTATCTTGGAAATCCAAACCCGGAAAGCCAACAAGCTTTTTTTCATCTATTTTCTGTACAATATATTACAATACAATAAAAATCATATGGCATATGAATAACCAATCGAACCATAGTTCCATAACTGAAAGTACAAAACCATGAGAAAAAAAAACCATGTGCCACAAAACCACTTTTAACAAAACAATGACCCAAAGACCGCCCCAAAAAATTTTCTAGGGCATTTCCCCAAACCCTGTGTAGGGGACTCCTGCCCCTTGCATACCCCCCAACCAGGCCCAGGATGAATAAAAGCCCCTCAAAGCCCACTTTGTTCATGGTGCATATAAGTTTTGAAAATAATATAAAATATTCTCAACATGATTTTATTCTTATTCGTTAAGCAATAAAATACTAGGCCTCATTGTAATCTCATTCCTCGATCAAAGAAATACCATACCTTACCTTGTGGATGTTTCCTTGACACATTATCAAGATTTACCATATAAAAAGTGTTTTTTTGAGTGATTTTGTGTTTTATTTATGCCATTTTTTTCTAAATTTAATATTTTATTCAAACTCTAATATTAATTTTCAAATGTATCAAAATTTGTACAATTAAAACTTTATATTTTTTTGAACCATTATAATATGAAAATTATTGTTTTTGTGATAATTATAAAACATATTTAAAAAGAAAAATGAAATTTTAATACCCATAAATATTAAATTTTAAAATTGGAAACAAAATATGTATATAAAACTTTAACATCTTTGTTAAAATAAATTTACATATATAAACTTCAAATTTTTTTATTGAGGTAAATTATTGTTCTAATTTTCGTTAGGAAAAAGAACTAAATAATACTAGTCTCATAATTTGGAAATACAGTAAAGATCCAAAATATGGTTTGTTGATAGTGACAACAACCTGGAGCAAACACTTCCCACTGGAAATGCATTGATTTATTATATTTTTATGTTTAGTTCAAGTTTGAAAGCAAACATTTATGAATTAAAAGTTATTGATATGCACAACTATAAAGTGGACATTTTTTTTCTTTTTAATTTATTTTAAATGATTTTGAAATAAAATTTACTTATAATTTAATATTTATTTTATATGGGAAAATACCATTTTTTCCTGCATAGCTTAGAGTTCACTACTTATCTAAACACCTTTGTTGTCTTCCTCTCTTCGCAGAAGATGGATCAGGGTTTATAAGAGCCCTAATATGCGCCCCTCAGACATAGTGCCATACAATACCCTTGTTATTTGAGGGTTGTGTTTCCAGAAACCCAAATCCTCCAAATTTGTAAAGATGATTGATGACATTCCAAAGGTGGAGGTTCATGTTTCTCAATCGAGATTAATGGCCCTAAAGCTTTCATATTGGGGTCTTATTAATCAGTTTAAGGGCTTATGGCCCTCTCCGAGATCCCTGCAAACATGGATTGAGAAGAACTAGACACCCAAGGTTAAAATAAAAATTTTAGCATCATTTTGTGGATGATGATTTTACACCTTCCTATTCGAAGACAAAGCATATAATGATCTCATCTTCAGTAATGGTCCCTGCTTCTTGGGGTATAAGGGTTATATCTGGACTATTGGAGTACAGATTTTAATCATGATTTGATGTTCCGACAATGGTCTTGGTATGGGTCAAACTTCCCTTATTCTTGCTACATTGTTGGAAACAGGAAAATTTTAGGAGTATAGGAAATTCCCTTGGAAAATATGTCAATCGAGTTGAGCCACAAGAAGGATTGCAATCCTATGCCTGGATCATTTTGGAGGTGGACCTAGACAGGGGTTTACTGTCAATAGTAAATCTAAACCTAGATTATTGGTCTCACGTAGAGGAATTTGATTATGATCAACTTCCATTTAAATGAATTTTTTTTCCATGAATATGGCCATTTCTCACACAATTTCGAGAATAAGGTAGAAGAGAAGCTAAAGTAGTTTGATGATGGAGAAAAATGGCAGCAACATAAAAGGAGAAGAGGCCCCACAAGGATGGACAACCAAGATCCTCCTCAAGTGACCATAGGGAAGAAAGGGAGAGGGACTGTGTCTCTATAAAAATAAGGGCCATTGCCTAGAGACGAAATCTATTCTAGTAATAACAAGACATCCCTAGATTCAATCAATAGCTTCCAAATGTTGAATCAATTGCTGGGAGAAGGGGAAATTCCAACTACTACAGTGATAATGGAAAATTCCCCAAGCATCACTAATCCCTCTTCTCTTGTAGTGCCAGAAGGGATGCCTCCCTTAGAGGAGGCCCTATGGGGACTAAAGGGGAAGGCTTAGATTCAAAATAAGAATAATTCCACTCCCCTAGGGTCCTCAAAGCC
The DNA here is from genome assembly GCA_034641835.2 of Pinus albicaulis. Classification (NCBI taxonomy): domain Eukaryota; kingdom Viridiplantae; phylum Streptophyta; class Pinopsida; order Pinales; family Pinaceae; genus Pinus; species Pinus albicaulis. The sequence continues at coordinate 540,887,877 of CM076576.1, read as the reverse complement.
CAAGGCATAGTGTTATCAACAATCTATCCAAATGAGAAATCAAATGTAGACAAGGAAAATGAAATAGATCATTCACAAAGAAAATCAGGGAGTTTTACACGTCATTTTGTCACCATGACATTTGATGGTCAATATGGATCTATCACTATCTATACTCATTCTTACTTAGAATTCAAACATCTATATTCCTTAACCAAGTCTTGGAAACTAGGAAAATAACTCTTAAATACTCTTAAAGATGGCATGTGCACTTTCTGCAGTGTTACACAACATTTTGTCACTGTCCCTGTAGTCCCTGTTCCTGAATCCTGGAGGACCCTAACAGTGATCCCTGTGTACTTTTTCCATCGTGAAAATAAGCCTTTGCATCCCTTACAGTCTGAAGAACAATCTCTCTTTTGATAATTCCTAGAGTCGCTCCCTAAAAACCCAACTTTTTGGAGCAACAAAACCCTTCTGTGTCTCACCAACACCGATGACCCATCCTTAGCTTGTGAGCAGTGCCGATCGGCTCTAGTATTGACCTCACACCCGCGCTGATCTACTTCTGGAAGATTTTTTAAAATGGAAACGAAGCTTCATGGCCTAGAAGCTTCGAGAGTGGAGAGTTGGATGTTTGTTGATCAGGATATGGTCAAGCTTCCTCCCTTGGGCCTCTTGTTCCTACAAAAGAGGAACCACCCAAGGAGATAAGCCTTTTTCCCATCATAAGTGGATCCATGTCCCCTCATCCATCCCTATAAATTGATCACCCTCCAATACCTTTGCTAGTTAGAATCAAATAGAAGAGCATAGAAAGAAAATATTTGAAGATTTTCATAAGCTTTGAAGGAGATAGTTGAGACCCTTAGCCTTCTCACATTGAGTTTAAAACGAGTTCTTTGGAGATGTGCTCGGATTCAGACCTACTGAAGGGGAGCTTCGACATCAAGGCGTAGGTTGTAACTCCTATTTTATTAATAATATGACACAACTGATATTTGCTTTCCATTCTTGTCCATGATTCATGATAATAATTCTAGCATTCCTTGATCAGTTACATAGGTTGTACTTGTATATGCATGTTTCACTTTTATGTTTTCTTGTTGTTTCTTGGTCACTTGTTGATCAAAACTGGATCATGGACCAGAATGATAGCTCCAAATTAAAAGTGCTCGGAAGAGTACCAAACCTAAATGACTGGAAAGGTCTCGTCGCTGCAATTCTGGTGCCGTGAACGGTTTTCAAAATCGAGGTCGTATGCAGAAGTTATTGAGGTTTGAATATGCTCAGTAAACTCCAAAAATGAGTTGACCAAGTTTGACTTTTTAAATTGGAAAAAAATTAGAAAAAAAATATTCCAAGAATATTCCTCAGAATACTCCCTGGAATATTCCATATGGGCGTATTATATTCCGACACTTGGCAATTTGTTATTCATTAATGTGTTGAATTTTTTCAATGTGGCCAATCAAAGGGTGCCACGTGGCAAGCCTAGAGGCTGCCACATGGCCTTAGGCTGAGGAGGATTGGAATTTCAATTTTTTTTATAAGTCCACGGGAGTTCAACCCCAGACCTCATGGCGGACAACACAACATTCTACCGTTGTGCTACGAGAGTGGTTCTTATAAACCGTAGTCATCAAATCATATTTGAAGGGTTAAATTATAATGGGCAGAAAAGTTAAAGGGCTAGCCCCTTAGGACTAGCCCCACTTCACATGACCGGAGCCCTTGTCTAGGGTTTAACAGTTAAAGGATAAGGGTAGCAATTAAAATTCCGGCGAGTTCAAGCCCATGTGGCCAGCACCATTCAAATGTTTAATGCATGGTTTATGAAACCTTTATTACGCGGTTTTGGAGGCGGTTAAGGCGGAGGTCCATGTGACCCGCCTACCTCCAACATTAAATGCCACCTAAACCATCCGCCATGTTTGGAGCGCTTCCGCCATTTTCGGGAGCTTGGCTATTTTGTCGACTTTAACTGGCAGTCCTCCACATTTAGTGGATTTTTTGGGGGGGCATTGGGCATTTTTCTTGGAGAAGCCATAACTCCCTCATTATTGAACCAAATTGAGTGCAAAAATAGTCAATTTCAACTATCTCAGACCTTATGGACTCAATGGAGTATGTTGTAGAGCCATAAAAGAGCTTCTAAGTAAGTTTTTTCTTCAATGAAGTTCAAGGGACCACAAGGCCACAAGGAGGCATAATCAGTTAGAGGCCTAGCCAAGGGAGCTAGAGGCCTTATCCAAAGATCCATTAGTCAAAATTGGATATTTCAGATGTTATAAATCTTATGAGATGGTTTTTAGAGCCTGTAGAGAACTTTAGAAAGCCGAAAAGCTTCAGTAAAGTTCCAGGGGCCATTAGTGCCATCTTTTTCCAGCAGCAGTGCAGGGCCTAGCCAGAGCAGCTAGAGACCATATGCAGTGAACCAGTAGTCATTCTTGACTTTAAACATAATTTTTAATCTAATGACAGAGGTTTCAGAAATTTTTGAGGACTTCTAGAGGTCAAAAACCCAGCAGAGAATTTTTCAGTGACCCTAGTGCCAAGGGGTGCCGACAGGGGTTGGAGGCGAAACCAGAGAAGCTAGAGGCCATTTCTGATGAATGAATAGTCTAAATTGACTATTTCAGAAATTTTGGAACCAATGGAAGTGGTTTCAGAACATTTTGAGAACTTCTACAGCTCAAGAAGCTGATGTGAATTTTTGGGTAGCCTTGGGCAAACCGTGGAGGATATCCTAGTTTGGGGATGCAGTGCTCGATTTGAGAAATTTATCAGTCGATATTTGGTGTCTGATGTGTGTTGGATACAAAAGTAGTGGTTTAAGTGACAGAAACTGAATTCTGAGGGAGTTTGTGCCATTTAGAAGCTCAGAGTAGCTTAGAGCACTGACAGAAGGAATCGTGTCAGCAGGAGCCTAAAGCTGTTTGCAGATTTTGGAAAACCATTAAAGGGATATTAGATGGTATTATCAGCCCTTTGGATCATTTTAGTATTCATAGGAGTTAAGTGTGGAACTTGTAAAAGAAACATTTCCATAATCCCAAAGAGCCGAGTCAAGATGACAAAGCTCAAAGGAGACGTAGCCCACGAGTTTCGGGTGAACTCCTATATTAATTTTGTTGTTGTGTTTTAATGTTTTAATGCCTTATTATGTTGTTGTTATACATGATAAGTTTCAACAAGAAAAAATAAACTTAAGACACATAAACAATTAAAATTTCGTACACCACTTTCAAGCATAAATTTCGCAAAATTGTCAAGTTCAAGCTAGATCATTTTAATTTAAACTGAGTGGGAGGTTCTTGAAATACATACAAGTTATCTAGACCATTTTCATATCAGGTTGGTATCAGAGCCAGATTTCTTGCTTGTATAGCTTGAAAGGTGTTTAAACAGTGTAAAAGATTGACTGTTTTACTGTTTGCAAACTGACTATTGTTTGAGTTTGTTAGAGGTGAAGGGATATCTACTTATTAGCTAAGTCCTGGAGAGGAAAAAAAGGAAGAAAGGGCTGAATGCATCTTCCTTACCCCAAAGGACCTCAAGGTCACCCTTGGAACACAAACCCTCTTGACGATTGTTTGTTAAGAAGATCTTGGAGTTTGTTTGTTGTTTGGCTGCTTGAATAAGAGTTTGTCTCTATTGCCATTTGGTTTAAAAAAAAAAAGCTTTGTCATTTGTTTTGAAAGCTTTGAGAACTTTGTTGAAGTTGATTTGTTCATTTTCATTATGAAAAATTCTACAAGTGAGGTTTCCTCCTTCACAAGATTCTTCGATGAAGATATGAAGCGTGAATTTATTATATTGAAGGACATGGTGTAGATTTTGTTGGAGGATAAAAGGGAAAGCATTGAACTTCGTGAGCAATTGTTTGTCATGAGGCAAGAGAAGGAAGAAATTATTCAAATATTGCATGATATGGAGATGCAGTTCCATCAAGCCCAAGAGGCTTTGACCAAGAACATGCATGAGGAAGAGGTAATCCACTCTAATTTGTCTCCAGTTTCCTCTTTAGAAAGATGTGTTAGTTCCTTCGAAAAGCATGCGAGTTTAGACAGTTTTCAAGACAAGAACGATGATGTTAGTTTGCAAATGAAAGATGGAGCCTCTACTAGTTCATCCCCTCATGAAGGAAAAAAGGATGAACATGTAAAGCAACACAATAGGTATAAATCTTCTCATAATCAATTTGATTGTGTTTCTGCAAGGCATGATAATTTTGCATGCTTAAATGGAAGAAAGATTTTCTCTACATATTGTGGTCGATTTAACCATGATGTTTCAAGATGATGGATGAGGAAGAAAGCATATAGGAAGCAGATGACGCAAAGACAACCTTCAAAGAAGGTGCATAAGATTTGCACATATTGCCAAAATAGGGGACATGTTGTTTCCCATCGTTGGACTTTGCATCCAACTAGTCGTCCCAAGCACATGCAACAAGAGGATAGAAATATTGGCGAAGGTGGAACCACAGATTCCAATATTGATGTGAAAATGGAAGTTTCACATGAAGAAGAGTTGTCACAGGAAAAGTCTCCATGGAAGTGGCCTGGTAATAAGTGGATGGAATTCTTAATATAGTAAGACATACTCCTTTGTACATATGGAAATTTCGGTTGTATGCATGTATTTTATGCTGTAATCTCTTATTTGTTTGAGCCACCTTGGATCATTGATCAAGGCAGTGATGTTCAGTTTCCTTCTACAAATTTCTCGCCATAAATTTCTGAGTGAGTCCAAGAAAGACAGTTCTAGACAGGAGGACAAGCACATCCAGGAAGGGAAGTGTCAATTACTTTCTAGTTGTGGTTCAAAGTCACTAGCCATGCAAGGCAAGTGTTTGGAGGCTAAAGAGAAGAGGGTGTTGTACTCTCATCTACTGTACATATCATTATATCAGTATTTTTTGGTCCAAAATATTCCCAGTGGGGAGGTGTGATCAGAACTGGATCATGGACCAGAATGATAGCTCAAAATTCAAAGTGCTCGAAAGAGTACCGAAACTGAACGACTGGAAAGGTCTCGTTGCTTCGATTCTGGCGTCATGAACAGTTCTCAAAACCAAGGTCATATGCAGAAGTTATTGAGGTTTGAATACACTTAGTAAACTCCAAAAACGAGTTGACCAAGTTTGACTTTTTAAATTGGAAAAAAATTAGAAAAATAATATTTCAAGAATATTCCTCAGAATATTCCATATGGGTGTATTATATTATGACACTTGGCAATTTGTTATTCGTTAATGTGTTGAATTTTTTTAATGTGGCCAATCAAATGGTGCCACATGGCAAGCCCGGAGGCCACCACGTGGCCCCATGCCGAGGAGGATTAGCATTTCAAAAAAAATTATAAGTCCATGGGAGTTGAACCCTAGACCTCATGGCGGACAACGCAGCGTTCTACCATTGTGCTACGGGAGTGGTTCTTATAAACCGTAGTCATCAAATCATATTTGAAGGGTTAAATTATAATGGACGGAAAATTTAAAGGGCTAGCCCCTTAGGAATATCCCTGCTTCACATGACCGGAGCCGTGACCAGGGTTTAACGGTTAATGGATAAGGGTAGAGGTTAAAATTCCGGCGGGTTCAGGCCCATGTGGCCAGCACCATTCAAACATTTAATGCGTGGTTTATGAAACTTTTATTACGCGGTTTCGGAGGTGGTTAAGGCGGAGGTCCATGTGAGCCACCTACCTCCAAAATTAAATGCCACCTAAACCGTCCGCCATGTTTGGAGCGCTTCCGCCATTTTCGGGAGGTTGGCTATTTTGTCGACTTTAACTGGCAGTCCTCCACATTTAGTGGAGTTTTTGGGGGGAAATTGGGCATTTTTCTTGGAGAAGCCATAAATCCCTCATTATTGAACCAAATTGAGTGCAAAAATAGTCAATTTCGAATATCTCAGACCTTCTGGACTCAATGGAGTATGTTGTAGAATTAGTTTGAGGCCTAGCGAGGGGAGCTACAGGCCTTATCTAGAGATCCAATAGTAAAAATTGGATATTTTAGATGTTTTGAATCTTATGGGATGGTTTTTAGAGCCTGTAGAGAAATTTAGAAAGCTGAAAAGCTTCAGTAAAGTTCCAGGGGCCATTAGTGCCAGCTTTTTCCAGCAGCAGTGCAGGGCCTAGCCAGAGCAGCTAGAGACCATATGCAGCGAACCAGTAGTCATTATTGATTTTAAAAATAATTCTGAATCTAATGAAAGAGGTTTCAGAAATTTTTGAGGACTTATAGAGGTCGAAAACCCAGCAGAGAAGCTTTCAGTGACCCTAGTGCCAGGGGGTGCCAACAGGAGTTGGAGGCGAAACCGGAGCAGCCGGAGGCCATTTTTGATGAATGAATAGTCTAAATTGACTATTTCAGACATTTTGGAGCCAATGGAAGTGGTTTCAGAACATTTTGAGAACTCATACAGCTCAAGAAGCTGATGTGAAGTTTTGGGAAGCCTTGGGCAAACCGTGGAGGATATCCTAGTTTGGGAATGTAGTGCTCGATTTGAGAAATTTATTAGTAGATATTTGGTGTCTGATGTGTGTTGGATATAGAAGTAGTGGTTTCAGTGACAAAAACAAAATTTTGAGGGAGTTTGTGCCATTTAGAAGCTTAGAGTAGCTTAGAGCACCGACAGAAGGAATCATGTCAACGGGAGCCTAAAGTTGTTGGCAGAGTTTGGACAGCCATTAGAGGGATATTAGATGGTATTCTCAGCCCTTTGGATCATTTTAATATTCATAGGAGTTAAGTGTGGAACTTGTAAAAGAAACCTTACCATAATCCCAAAGAGCCGAGTCAAGATGACAAAGCTCAAAGGAGATGTAGCCCACGAGTTTCGAGTAAACTCCTATATTATTTTTTTTGTTGTGTTTTAATGTTTTAATGCTACATTATGTTGCTTTTATACATGATAAGTTTCAGCAAGAAAAAATAAACTAAAGACACATAAACAGTTAAAATTTCATACACCACTTTCAAGCATAAATTCCGCAAAATTGTCAAGTTCAAGCTAGATCATTTTAATTTAAACTGAATGGGAGGTTCTTGAAATACATACAAGTTATCTAGACCATTTTCATATCACTTGTGCAGGTAATTGAATGGTGGTAGTAGTGAAGGTCGAGTTTGGAAAAGAAAAGGACCAAAGAGATTCGATGGGGAGCAACATCTCAGCATCAGATCGAGGTAGGCCATATCCTTCGATCTATGTTTCATTTATATTCTAGGAAAGTAGGTATTAGCTTATTCCCCTTGTTGCTAGACCCACCCTAGTGCTAGAGGGATTGTCTCTGTCCACAGACAGGATTTACCTGGACAACAAGTTGGCGACTCCACTGGGGAGTCATTGCCTTTAGTCTCTTTCCAATCTTTAAGTTTTTTAATTTTCGTCCATATTTTGTTGAATATCTATCTCTCCTTGGTTTCTGGCTTTTCTTACTACTTACAGTCATCAATATTTATTCTGAAGTGATAAGCCTGGCTTGATTTGGACAAACCTTTTTGTTTTTTATCATTTTCCTTGATCAGCGTTGTTAATTCTCTAAAAGACGCGCTGATTAGCGATAAAGGATTCAACACAAAGGTGCTTATCCCCTTCTAGCGTGAGTGCAGCCTCACAACTGCGCCAATTTCTGTGTGAATGTTCTTAGGGTTTCCCTTCATTGAGTCCCAATTTGTCTTACCCTTCTAGATTTGTTTCTCTGCTCAATTTTCTCTTGTTCTCTTCTGTTCAATGATTTCATTGTCTCAAATAGTTCTTCTTTGGTCTTCTTTCTTTTGAACTGTGCATCCTCATCATCCTAGGGTTTCTAGGTGCTTTGAGTCATTTGAATGGTTGCATGCCTCGTTGGATTCCAAACCTGTTGTTGGGTCATTTTTATCGTCTATCTCCAACCTTTTAATTTGGTTGTTTTGGCTTTTTCAATTGGTTTCTGTGATTAGGGTTTTCAAGTTTCCATCCCATGTGCATTTGATGCTCTCTTCTCCATCACAATCATAGATCACATTGCTTGTTTTAAACTAAAGGATATTTTTTTGTGTGTTAGTCAGTGTGAAAAGCGAAGAGTCTTTGTTTTGAGCAAGTGATTCAATGTATCTCTTCAGTGCTTCAACTCTTTAAGTTTTGTGGCATTTGGAGGAATTCATTTGGGATACTCAAAAAAAGAGTTTGTGTTCTTCCATTTTGTGTCTTTTTGCATTTTGTTCATACAAAAAAGGGAATTTTGCATTCATCTAGTTTTCGTCTCCAAGTTTGCATTTCGTCGAAGTGCATTCGATAAGTTGCATTGATAAGGCATTTTTGAGATTTGTTGTTGAGCCTAGATTACATTATTTAATGATTAAAAGCTAGAAGTGCATTGCGTGCATTCTTATTCAACGAAAGAAAAATGAAATTTTGCATAGCTTACAATTGCATATTTTTCGGAAAAATATTTTTGCATAGATTACATTGCATGGTTTACATATTTAAATATTTTTTTTTAGATTGGGATAGTGCGAGTGATATAGTTAGGAAAAGCTTCATTTGCTGCATGATTTTTTGTTGCATCACTATTTGAAACTCTTCCCTAAACTAGATAGTGTTCATCAAATTGAAAGAATCATTTTCTCATGTTAGTTGCATCATAGGTATTCGGGTGACAATTGTTTTGAGCCTTGAAATTGAAACTGTAATCAAGATCAACTTAAAATGAACCTCAATTAACCTAAGGAGCATTTGGAACCTAACAAAAAATTTATAGGTCTAGGCTAGAGACGTATTACAACATCTATAAACTTGGAAGTTGTCGGTAACAGCCTGGGTTGCATTCCAGAAGTGAAACCCTGTCCCATGCATGAAAGTATATAGCACTTGCGACACATATGATAAGTATATCAGGATGCTCTCACTGAACGGTTACACATTAGATAACGTCGACATAGACTTGTGGTCCCTGTATATAACGAGATAGCCCACTAGGTTGTTATCCTTTAGCCACAGGTAACCAAGTCTGTTGCCTTATAAACGTGATACACCAAACACAACATTCAGGGAGATTTCCTGCCCGCACTTCTTGGCTCGCCAGGAGTTATTCTTCAGTTCACAGATACTTGGTAAACCCTCTTACCTAGTTTACCCCTTTTTGGTTTATTTGTGTTTAATTTCTAAAAATGTATTGTCCACAATAACATTTTACCCATGCTCATCTCCCTAGCTGATCTTCGGTTGGGATTAACGGAAACAATTCCTGGTTTTACCAACAAAGGAATCCCCTCAGATGGGAATCCTGGTCATTTTCCTTCTTTCGGAAATGTTGGTGCTCCTTATATGAAAACGTTGTCCCTCCTCGAATTAACCATTTGTCTTCTAGTTTGGTTATTTTCGACCCCCATGGTTTCAAACATCCAAACTGCTTCTCAACCAAGTTCTCCTCTGCCAGAACAATGTCAAATCCATGTTGATCGTAAATTTGACCCCTCACCTTCTTCGCCCATTTCTTCACCTCATTCTTCCTCTTCTCTTGGTGAAAGTTTGGATTCTAGTACTCAGGCGTCTAAGAAAAAGAAGAAGTCGAAGAAGAAGAAGGAAAATAAGCAAGGGGGCAGCCACACAACCATTGCTACCCATGCAACTAAAATTAAAAAACCTCCTACTTTGTCCCGCAAAGTCAAATTCCCTTGCAAGCCATGCGAGGGTGACCACCTTCTTAGAAATTTTCCTGGTATTCCCAAGGTGTTAGAAGTGTGGTCTGTTGGCCTGATTCACCTTTCACCATCAACCTCTAGACATCATGCTGGTGATGAACCTTCAGCTAGAGATAATAAGACTCATAAGAAATAGGGTAAGGTAAAATTTCCATGTAGGTTATATGAAGGGAGCCATCACATTCACCTCTGTCATTATATGGATAAAACCTCTAAAGTGTTGGATACCCTTACAACTTCTGAGCCCTGTCTTCCAGTTGGTTACCAAAAATTTTCTTCGAGTCCTCTGCCAGTTGATTAAGTGATTGATCGAGATTCATCTCTGGTCAATTCCGCGCTCTCTGAAATTCAATCTCATGAGTCCATTCCCAAACAATAATTGGTTGAGAAAAATTTCGACCTGATTCCACCTACGTTTCATTAGGTATTTTCCGTGGAGAGTGAATCTCATACCACTCAAGTTCTTTTTTTTCTTCAGATTCCCCAGGATTGGAGGGAGATCCTCCCATTCCCGCGGTCTAGGAGGGTGATCCTCCCATTCCTATGGTCCAAGAGGGTGATCCTCCTGATCCCATTCCTACTATCAAGGAGGGTGATCCTTCTGCTCCCGTAAAGCAAGGGGATAGTCTTCCCATTCCCATGGCACCACCTCCATCTAGTTTGGTCGCTTCCTTTGATTGGAGTCGACTGGTAGGATATTGTCTTCCTTATTATGTACCTTTTGAGATCACGGTACAAGCCTATAATGTGGACATACCTAGCACAATAATAAATGAAGGCGCATATGTTAGTATTATGTCCTCAACTACCTAGAAAGATTTCGGTTCTCCGCAACTTGTGCCCGTTACCCAAAATCTATTGGCCTTTAATAGAGGAACCAATCAACCATTAGGGATCCGTCCAAAGTTGCCTATTACCTTGGGAGGAAAGATTGTTTATTTAGACGTGATGGTCATCCAAGGCTTCTTGGATTTTAACTTGCTCATGGGACGTGACTATACTTATGTCATGGGAGTTCTTGTCTCTTCCCTCTTTCATGTGATCTATTTTCTACATGAAGGACGGATTGTGACCATTGATCAAATTTCATTCATTGGTCCTACTGTGACACCTAGTCTACCATCATCCCTTAATGGTCCTTACATGCCAGTGGTATCTTCCCCACCCCAGGTGTTAGTCATCAGTAATTTTTTCTTTTGTTGATGACTAAGTGGTTATCCTAAGATTTCTAGAAACAAATTTCATGAACATTGTGAGTTATAGAAATCTCACTACCTTCATTATCCTTAAGATAATTTTTCACTATTTCATCATTCCATCATGTCAAACTCTGCTTACCAGTCCCAGAACATCCATTAGGGGCTCATGCCACTCATTTTTGTCTGTATCTTGTCACCTTTGACCCAAATCCTCTGTTTTTGTTTTGCCTAAACCCCCCACTGCTACCTAAGGCCACCAATAAAACAACCCTGTTGTGTCTCCCCAAAATACTCCAAGCATTGATGGTCTCAAACTATCTCTGTAGGCTCTTTAGATAAATTGAGTACATTGGATTTTGGATCTTCAATACAGCATTTTATCATAAAATATATCTTACACTTGATGACCCAAAATTCTAAATTTCAGTCCAAAAGCCAAGTCCAAGGAACCTTCCACTAGGTCACCTAGGGTTTCACAAGTCATAGGGTGGATTTGGTATCCTAAAAACTCTGTTTTTCCTGTATGAAGGAACTGCATTCAAAGAAGAAAGAGACAAGTGATTTTGTCCAAAACTCATCAAAAAGGTCATTCAAAAAGGGCCCTCCTTGGCCTAGTGCACAAATTCTACAAGGGATAACTGCCCTTGCTCACATTACTATAAAAGGATCAAGATGGCCATCAGCCTAGCAAGAGGTAAGGTAAAAGGGAAAACCATCACAAGAAGACCATCCAAAACAAAGAAGAAGGCAGCAAGGCCTATGTTTTAGAGAATCAAGGTTTTTTGTGACCAATTGGCAAAACAATGTGCCAAAGTAGGAATCAGTACTAGCACTGCAAGGAAAAAGGTCACCTCAACTCCATCAAGTGCACATTGAAAATTTATAGAAATAATTGATGAGTTTAGAGAAGTTTTAGAGAACTTGGAAGACAACACTATTTACTTTTTTCTAACTGCCCTAAAACCTAAGAGTTTGGGAATATTGAAAAAACAGGTCAAATGATGATGATAAAGCCTCCTTCATAATAGCAGATGGCATTCAAAGGGTTTCAAGTTGCTCTCTAAGGGTTTGACAAAGAAGCACTGGTCCCACCTCACTAAAAAGGAAGATGACAAAGAGTATCAGTGCAAAGGCTTGACTTTTCAAAAGTACAGTCAAAGGCCTCTTAAAAAGGATCAAAATGAAGGTAAGCACGAGGTGAAAGGATAGTGACAAAGGAAAAGGTTGTGTAGACACCTGCAAAAATAGAAGTGGCCAAGGGGAAGACACAAAAATGGTTTAAATTGCTCACCTCTCCCACCAGAGATATATCATTGTCAAAGTGGTCAAAGGAACAAACATGTAATTGGTCTAAAAAGCAGAGAAGCCTCCAAAAATGGTTTCCTTATCAAAATTATATTCTGCCAAAGATAGCTAGCCATGAATGACACTTCTGCAGGACTGTCAAAATGGTTACCTATAGGAAAATTGATAAGGTCAAAAAAGCCTAAATATATCTCACAATGGTGGCACATATGAAAACTAAAGAAGTTGTTGATGCCAACTGATAGGGTTTTTACACCAAAAGGTTTCCACTGATTCACAGTAAACAACATGATAGAATGACAGTTAGAGGAAGGGAAAAATTCTTCTTTTTAGTCTATCCACCAAGCAATAAAAGGCATAAAATATGCAGGGCTGAAGACTCCAAGGTGAAAGTATCAAAATTATCACAAGTTTGTTGTTTACAAGTGTTGAAATTCATGAAAGGAATTTAGTGAAGAAAATCTTCAAAAAAGGGCACTAATGTCACTGTCTGCCTATTTTGATTAAAAATTTGTCAAAATGACCTTTTCCTTTCAATAAATGACTCATTTTTTCAAGTATGGGTAAGAGGCACATGTTTGAGCTTGTTAAAGAGGTTGTTAGTCTGAGAGGAGAAATCAAAATTCTCCAGCAAGGCAAAAGGCCATATTTTTAGAACTTTGCCACCTATAGGACAAAAAGAACAAAAAGACAGTGAAAAAGTGAGAAGGGAAACAAACATTAGAAAGTGGGCTTTAATCATGAAATATTTTTCAAAAAGGAGTATAAGAGTTTTCTTTACCTCTTCCCTCAACTTATTTGTGTCTTTGAAGGAGAAGTAGAGCTGTTGAAAGCAATTTTTAAAGGTTTTCTACGAAAAACTGTGGAAGTTTTCAGGTGCTATGCACCAATGGAGGCGCTATGCACAGAGTCGTCGATGCTGCGCACAGAGGAGGCAGACACAGTGCAAAAAAGCACTGCGCTGCACACCAGAGAGGTGGCGCTATGCACCGAAAGAGGCACTACGCACAGGCCCAGGTTCAGCCTGACTCACCCACAAACCCTTCGGTGCTTAGCACAGGCCTACCAACAGCCCGACCCGACCCAGCGCTACGCACAGAGAAGGCGGCTGAATTTTCCCAAAAATTTCCAAAATCAGTTTTTTTTTTCTCCTCAAGGTTGACCCCAGGCTCTGACATGAGTTAAGTAAGGTTGGTGGTCACTTTCTTTACCCTCCAAGTAATATTTTTCATTCATAATCAAAGAGAGTAACCCTAACCGAAGTTGGATAAAAACCCTAATCTTCATGGAAAACTATCATTTAACCCTCTTGGGCAAGGAATTACAAATTGGAGAGTTTTCATTAGCATAAATACACTCAATACAAGCTAAGCCTCCTCCTAAACTCTGAAATAATTCCTAGACCCACTTAATTTTTCCCTCCATTTGCTAAAAATTTTCCCTCACCATCCCTCATTATTCCTCCCTAGACCTAAAAGCTCTTACCAAGCTAAAACCGTTTTGTTCAAGAACACAATCAGTCACCATGTCTGAGGAAGAGATCAATACCAGCAATGATGAAGGCCAAAGGCTTATCAAGCCAAAACACAAGGGAGGAAGGGTTAACAGGTTTGAGCCTTTAGATACCATTCAAATCACTTCTTCTCCCATGATCCTTGCATGTTTTCAAGATTTTGGATGATATCAGTTCTGTGAGAAGGTTAAACAGGTCCAAAACCACTCAGAGTTGACTAGGTTGTTCATTCTATGCCTACAAAACCACCAGGTCAACCTAGTAGGATTAAAATTTGAATTCTCATCCAAATCCATTTCTGAAGCCACAAGAATGCCAGATATTGGTGAGAGATGGTTCAAGTAGAAGAAATTGGACTTAAGCTACTATGAGCCCTTCCTCAAACCTAGTTATCAACAGGGCTGCAAGACTATTTTCCCCTTCTCCCACCTGCTAGAGAGATATGCCCTACTGATGATGCAGATCATCAAGTACTTCACTTGTGAGGGGAGGTACTCCAGGATTTATTCATATCACATAAGGCTGTTAATTCACTTCACCAGGGTTAAATGGCTAAACCTACCATACTATCTCTACCATAGCATTGAAAAAATGGCTTCAATGGTCAATAAAAGAAGTTATGCCCACCAAATGCAAAGCCTTTTTCACCACTCCTTGGTTAAGATGATTGTTTTGCACCAGTTAAAGCAGTAGGAAATTCCTTGGGAAGTTTTTATCTCACATGATGTATTTGCAAATCCCCAAGCCTTCATTCAGAAAAAATTTCCTTCCACTTCACACCCACTTACCTCCACTCCTCCATCACCTCCACCTATGCCTTCTCCACAAGGAAACTTGCCTCCTACTTCTTCTCCTAATGCATCAAATGAAGATGATAACAGTGGAACTGATGAACAAGAAGATGATGGTGGAAATTATGAAAACAACGAGGCAGATATAGAGTTAAATGAGGGACAAGGGGGTGGCAGTAGCAATGAAGAACAAGCAAGTGATAGTGGAGATGAAGAAAATAGTAAGGCAGACAGAGAGTTTGATGAGGAAGAGCAGGAGGATGATGATGACAAGGAGGAGGGAGATGAACATGGAAATCAAGAAGAGGAAAACAGTGAGTGCTATGAGGGAGACAGTGATAGTGATGATACAAATGAATCACTCCTAAGTATAGAAAAAGGTATTGCTGATGAGAAAGATGAAGACACAGAGGATAATGAAGAAGATGATGAGGATGACAGTCAGCAAGAAGATGAAAAGGACAACCAAGAGAAAAATTTGCATGAGCATGAAAATGAGCACAGTCATAGTGCAAATAGTGACCATATGAATGAAGATGATGAACTTGAAGAAACAAAGGGAGATGATGAGGAAATAGAAGATCAAAAACAGGGAAATGATGAAGCTGAAATAGATTTTGAAGGGTCAGGAAGTGACCAAGGCAATGACACTGATAAGATAGTCAGTGATGAAACAAACAGCAAAAGGGATAGTCATGAAAGTCATGACAACTGTCATGACTGTCATGACACAAATCAGCCTCCCAATGATGATAAAAGTGAAGATAGCCCAGAGGATCATGAAGAAAAATACCTTTATGAGGAACAAGGTGAAAGTAAGGCAAGTACAGAGGCTGATGATCAATTTGAAACCAAAGTGACAGTATAGAAGGCAGTGAGGAGGATAATGATGATGATGATGCTAAAGATAAAAAAAGCAGTGACCCAATGAGGCATGAGGTGACTCATGGAAGCCATGGAAAAAATGAAAAAGCTGGTGACAATAACAAGGGTCAAAGCAATGATGAAAACACATTCAAAGCTACCATTGTCACTCCTCTCACATGCACATATCACAGAGGGAAGAGAGATCTGTTTGCTGCCTCAAAAAGGCAAAGGGCCATCTCTTCTCAAGCTAGCAAGCCATTGGACAAGGGAAAGGAAAATATGGAAAGGAGTGAGCAGCAGGTAAAGGTGAGGAAAAGTAAGAGAATTAAGAAATCTTCTCAAGAACCTCAATTCATTGAGACAGTGATAATGAGGACAAAGAGATGGCCACCAGATTGCTACTCTTAACCAAAGATGCACAACTTAAGGAGTGGGAAAGACATTTTGGGATGGCATAAGGTGTCATTCAGTATTACAAAGATGAGCACAAGAATTTAAAGAAGGTGAAAAGGGACCTTGCTCTCTAGAAGAAAATGACCAAGCACTATGCAAATAAAAACATGATTGCTTGTGCCAAACTGAAGAAGGCCCTCATAGAGCTAAAAAACCTAAAAAGGGAAAAAGAGCATTATAGCCTTGGATTTTTGGCTGAGGCTTTTGAACAGGTGTCCAAGACCTCTTGAGGGACCTCTCCACAAATTTTGGACCAAATTGAACAAAATTTTGTTTTTTTTTTAAATTTTGAGGCCTCTATGCACAACACCCTAGGTGCTACGCACAACTTTGGTTCATCCTAAGCTTTCCAAATTTGCATTTTTGGATTCTTCACATCATCAGCAGTCTGCTCACAAAATTCCAGACCATTTGGAGCAGTTTTGACCGCCCAAAAGGTCAAAAAAATCAAAATTTTGACCTTTCTGCCTCATTTTTCAGGCAAGGTGCTACGCACAGAGGAGTTTTGGGAGAAATGGTTTTTGAACAGGAAAATGGAAATCATTCAGGAAAAATCAAATTTTTTTGGAAAGTAGACTCATCAGGCTTTCCAACGAGGCATCGCGGAGCCAAATCCGGCATCGGGAAGGGGTCCAAAATTTGGCCACAAAAGGCCCTATTTTCTACTGAAGTGGCGTTGCGCATAGAGACTGTCTAGTGTGTTTTGGACCAGAAGTAAAAAAAACACACTCATTTGTTGCAAATAGATATTTTTGAGTTTTTTGAGGAAAAACACTCTATAATTAGGTGCAAATGGTTATTTTGGCATTTATTTCTTAGGATATTATGTGCCTTGGGCCTTGCATGGTCTCTTGGCCATAAATGACATTTATGGTTAAATTTGACATTTTCCTACCATATTAAGGCTTTTAGTCCTCATTTTCTCCATAAATAACACATGAGGCCCATATGTATTTTTTTGGCATTTTATGAGCTTGAAGAGAAATATACATGGCTTTATGAGCTTGGAGAAGAAATTGGTTTTGTGAAGTTGATGAATGGCTTGTTTGGCTTGATGATGGAGAAGCTTGTTTGCAAGATTCCTTAGCTTGGTGAATGGTGATGTCTTCTTAAATTGTTTATGTTTTCTTGTTCTCATTATGTTTCCTCCTTCTTGGTTGCTATAAATAATAAAATTATAGGTTGAGACATGCTCTTTAAGGCACCTCAATCCTCCTGTTTGTTATAGCTTTGATGTTTTCCTCTGTTGATCATCTTAAGGAATTCTTGATTGCTCCTTAGGTCCACCAAAACTCGTTTTTATGTCATGTATGGTTAGTATGCTAGTTTACAAGTATGATTCACATTATGCCCTGCTTATTTGAAGCTTTCAAAACTCTATCTTGAAACCTTTCTGTGGAATATTGTTTGCTAGGTTAAGTCAAAGAGTTCTCATTCAATCTTGCCCTTTGTCCATGCCTACCAACTTGTTTTAGAGTTCTCAATAGCTTGATATATGATGTTTAGGAATTCCCTCTTCATATATTGAATTATTTGTGTTATCTGATATGTTTTCCCAAATTCTAAAGGTGAATTTACTAAAGTTAGAAGCTCTTATGCTTTCTATGTTTCACTCGAATGTTTATCTTGGATATTTATCAGTTTAAGTATTTTTCATTGAGCTTAATGGTTTTCCCTACCTCATGAGTTGTAAATTTTAACTATATGTATTTAAGACCTCCTATTCTTTCCGAAATTTGATGTTCACTCCACCTCATACATCACCTTAAGGATCCATTAACCTTGCTAAATTGGCCCTGCAACACACTCTGTTTCATCATTTAGACACCCATGACTTTCATTGACTCCATAGCCCAATGGCTTTGACAGACTCTCACTCCACCTATTCCACTTGACCATCTTACCTAACCAAAACAATCAACAAACCCTACACTTAATAACTAGCCTAAAATCAAAACCCTAGAGAAAAAAGAACACATCCTTTTCACCTAATAGAGAGATACCTCTCTGAGTCTAGGAAGGCTAGGTCCTAGGACTCCAAAGACTGGTTCCATGTTACCCTGTCATTTGGTCTACCAATCTGCCAAATCACGAGACTCTAACACCAGGTCAATTACGTAGCAACCTGTCCCATGTCCACATCCATTGATGGTTCTGTCAGTAATGTAGTGTGTCGTGTCTTGGGGGTATTGGATCCCGATTTCCAAAGTGTTTTTCTCCCATCAAATGAGACTCTCTTGGAAGCCATGACCTCTTACAATCATGATAGGGTCATGATGGAGCATGGTTCCTTTTATTGTGTCAAGCTCCTTAAAAAATGAAGCAAGCCCTTCAGAACATAATTCCTTTTCCTGGGTCAATCTCCTTAAAAAATGAAACAAGCCCTTCAAAGCAGAGTTCCTTTTCTTGTGTCAATCTCTTTAACAATGAAACAAGGTGCCATGAGGATATTTGTTTTACTATGTCAACCTCATTAAAAAATGAATTAGACCTCCATGAGGATAGTTATTTTAATGTGTCAACCTCATTAAAAAATGAACCAAGTTCCTTTTCAATTCGAGCTTTTGATTAGATCTCGTAAAATCCCAGTTGAGTCTTTCACTTGATCTCGTAATTGAACCTTCATTCCATCCACCTGTTAGTAACAAGTGGTCTACTCAGGAGAATGAACTGAAGCTTGGGGGCATGTACCTCAAATTGAGTCACCATGCTAGGGGCATACCAACTTTTTCAAACAGAGTTTCCCATGTTTCAAGTTTGTGTAAAAATGAAACCTTCTTACATTTTTGTACGTTAATGTACAGTTTGGTTTTGGTGTGCTTTTTGTGAACCTTTTTCCTGCTTATCTTGTTTTACTTAACAGATTCATTTCTTTAAGATAGAAATTTGCGAAAATAGTAAAACCATAATCATCATTACATCATACATTAAACAAGATAATATAGCCTATGTATATGTCAAAAAATGTTTGCAAGTTTTTTTAGTACATCATAATCCAAAAAATATGTGTTTTGGTACATAAGAGACTTGCAGGTCCCAAAAACAACAACTTCAAAAATTAAAAATAAAGTGGACTAATCTACATGATGCTTGTGGTAACAAGTCATTGCTCGAATAAATCGAGTAAGCAACTGATGGATTCGGTCTCACACCCCCACAGTGTGCCTCTAGTAGCGACGAGGGATATCATGAACATGGGCGTACTCCAGAATCCCAGTGGTCAATGTGTCTAGGTTATAGGCTATTTCCTCTTCAACATCTACTCCTTCCTCATAAGGAGCAGCCTCGAATTCCCTCATCACCCTTTTGGCTATGGGGAACATTCCAGCAGGTCTTCGTGGTCCAACATATGCAGAACATAAGTTTAAAAATAATAACACATATACCAAAAAAATATAAACATGAAAAACTTAACAAAAAACATGTTTTACCTCTATCATCCCACTGATCACCCTATGGAAGTGGAAGGCCTGGGTCACCTCTAAAGTAAGTCCTAAAATATGGCCAATCCTCCACAACGATGAGTTGGCACCTCAACCATATGAATAAAGTTGGTTTGTATGACATATGTTGCTCGCCTCCTGAGCGAGGCATCATCTCACTCCATCAGATCATGCGTGGATCTAGTGTTGCTGGAATGCCAACTGCCGGCCACTGAAACTGGAACAATGGCACTCATTCCAAAAATAATGCTGCTAAAATTGAACCATACCCGAATTTCTTGAGTCAGCCATTTTTGCATTTGGTAAGTTGTTTCTTCTTATTGGACAGAACTTCTTCTGACCAGTTAAAGACCATGGGTGCCATATAGTCTATGGTAGTCTAGAGTTGAGACTTGTTAGCCTCATGTGGCACATTTTCCCCAGTGGCACGTGTTATAGTGTACAGTACTACCTTTAGAGACAGGTTGTTTATGGTTCTTATGTCCACATTCCCACTGGAAGAATTGTTTGCCTTCAGACACTTCCTCCCTATTAGCATATCCATGCTCTCACCCATAATCTGGCTTCTTGCTAGACGAGCTCATTCCCCTCTCCGTGATAAGCCAGTGATGAAGTAGATGCCGGAGACCTTGATTTCCAACTCTTGGTCATCAATTATGAATCTCTCTCGTCCTGTGTCCCATATACTTACCAGGTATTGTAGCAACTCAGGCTAAGATTGTAGGACTAGAGTTAAGAATAACTTAAGGAGCCTGCAGTTCCTCAAAGAAACCATACAATCTTGATCCTCCATGGCTTCTCTGTCCACTTCTTCATGCTCTCTCTCCCTCCATTCAATCACCTTTTTTCTTGGTGATTTCTTCCTATCACATCAATTGAACAACATCTTGTTAAAATCTGAGCATAAAAATCCAGTTTGAATGATGATTTTTGAGAAATTTTTTGTGTTATTTTTTATCTCTGCAATCAGTGCCCAGCCTATGCGAAAAAATGTAGATCGGTGCATGCCCAGAGGGCATACTCACGTTGATCTGTAGCGAAAGCGAATTTGAAACTCCTTCCAAAAAAATTCAACATACACTATGAAAATTATTAAAAAAGATATGAAATTAGAGATAATGGGCATGGATCTTACCTGGCACAGATGGTTCGTCGATTGGCTTCTTGGATCAACTGCAGTCAGCTCTTGAAGAATCAAGGTACAAAACATATCCAATGACTTGTGAGAGTGAAAAGTGAATTTTTTTATTTTTTACTTTTTTTATTTTTATGAATGTTCAAGTCATTACTAGGGTTTTTTCAATATTTTAATTATTTTTTCCCTTGAAAATAGATAATGTGTTCATTCTTGTGCAACAACAGGGTAATTTTTTTTTACGGATGCTAAGAGAACGAGTTCTAGTTTTTTACTTTTTTTCGGACTCGGTAAAAACAAATGAAAAAGTCACCCCCTTGGAGTCACCTTTAAGCTCTTTTATGACTCTCAAAAAATGAAAAGATTACTGAGTATTTTTTGTTTTGAACTCATTAAAGTAAACAAAATTTCATTTACCCAGTATAGGTTTACCCCTTTTCTAGGCTGGGATAAACTTTTTATGAAAAATTAATACCTTAGTCAATCATGAATAAGAGGTTCTCTCAAACTTTGTTTTCCACCTATTCAGATTCGAGGGAATATCTACGAAAAGGGACCTATGGAATTTTCTTTTCAGCCTCTTTTCAAACTCTCTAAACATGAAAATGTGTCGAGTTTCACCTTTTTCAGACTCATCAAAATTTAACGACATTGGATTCATCACCATGACACTACCGAGTTCCTCCTTCCTAGGGCTCGTAAAATGTGCTAGGATGGATTTTTCTGAAGGAAAAACTTATATTATAGGCATGTGCTATCCCCTTCAAACTTGTATTAAAAAATAATTGGGGTACTATCCATAAATGGTGGGGGAAAATGGAAGTATTTATCAGTTGTGTCAGCAATATGTCCCTCTTAAAAGTAGGTATTAGATTGTTCCCCTTTTTGCTAGACCTACCCTAGGGCTATAGGGATCGTCTCTTTTCATAGAGAGGATTTGCTTGTTGTCCCTAGTGGAGTCTCCAACTTTTTGTCTAGGTAAATCCTCTATGCAGACAGAGACGATCCCTCTAGCCCTAGGGTGGGTCTAGAAACAAGAGGAACAAGCTAATAACTAATTTCCTAGATTATAAATGAAACATAGATCGAAAGAGATGGCCTACCTTGATCTGATGCTGCGATGTTGCTCCTCGTCAAAGCTTTTTTGTCCTTTGATTTTCCAAAATCGATCTACGCTGCTACCAACATTCAATTACCTAAACAAATGATCAAGAAAACATAAAAGTGAAAAATGCATATACAAGTATAACCTATCTAACTGATCAAGGAATACTAGAATTCTTATCATGAATCATGGATAAGAATGGAAAATAAATATAAGTTGTATCATATTATTAATAAAAGAGGAGTTACATGTAGGAATTTACAGGGTAAGTTCCGTAGATCAAGAACCAAAGGTCACCGCTCACAAATAGATCACAAATCAGTACACCAGTATAATCATGTCGTTAAAACCCTCAAAGAGGGAAACAATCCACGGCCTGAGCCAACGCGGCCACTTCAGGACATTTATTAATATAAAAAGAAAAGTTACATATGTTTCTCTCATAAATGGTTACCAGAAAAATGACCCTCCATGCTCTTTAAATAGAGATCATGGACAAATCGGGTGTTAAGCCACGAATCAAGTGTCGTTAATACCGAGGTGAGAGATAACCGTCGGATCATTACAAATCGTGACCATCAGATTATAAGTTACAAATGTACATGGTAAAGAAACACACTTTACCTAACTCTACACTAGACTAAGTTATTCTTAACTATTTCCTATGTGTTGGAATATCCTAACATCCCCCCTTAAGAACAACTTGGGATAGGATTGAAGGATTTACAAAGGTGACACAAAAGGAGCCTATTTCCTATGTGTGGAAATATCCTAACATCCCCCCTTAAGAACAAATTGGGATAGGATTGAAGGATTTACAAAAGTGACACAATAGGAGAAGGAAGGAGGCATTAGAGCCTATCCCCCCTTAATGACAACTTTCCTAAACTCCAAGCATGGATCGAAGTTTGGTAAACTTCGCTTCTGTGAGAGCCTTCGTAAAGATATCGGCTACTTGATCATTGGTTGGACAATACTGCACTTCAAGAACACGATCATGAATGAGCTTTCTGATGAAGTGTATGTGGAGCTCAATGTGTTTCATACGCTGATGTTGAACTGGATCTTTACATAGTTGAATGGCACTCTGATTATCACACCAAAGTGTAGTTGGATGCTGCTGATGAAGACCAAATTCAGACAGGATCTGACGAAGCCACATGGCTTCCTTGCTGGCTTCAACTGCACCACGATACTTTGCTTCTGCTGAAGAAAGGGAGATGGCACTTTGTTTCTTACAAGACCAAGTAATAGGTCCTAAACCAAGAGTGAATACATATCTTGCAGTGGACTTCCGATCATCAGGGTCACCAGCCCAATCAGAATCAGTGAAACCAATCAACAAGGGAGATGCTCCTGCACTGTAATGAATCCCGAACTGAACTGTACCTCAAATATATCGAAGTATTCTTTTAGCTGCTTTCCAGTGACTTTCATGAGGTTGGTGCATAAACCGAGCGACAAGACCAACGGCAAAGGAAAGGTCAAGACGGGTATGGGTTAGATACAAAAGTTTACCAACAAGTTGACGGTATAAGGTAGCATCAACTTCAGGGGTAGTACAGTTGACTGAAAGCTTGACTCCAGATTGAAAGGGAGAAGGGGCAGGCTTACAGTCTTCCATGTGAAAGTGGTGTAGAAGATCACAAGCATACTTGGACTGAGAGAGGGTAATGCCTTCCTTGGATTGCAAGACTTGAAGACCAAGGAAATAATGCAAGTGTCCTAAGTCTGTCATTTCAAACTTCCTTTTGAGGCTAGACTTCACATGGTTTATATGGTTTGGATCACTACCAGTAAGGATAATATCATCAACATAAAGAACAAGGATGGTGAAGGAATTACCCACTTTCTTGGTGTAGACAATGTTGTCAGAATGACACCTAGAAAAGCCATTATCTAAGAGAAATCTATCGATTTTGGCATACCAAGCCCAAGGAGCTTGTTTGAGACCATAGAGAGACTTCCTAAGGTGACAAACAAGGTTGGAGTATTTTGGATAAAGCCAGGGGGTTGTTCCATGTAGATTTATTCATGCAAATCTCCATGTAAGAAGTCGGATTTAACATCCATCTGATGGACTTCCCATTTAAAGGAGGCAGCAAGGGAAAGAAAAAAGTGAATATAATTCATTTTGGCAATAGGGGAGAAGGTTTTATTATATTCAATGCCTTCAACTTGTGAAAATACTTTAGCAACAAGACGAGCTTTATGTCTATCCACTTTTCCATCTGATCCAAACTTTTTTTTGTAAACCCATCTACATCTGACAAGTTTTCTTTCTTTTGGAAGAGGAACAAGATCCCAAGTATTGTTTTCCAATAAGGAACGATACTCTTCATTCATAGCTTCATCCCAATTTGGATGACCGGAGGCTTCTTCAAAGGTTTCCGGATCAAGTTTTTCTGGAACTTGAGCCAATAAGGAAGAGGCTCTTTCGAACTGAGAATGTGTACGTCATCAATCAGTAGGGTCACCTGCAAGAGAACCTCCTGCATCCCATATAGAGCGGACCCATCTTAGAAGTGGTGGAGTATAAGGAAAAAATTCAAGAGGCGGAGGAGGATTTTCATCCTCGTTGTCATCATCTGAACTAGAAAGAATGCTATTAAAAATAGAAGAGAGGGAGAGAGGTGGCACATATGCCGAATCAGGCTCACAGGCCAAAGGTGGCACACTTGCCGAACTAGGCTCGCAAGCCGATATATTTTCATCAAATTTTACAGCTCTTCTAATGATAATATTTTTGAATTTTGGTTGAAGAAGTCTATATCCTTTGACATCTTCAGAATATCCAACAAAAATACATTTTTCACTCTTAAGTTCTAAGGCTTTATGGTTCGCATCTGGAATATGGGCCCAAGCATCACTTCCAAAAACATGAAAGTGACTTACATCTGGTTTGATTGAGCTCCAAGCTTATTCTGGAGTTATATTCTTTAAAACCTTAGTAGGAGTGCGATTTACTATGTAATTTGTACAGTTAATGGCTTCTGCCCAAAAATTGAGGCCAAGCCCTTTAGATTGAAGCATACAGTTAGCCATTTCTTTTAAGGTGCGATTCTTCCTTTCAGCTACACCATTTTGTTGTGGAGTATATGGAACATTATGTTGCAATTAAATGCCATGCTCAGTGTAGAAGTTGATAAATTTTTTGTTAACATATTCTCCGCCATTGTCTGATCTTAAGTTAAGAATTTGATGTCCAGATTGTTTCTCAACAAAGGCCTTAAAGGCCAAGAACATGTTAAAAACTTCACTCTTGAGTTTTAAGAAATATACCCAAGTGCATCTGGAAAAATCATCAATGAAAGTTAAGAAGTACTCGCAACCAGAGAAAGAAAAAACAGGAAGTGGACCACATAAATCACTGTGCACAAGCTGCAAAAGGGCTGAAGCGTGCCAAGAGGCACATTTGTCAAAACTATCCTGATGATGTTTTCCGAGTACACATCTGGAGCAAACGCCATCTCGGCAAGATACCATAGGAAGACCCATCACCATATTTTCCTTACATAGAGTTTGAAGAGAGCAATAGTTTAAGTGACCAAATCGCTCATGCCAAAGTTTGCTCACATCATCATTATGAGCAACAAAAACAGAGGGAAGACATGATGACCCAAAGTTGTCAAACTTATACAACCTTGTGGAATCATCAACAATGCCTGTAGCTAAAATATGTTTAGGATCTTTGAGGTCCTTGATTACAACATCATGAGGTGATAATTCTACTAGTTTCCCTTCACCTGAATGAATTATCTGATAAACAGATAGAAGGTTGCATGACAAGGTAGGAACACATAGTACATCATTATACTGACCATTGTCTAGATGAATGGTTCCAGATCCTACAACACTAGGAGATCTATCATCACCAACATAAATATGTTTGGTATTACAATCATTTAAAGAAGAAAACATGGATTTATTTTTAGCCATGTGGTAAGAAGCTCCAGAATCAATGAGCCACTCATGAGAAGGAGAATAAGAAGATACATTTAATGCATAACCAGATCTTGATTCTTGACAACCACAAGCAGAAAGTTCCATGCCTGAAGATGAAGGTGAAGAGTGCTCCAAATTGATGTTGTGCTTCTTCATTGCTGCTTCTACCGCTTCCATCTTCTTAAAACATTTAGACTCTATATGGCCATCCCGATTGCAAAAGTTGCAATGTCTATCTGTCTTCTTACCTTTGTTTTGATTTGCCTTATTATTTTGGTGATTTTATTTTTCAGTTTGCAGCTGAAATTGCTTAGGGCCCTTGTTTGGTTTAGGACCATATTTTTTAGGATACTGCTTCTTGGGATTCTTTTGATATAGTTGTTGTTGGGCTGCTAAGGCTTTCTTAAAAGCGTTTCCAGTAGTGATAGGACCAAGGTGTCATTAGGGGAATTTTGAGGTCTAAAATGGGCCTCCCAAGGAAAATGTACAATCAAAATTCACTTTATGAGAACCAATCACATTTTAGGGGATGACATCATACCTAATGTTTGAGGTGGCATTGCTTGAGTTAAAGGTACTTACTTGTCACATTCTCAATGGTGGATAAAAACTCATGGTTAACCATGGTAGTGCTCTAAGTACTTTTAAAGCCATAAAGTAAAGTACTCATAATAAATGTCATTTCACACTTTTTGAATAAAATATTATTATTTTCATTTCATATTTTTCGAAAGAAACAATGCATATCCCTACACAATCTTCATGTATTTACACGCTTTTCAATAAATTATATATTTATATATTTTCAAATATTTATTTATAAATAAAATCAATTCAATATGTAATATAAAATTCATACATAAAACAATATATTATATTATATTATTTTTATATAGTATATTAATTACATGTTAATATATAGTTTAAATAATATAAATTTTAATTAATAGTATATTCTATAAATAAGAATTTATGAATTTATATTTATATTTACGCCGAAAGGCGTTCCCTTTGCTGGCTTTGGCTAAATGTACTGTTCGCTGGAGCCAATGAGAGGGCTTTCTCATCATCCTTCCAGCCACTGAAAATGTGCCATTTGCCGGCTGCTCCTCTTACCAGCGCACAGGCGGCTGCTGCTCTTACCAGCGCACACTTTCAATTTACCTCGTTCTTTCACGATTTACTACCTCAGAGTTGCACCTCGTTGTTTCAGGGTTTACCAGCTCACAGTTCTCCAGCTCGCACGATTTACCAGCTCAGAGTTGCACCCGTCACGAATGCTCTGTGGAACGCGAGGTCCAGCATATTCGAAAGGCTGCTAGATTCGTCTGCGGATGCGCCCCCACAGAGCCAATTTCTATCCAAAATTGCGCCTCTCCACAATCCTCCGAGCATTCATCAATGGCTTCTAGCAAATCCCATGATAAAACTATCCCTGTAGTTTCTACATTTACCCTGTCATTCGAGGAATCCCCACCGATAGACGCAGGGACATCCCTCCGCAAGCCTCTCAGCCTGTGGCCAGGCATGTATCACTCACCCGTCACGGCCACCGAGCCCGAGGCCAGGCCGACTCTGACTCTACCCCCGGTCCCCGCCCCTGCTCCCGCACCCCCACTAGGGCAGGCGCAACCTGTCAAGCCCGGAATCGAAGTGAGTCCTCGAAAACCTGCCTTCAAGCTGCACGAAAGGCGTCAGAATTTGAGAAATCTGCAGATAGGTTTGGGGATCAATCCTCTCCGCCTCAATCTGAACGGAAGGATATCTCCTAGGGCGGTGCCGCCACCTGAAATCCTGTCGCCCAGCATGCTCGATCTCCCATCACTCATGCTCAGCCCAGTGACGCCTCTCAGCTCCGACCCCTTTGATTGCCCCTCCAATTCGACGTTGTGCGATGAATCTTCGATTTCACAGGAGGAGAGGGCCATTACGGAGAAGGGATTCTATTTGCATCCCTCGCCTCTTCAAACGCTAAGGGAAAGGGAGACGGACCTGTTGCCCTTGTTTCCGCTGCACTCTCCCAGAGGCTCCAGCTCTTAGCTCTGAGTCTTCCTGCCCTAAGTGTTGGGAATCTCACCATTGATCTGTTTTCATTTTTTGGTTTAGGTTTTCTTGGCACAGGTGAAACGCGCGAGGAAGTCCCATTTTGTTCCGGAACGCATTGCGTTGTCCCATTTTGTTCCGCCGCAGGACAAGGTTGCAGCTTTTGAAGTCGACATTCTTCCTTCTGTTAGCGAGCATGAAGCGTCCCGGGCGAAAGGCGGCCTAAGAAGGCCAGAAAAAGGGTCACTATCATCTCCTTAACTGGTCATCCTCTTTATTTTTCTTGATTTTCCAGATGGCAATGATTGGTCTGGTCTGTCAAGGCTGTGGAACACAGGCGTTTGTATTTGCTACTTCTTTGCTTTTGAATGGGGATAATGCTCTGGCATTGCAGGGCTGGGTTTTGTTTTTTCTGAGTCTGTTTATGGCTTATGAATGGATGTGTTTATGCATTGAATCTTCAGGAAAAAGATGGGTTTAGTGTAGCATATGAATGGGATGTATCCATGCATTGAAATTTCAGAAGTTGGGTTTGTTGTGCATATGAAATGGCATGTATTCATGCTTTTGAAATTTTACTCAGAGAGAAGAAAAGATGGATTTGATATTGCATATGAATGAGATGTATTCATGCATTGAAATTTAATCGAGAAGACGTAAAAGTTGGTTATTATAACATCGGAAAGGAGTTATTCATGCATTGAATGCTCGTTAAGAAACAATAGATGGCGGTTTTGTGACAGGGTGATGCATTTAGAATGTGGTATTGACGCTGATTGCAATTTGCTTATGCATTGGAATTTCAACAGAAGATGGGTTTACTGTAGCATATGAATGGGATGCATATATGCTTTGAAACATGTAATCATGCATTGAAGTTTCAATAAGAGATATGGAAATACGGGTTTACTATTGCAAATGAAAAGGATGTATTCATGTATTGAAAATTCATTGAGAAGTTATAAAAATTGGGTTTATTATAGCAGCTGAATGGATGTTTTCACGCATTAAAGCTCATTAAGAGACAATAGATGATGGGTTTATGACAGAGCGATGAATTTAGAATATCGTGAATGTTGATTGTACGTGTCTCATTAGGTCACTAGTTCAATTCTTGCTCAGACTTGCCTCTTTTGTGATTCAACACTCACTTGCCCCATTTGTGATTCGACACTCACTTCCTATGTTGCTGTACTTGCCCTTGGTCCTTGCTTCTGTTCAGATTTTCAAAATAGAATTTTGATGTGAATGAGAGGTGTGTGGCAAAGCAAATCTTATATTCACCTTTGCTGTAACTTATTTTATTCGATTGTCTGATTCGTTGTCGATTCATGGTTTTGTATTATTTTGCAAACACTAATGATGCATTGACGATTCATGGATTCGTATTGTTTTGCAAACATTAATTATTCAATGAGAAAGCTGTTGGAAATGGATCCGGAAGCTGATGACAGTTACATGCCACTTTCAGAGCCAGTTGAAGCCGCTGATAGTGATCATGGTATGGACAAATGGGTGTTTGGGTTTGTGCTTATATTGGCTGGTTATGGTCTCCAATGGTTCTGTAATCCTATGTTACTTTATATATAAATTCAGTGGCGTCTACTTGTTAATAGAACTATCCAGTATCTATTGAAAAAATATTTCTTTGTTATTCTTCTTTCAGTGATGAAAGAATTTAATCCTATTCCACAAATTTATAAGGGAAGAATGCCCGATCCCAATCTTGTAAGCATGTAATTTAAAATTTGTGATTGTTTCAAGCATGCAATGTTGATTGAAGGATGTATGCTTACATTGCTTTGTATAACTGAAAGGAAAGGAGGGCTATGCATATTATATTTGATTTGGTGATATGAAAGTGTTTGAATCTGTTGTTTTACTCCCCAGACGAGCACTGTTCAACTAAAGCTAAGAGGCCAATTAGAAGCAGGCCAAAAAAGTCAAGGGTTGGGGATGGACCATCGAATGCAAGCATTGGAATAGTTCTTGTAGTGTTAGTATCAGAAACAGAGGATTCGGATTTCCTTCCTGATGAGCAACCTATTGGGGATGAGTACATCGATGTCTCAGATGATTATGAGGCCAGCAAGACAATGAAAAAACCCTCAAGAAATACAAACAGCATTGATAAATCTTCAAAACGGAAAGCAGACAAGGCAAAAAAGAAACAGTTGAAGGAAGATGATAAGATTGAGTTGAATTGGGAAAAATGGGAGAAGGAGCTTGATGAGTGGAAGCCCTGGGGGAATGATGGAGAGATTGACTTAGACGCACTTGTTCAAAACAAAGGTCCTGTGGATGTTAAAGAACCACCTCCAGAGTTATTAATGCCATTACTTCCTTTCCAAAAAGAGTGGTTGGCTTGGAGTTTAAAACAAGAAGAATCTGAATTCAATGGTGGTTTTGGTGAATTACAGTTATTTGAGCATCAAATAACAGGCCTTGGCAAGTCGGTCCACATGGTCTCTGTTATTATTATTATTATTATTATTATTATTATTATTATCTGGATCTGTGTCTGAAAGAGCTTTCATTCCTTGCCATTTGCGTTGCTCGGATGGAGGGTCACCGCCTCTGCAACCCTGGTTTCTGCCTTCAAATAGCAACATCCTTCAAATTGCAACAGGTAAACACCTTTCTATAATATGTCGAACACATTTATCTGCATGTTCAACCCTTTTTCACCCACCCAGGTTTCTACTTGTTCCAGGCAAGATGCTGACCTTCAGACTGTCTTCTCAGGGTTTCAATTCATGGGTTTCAGTCCATGGTATCGCAGAGAAGGTAAGGTATTGGTTGGATAATTTCAGTAGTGAGTAAGGTCGCTTTAGTTTGCTTGTTATTGAGCAAATTTTATCTCTGCAAGAGGGTAATGGATGTCTTTGTCCATATGCAGGTATCGGGTAGATCCTACATGCTCCAACACAGGTAAATCCTAGAGTTATTCCCCTTTAAATCTAAGTTCTTTACTATCTGGAAACTGTCTAATGGATGATTTTTTTTAAACAGGTGATGATATTTGGACCCACGCCTGCCTCAATTCTTAGTTCAACCAAATTTTCTTTTCTCCTCAAAATGTCTCTCTATTTCACACATATTTCAGATCCTCTTCTGCCTGGCTATAAACGCTGACTGGGGTTTCATCGCTTTAGTTGACCGTAATGCTTATATAACTAGGACCTTCGCTGATTATGATTGTAATAAATTAAGAATTCTTTCAGACTTTTATTTGTTCCTATTTTGTTTGAAATACTGGCGATTTCATCCATCCAGGGTCATCCTGAGAATATTTGTATTATTTCTTTTAAATCCGCAAGGAACAAGATTGTTAGCTCTCACTTCTCTGAACTGAGCATAAACATTTAGAGCCATACCCTATAAGGGTTTGTTTTGTGGACAGCTATAAACCCCAGTTTTTTAATTTTTCACATTTAAAAGCTTGATTATGGCTGTTTGATATGGCAATGCTCTATTTAGCATTTCCACTTAGTTGAATCGTGTGTTTAAAATATTTTATTGGTTTTAACTTCATTCTTTTTTATTTTATTAGACATTTGTAGTATAGCAATATGTATAGGGTTTCTGCAGCATTTAAGAGTTTGATTACTGTTAATGGACATGGAAATATGTGTAGAGTTTTATGGAGCATTTAAGAATATTGTTACTGTTTAATTCTCGAAAAGCACTTGCAGAATTCTGAATATATTCTAGCTCTAATTACACTACTTTAACACCCTTAGAAGCTTTCATTTCAGTTTCATGCAATGTATCATTTTTCTTTAAATGATCCTTTGACCTATAAAATTACTTGCCCGGAAGAAGCCCTGCTGTTTCGTCTTTCTCCCTCAGTAAAGTGCCTATGTTTGATGTATCATATCAATTTATCTGGACTTTGATCTATATGAATATATATATCTATGGCTATGAATTTTTGAGAATACTGGGCCAAGGAATCATGGATGCAAATGAATATTTGTAGGTGTGGAAGTTATTTTGTACAGTAATAGGTTTTTGATTTTTTCCATTCGCATTCCTTGAGTCTTTATTGATGTAAGTTCTGCTCACTGGTAAATTTGAGATGCAATTAATTCTCTTTACATGAAATAAAATCCCTGTTTTTCCTACCTTGAAGATATATTGTAAATCTTATCTTCCTACTATTTTAAAAGTTCTGAAAATGGTGATGAATGTGATTTAGTGAAGAAAGCTATTATGTTGAAAGAAGCCCTAAGATGAACTCTGGACACAGAAAAAACTGCTGCTCACTGGTGGCAAGCTTTTAAGTTGTATGCTTTTGAGTGAGGCCATGGTCAAATCATTGCCAGTGCTTCCTCCCTTTGAACTTATGGTCAAATTAAATATGCTTGCATAGTCTCTGAGTATATTGCAATCTCTTGTAATCCAACTCCAGGTTGAGAATAGAGTTTTCCATTTGAAGTGAAACATAATTCTTATGAAAAAGCTACATAAAGTAAAAAATTGTTCTCATTTATGATATCTTGTCTGATGATGATTCTTAATAAAGAAGTATCATTCACATTTGTGGAAATTGAATTCTTTTCTAATTGGCTCATTGAACCAGTCATCTTCTAGGATTTTTTTTAGTATAAAAACGTTTGGATGTCACCGATGTTTTTGTCTGCTGACTTCAATTTTCCATATTTGGATTATCATTGGTCTGCTCTTGTGAACACATTTTATTTGCAGCTTTTACCATTTTCGAATTGAGTTCCTTTGTATATTGGTGATGACTATATTCCAAGCATTTTAGATCTGTCCAGTACATTTGACGAATGTGTCTCAATCAGGCCATCATTTTGGCAGGGAATAACTTTCAAAGAAAATAATCACAATCATGGTCCTGTTAAGATGATTTTCTTTATTTATTTCTTTGGGATATCATAAAATGTTCGATTTCTTTAGAATTAAGGTTTAAAACTTTGTGATATTCTGAAATGTTCATTTAAAGTTTTTTCCTTTACTTTTATTTTTCTTCAAATTAAAGTTCAATTTATTCGGGCAGAGTGGAATCTTGGTTGTATTGGGAAAAGTAAGAATTATATGTACCCAACAATTTCAAATAATTTATATGCTTAACACTTCCTAACACAATATTTTGAATTTAGAAATTTGGATTTTAATGTATATTTTTATATCAAATAGGTATATTCAAGAGATTGTAATTTTAAAATTGCATTATTATTATTATTTTGAATTTTATTTTAAAAAACATAATAACAACATTAAAATATCAATTCTTTTTATAACTATTAAATCTACAGATCTCAACTTTTTCATAAATCTTAGTCCAACTTTTCTATATTTCATTCAACCTTTAAAAATAATATATGATATTAACATTACAAGCAAGTTTGAGAGCAGAAACATTTGAATGGATGACTTTAAATGCCAATATTTCATATGATGAGTATGACACCAATCCCAGAAGTGATTCTTAAAAAGGCCCCCGGAGGCTACACCACATAATGTGCACAATGTTGACATCTTCTGGCTTAGATGCCAGGGTCTGAGGGGTGCCTGTTCCACCAAATTAGTGCAGGACTTGCACACAACCTCAACCTGTGTATAACAATGTGCCCTACACATGGGCTGAAAGCCTGAAACACACTAAGAATGAAGTCGTGGTCAGCAAAATAAAAAATATCCTTAGTTTTGGTTGCATTCCCTCTTGATTGTATACTAAATTATGGTATTCATGCTTTTCTTTTTGAAGCTGTAGTAAGAAAAGATACATGTCTCAGCAATGCAGGGGAGCCTAAAAACAATACAGACAATGCATTTCAAGGGGTCTTTTTATATATTGGGACCTACATTTGCAGTAGCACAGCAACCAGAAAGTTCCAAAAAAGAAAAGAATTTACAAGAGGGCCTGGGTGCTCCAATCAGAAATGATATGTCGGTATCATAGAAAGACCCTTTCTGACATGCTGTAGTGTCAAGATTCGTAGTAGTAAGAGGGGGTCACTATTATATCGTGCCTAAAAATAACAGTTATTATGAAAGGTCCTGATTAATGAGGTCTTGTTACATTGTCTTTATAATGCGTGTGTATGAAAGACCAGGCATTGGAAGCAGATTGTAATTAGAACTAATTATAACAATTAAACTTCTAATATTGAAAATCGCTATTATTCTTACCGAAGACCACATACTGTAACATGTTTACATATGAAAACCACGATGAAGGATGACAAATTTAAGCAAAGAAACAAACTTAAAGACTGATTTTTACAACCATTTAGAGCATCATCCAAATTCAAGTTTTAATTGCAATTTATATTTTTCTAGAATAAATTCCAGTAACTCAATCTGTATAGGAACTATGGCAATATGTATGGCGAATTTACAGAAAGAGTATTACAATAGCCTAAAGAAACATCATTCAACATATACTACAAGTTGCTACAACATTTTGATGATTGATCACACAAAAAATATATTATGTGTGTTCTGTAAATCTCGCACGATGCTTTGTCAATTGGGTCTAACCCAAATAGTTAGGAGGAGTTATCCTCTCCACTAAGGTTTAATTTCTACAAGTGACATGTTGATATCTTAACTGAAAACCCATGTTATTTGCAGTTAAAAAACAATTAAATTTATATATACTAGAAATCACCAATTCTGTTAATGCTAAACTTTACATATCCTCCTGTACAAGTGTAGGTTGCTAAGTCCGCAATCTCTTCTCAGCAGCTGCCATATAAACAAATCAATTTTTTGTATCACTAAGTTTGTTTTCTTCTTAACTCATATCCATCAAAATAATCATGGTTTTATCTGTGTGAGAACAATCTCACAATTATAAGCAGACAGTCAACCTGGCAGTTTGGGCACTGGATATATAAACAACTTTCTTCTCCTCTTACAGTTTTACCATTATATTAGGCTTGGACTGCTTGGTTAGAGTTTAGGTTCCACTATTTTGTAATTGTATGTGATAATTGCTTACAATTGGTAGAGGAACACAGAGAACAAAGGAAATGGCTTGAAAACATTGTTCCAGTTAGGCAATTTTACCTGATATGTGATGACATTTTCTCTGCTTCCTCTCTTGCAAATCAAGAAATACTCCAAAAATAATTTATTTTATTTTAAAAAAAGTAAACCAAATGATCAAAGTTTATAATTTGAATTTTAAATATTTATATTTATTTTAATAAAAATATTAATTTTTAATTTAATATTATTAAATTGTAATTTATGTAATTTTATTTTTATCTCATTTTATTTATTTATTTGTTTATTTATTTATTTATCAATCTTTATTTTCTTTTATTTCTATTTATTTATTTATTTTATTCTTATTTTTGTAATTATTATTATTATTATTTTTTGATCTATTTTATTTTAAATTTTAATTTTATCTTTATTTTATTTTATTTCTATTTATTTATTCATATTTTATTTATTTATTTCATTAATTTTTTTTCCCTTTTTTTTTTAATCTTTTCTTGCCATAGCATGTAATTATTAAAAATAAAATAAATATATAAATTCAAACATTAAATATTATTTAATTACTTTTAACATTTAATTTATTCGATAATAATAAAAACAAATGAATCTCCTTTGAATAATGCACCGAGCCTATCTCCCTCTTTTATAAAGCACTCGAATATTAATAGAAATCCTCCCCTTGTAAACTGTATTAAAAGGCAATACCCTCTCATTATATTTTGATGTTTGAACTTCTTAGACCATAACCCCAAGCAAAAACAAGTATACGCTCTCCCGAAAGGCTCACGACGGTCTTTAGTTTAATAAGCATTGACCAAACTTAGAGTTAAAACCCCAAGTCTTATCATGTCATTAGATCATTAATATGGGATCACTACATACCTTAATTTTACTACCGCGGACATCAATCGACGATACCATAGAAACTTTCACATATTCATTAAAACACCATTATGCATGAATGTCCACCATATATATATCCCGGACCTAACTATAAGGCGAGTGCCAATATAGCGTTCAGCCCCACCTATTAACAATCCTCTCGCATCCGACGACTGGAGGAGTTTCGCGTTGATTGGGGCGATCCAACGAGCAGGGTGGAGTTCCGCATTTTTTTAGATCCCGAACTTTACCACGTCAAATTCACGCGATGAGGGCGATATTTCCCCAACAACGTGGCACGATCTAATAGGATCGGGTTTTTTCCTTGTGGTTTCACCTCTGGGCAAGGGCGGTACGAAATAGGCGGGTTTTTTCCCAAAACCACTTGACTATAACCTCCGGTTCCACGTTCACCTCTTGGTTCCGTTCCTTCTACGCTGCAGGTTCCATCGTCTGCGTTCACTTACTCTTCAGTGTGCTTCCCTTAGCGCAGTTCTCTTCACCCGTTTTCTGCACAAAATGGGTAACCCAACGTACTGTGTGTTGAAGTCTCGCTCCAGTCCTCCCCTATGCTGGTCTTTAACATGAATTGTATTCCATTCTGGCTTTAAAACCCTCCAACATACATTCAACATGCAACTCAACGCTAGTTCCCATTTCCGTCTCAATCCTTCTCTTCGGCTTCAGAAATTCGAGCACACCCAAGGTTCGACCTGAAGAGATTTGCACTATAACAAAATTA
Source organism: Pinus albicaulis (assembly GCA_034641835.2). Lineage (NCBI taxonomy): Eukaryota > Viridiplantae > Streptophyta > Pinopsida > Pinales > Pinaceae > Pinus > Pinus albicaulis. The sequence goes on along the minus strand of CM076576.1, from coordinate 540,851,791 downwards.
CAATACAACTTCCCCTCCTTTTAAGTGGGGATTTAGCAAACCCTGGAATTTACCAACTCCTCCTATCCACTGAAACTTCTGATTCATTAGAGAAGCTTATCGTGAAAGACATTCATCGCACCTTGCCCTCCCAAAAATTATTTCAACTGATAGACGGGCCCGGACAGAAATCTCTTCACAATTTGTTGAAGGCCTACTTTTTGTATGACAGGGATGTGGGGTATACACAGGGGATGAATTTCATAGCAGGCATGATTCTGCTTCACATGAATGAGGAGGAAGAGGCGCTTTGGGTAATGGCGGCTTTTCTCAAGGGCGCTGTGAATATGTCAATGCGACGTTCATATTTGGAAGGCCTGCCTCTATTACACCAATATCTGTTTGAGTTTGAAGTTCTTGTGAATGAAGAGCTGCCTGAGCTGGGTAGGCATTTTCAGAACCAAATGCTCACGCCCTGCATGTATGCTAGCGGGTGGTTTATGATGGAGAGTTTCATAAACTCTTAGATCAAACTGTCCATTTTAGTTTTGGATTAGACTATCTATTTTTCTTTTGATGATGAATTATGTAGGGTGATTTTAGATGGATAAACCTAATAATTTAGTTTTCATAATAAATTATATTGGATGGTTTTAAACTCAATAATTTTGAATGTCGTTTTTATTGAAACTTTCTTGAAATAATATGAATCACATAGGCTTCAATTCAAAATTCTATTTTCCACACTCAAGGGTTTGCATTGTACTTTTACATGGGAGGTTTGAAATTGAAATTGCAGGGTATACCGTCATTTGTAGAATCGATCACCAAACAGTGCTCTATAGACTTACTGCGCTTCTACAATATGGGTTTTCGAACGTTTGCAGTAACAAATATGGGGCCGTTGGGGTGCTTGCCAGTTATAATAGCAAAGAATTCTTATTCTGACCTTGCCAAACCATTTGCAGAATTGAGTCTAGCTACTTTGCTTCAAGCCCTGATACAGCTGTGCTATTTTTTCTTATTAATGCTTCAAATGGTAATTGGAAATATGCCTTCTGAAATTTGTGGAGTCAGTCGGTTTCACTTGTTAAGGGTTTCGTTTGTCAAAATTCTATTGCTTGCATCTTACATTCATGTAATGCACGAGTAATGATCCTTGATAAGGTTTCTTTTCTGAACCAACTTGGGGTGTCAAATTTGTATTTCTGTATTCTAACCAACCAACTGCCATTTCTTACTTTCTTGTTGATTCTTACTATGAATGCAATGGTCCCTACCCATCATTACCATTGAAATTTGAATTTTTTTACTGTACATTCCATTGCTATGTTACCAGAGATGACATGATAGTGAATCTGGTTGATTTCAGTCCCTGGAGGCCATTTATTCTTCCTCCTCTGTTCTCCTGGGAGAAGTTGGAGAAGAATTAACTCAAAATCTACATGTTTTGCCCCCCTTACATCATTGGGAGGTCTCCTTTCGGCGTTCCTTTGCACCTCCCGGTGCAATTGCTAGTTTATTTTAAGTTATTTAAGTACAAATGACAAATGCATTAGTTGTGCAATGATAATGTTTTTTTCTTGAAAATATCATTCTTATTTATAGTCACATCAATACAATTTTATTATTATTTTTATTTTGGTACAACTTTTGAATTGAATTTAACCATGGTTACATGGATTTTAGTGCAAAAAGTGAATTGAAAATTTATAAATATTATTTTATTGGTTTAGCTATTACTTTATTATTTCCTTAGGAGGCCCATTTTAGACCTCAAAATTCCCCTAATGAAAAGTTTTTCTTGTTCTCTTATCAAAGAATCACAAAAGGCATCAAAAGAGGGATTCTTGTAGGTGGTTCCTGAAGAAATGATGGCTTCTCTGGTGGAATGGAAGGCAGAAACAAATACAGAGTATGCAGGACCAAGCTTAGCAAGAATGCAATATATGAGGCTACCATCGTCCCTTTTGATCTTACAACCTTCTAAACAAAATTTGAGTGTCTTAAATTTGGAAAATGTTGAAAATGCAACAAGATGATGGAGCTTAGTGAAATGAATTCGCCTTCACTAAGTGGGCCCGCAGGCTATTTTTGGCGCAAAGTCTATTTTTAGACTATGTCTATTTTTAGCCATATGGATCATGGTCTATGAGTTGCAGGATGCTATTTATGGATGATTGGTCATGTTGGTAAAAATAGATGGACCTCTATTTTTAGACATTGGGCGGAATCTATTTTTAGACTGCCGAGCTAAAAATAGAACAATCAAATATTATTAACCCTTAATAATATTTAGACTATAAAAATTATCTTATCCTCTTGGAGCACTTCAGTTTGATGCTTGGATGTGGCACATGCAGCTGACAGAAGGAAATACGCTTTTCCTAAGGGTTAGTTGAGCTATTGCATGGTTGACTTCAGTTAGAACTCATGTGGCAGAGTTTGGTGGAGTTGATGGGACAGTTGGTGGAGTTGTGTTCGGTTTAACTTAGTTGAACTAGTTGTATTTAGTCTAACTGATAAATACACTAGTGATGAGTGGTGTGAATTAATTATTAATTGATTCACTAATTATTAACTCATAAATCAACTAAAGAATACATCAGTTAACTGCAATGCATGGACAGTTCAGTGGAGACCAGTGTTAGAGGTGGGTGAAAGGGTGAGTCTACTATCGGTTGTGACTATAGCTGTGCATGAGATTTGCACACACATTGATTGAGATTGCCAATGAGGATTGCGCAGTACAAGCCAGTGGGATTCGAACTTGGATCTCATCATTATTCATCTTGGATTACGCAGTAGAGGCAGGCAGACTTGTGGAGGAGATTTGAACTTGTGACTTGTTCTATATCTGAGCTAGTTTGTGTGTAGCATGTGAGATAGTGCTGAGAGCTGTGAGGAGCTTTGTGCTATGTATTGTTACATTTTCTCTATCATTATAATATACAGATAGTTGGGGGTTTTCAGCTGTATGCTTTCCCCATTACATACTATGTTATATGTGTGCTTGATTATGTTTTAATGTGCGCATGCGACTGCTTCTATTTCCGCAAATTGATGATCAATTGTAGAAGAGGTTATGTATTATGCATGAAGCTTAAATAGTGTGTAATCAGGATAATCTTGGTGAATAATTCAGCTATTATTCAAATTTCTACATGGCATCGAGCTAAATTGATCATCGGATCTATTACAGTGATTACAATTTATTTCGGTAGACAGAGTCTGTAAGCGGGCCAGGTAGCCTCTGGATCCATCCTTTCTTTGAAAGGTGATATATCCAGTAAATGCCCCTACAGTCGATCTCTGTGCTAGAAATACTTTGTTCTCACAGATTGGAAGCGGTTGAGTTTTGAGCTGGTGGAATTCGAATTTGCAGCAGTGTTTTCTTGGTGTCGAAGTCAAAATGTCTTTCAACGGATTGCGATTGGAGTATGCCCTTGATGGCAGCTCGAATTATGTTGCATGGAAGGACCAAATGGAGGCGGTGTTAGAAGATAACGGGTTGAAGGAGTTCATAGATGCTGAAGTCCCAAATCCTACTGATGCTGCTCAAGTTGAGGCTTGGCAAAAGAAGACAACAAAATGTCGAAGGATTCTGTTGGAGGGCGTGAAGGATCACATTATATCCAGCCTGCATGGAAAAGCTTCTCCATACTTGATGTGGAAAGTGTTGACAGATTTATTCCAAAGCAAGAGCGACCAGAGGAAGTTGGCGCTCAAGGATAAACTCAGAAACATAAAGATGGAGAAAGGAGACAATATACCCAAGTACCTCACGAAGTTCACCCAATGCAGGGATGAGCTGGGAAGTGTGGGGGTGACTGTAAATGAAGAAGACTTGGTGGACTTGGCTCTCCTTGGTCTTCCGAAGAGTTTTCATTCCTATCAGGACTCTGTCAATGGACGGGAGAAATTGCCAGGATGGGAGCGACTTTGGTCGGATCTCATGCAAGAGGAGATAAGGTGGAGTACTAGGGACGGATCTTCATCAAAGGTATCTGATGAAGAAAATTGTGCTTTGGATGCCAAAGAAAAGAAGGGGAAGAGAAAGAAAGCTTCTCATTCCTGTGTGAAAGGCAAGAAGCAGGACATGTCCAAGGTGAAGTGCTTTCACTGTCACCAGCATGGACATTATGCCACAAATTGTCCGCAGAAGAAGAAAAATAAGCAGGTTGCTGGATCTGCAACGGGAGAGGCCTTAGCCTCGCAGTTTGAGATGGATTTTTCACCGATCACATGCTTGGTATCAAGTATGATGGGATCAACATGGTTCTTGGACAGTGGTGCGTCTTTTCACATGACCGGAGATCGAGATTTGTTTTCAGATCTGGATGAGAAAGATCTTGGAGTGCACATCGAGATGGGCGATGATGGTAGATACAGTGCGATCGGTATCGGTACCATTTCCTTTGAGAGGGAGTCTAGTAAACCCTTCGTATTGAAGGAAGTGATGCATGTTCCAGGATTGAAGAAGAATCTGATCTCTATGGCGATGTTAGAAGACAAGGGGTATGATGTTGTCTTCAGCGAGGGAAAGGATTTCCTGCGTAGTAAGACAACTGGAGAAACCCAGAAGATAGGGGTTCAAGTCAAGAACCTTTATCAATTGCATGTAGATGGCTGTGCATCAATGGCATGAAAGGCTGAAGGAGTGGTGAGCCGGGATGATGGCAAGTTATGGCACTGGAGATTGGGCTACCTTCACCATGGAGCTTTGAAGATACTGCAACAGATTTCTACTGGGCTTCCTAAAGGCACTCTTGCGCAGTCAGATCAGTGCAAGGGGTGTACCTTGGGAAAATTTGTGAAAGCCACCTTTCACGAGAAGGATAGTCGCGCCACGACGATCCTTGAGAGAATTCACACAGACGTGTGTGGACCTTTCTCGGTAGCTTCGACAGCAAAGCACAGGTACTATGTGATCTTTGTTGATGATTATTCTCGGAAGTGCTGGATCTTCTTCATGCAGAAGAAGAGCGAGACATACTCAAAGTTCTGTGAGTTCAAGGCGCTGGTTGAGAAGGAATCGGGGAAGCATGTGAAGGATCTTAGGAGCGACAATGGTGGTGAATTCATCTCTGCTGAATTCAAGGACTTTTGCAGCGCAGAAGGAATTCAGAGAGAGCTCATAGCACCCCATAACCCACAGCAGAACGGGGTTGCTGAGCAGAAGAACAGAACGATCGTGGGTGCTGCATGGGCGATGTTGCATGATCAGGGCCTACCCATTCACTTATGGGTGGAGGCATGCAATACTGCAGTATATGTGCAGAACCGTTGTCCTCATAAGATACTTGGCATGAGTACACCGGAGGAGGCGTTGCCCGATGGGCTTTGATATTTCCCATATGAGGATTTTTGGTTCACCTGTTTACATTCATGTGACGAAGGATGCCAGGAAGAAGCTGGAGCCGACTGCAGAGGTTGGGATATTTGTGGGGTACACTGATACACCCCACAACTATCGTGTGTATTTTCCAGACAGTTGCAAGACTATTGTGCGATGAGATATCAAATTTCATGAGGAGAAAGCCATGAAGTGTTCGATTGAGAGGGAGCCACACTTGCATGCGGATGAGGAGCTATTAGTTCTGGCAGGATGAGCTTCGGGATGTGGATCAGCCACGAGAGGAGGTTCATGGAGTGGAGGAGTCCACTCATGCAGATCCAAACATCGAGAGGGCGAGGAAAAGGACTACAGGTGAGCGGCGGCTCCAAGATGCGAAGAGAAGGTTGTAGGACCACCTACAGCACAGCGTAGACAGAGACAGTCACCGGATCGGTACACTGGATACATGGCTCTTGTGAGAAAATGTGTCGTGACAGAGCCATCCTCTTTCAAGGAAGCTGTGGAGGACCCCGCATGGGTAGATGCCATGGTGGAAGAGTATGCTTCGATTGTCAGAAACAGTGCATGGGAGATTGTCCCAAGACGGGAGGGGAAATCAATGGTGGGTTCGAGATGGATCTACAAAGTGAAGCAGGCGGCTAACGGGAGTGTGGAGAAGTACAAGGCAAGATTTGTTGCCAGAGGCTTCTCACAGATAGAGGGGATCGATTATGAGGAGACTTTTTCACCTGTCGCAAGGTACTCTTCCGTACGGACTATCCTAGCTCTCTCAGCGCAGATGGGGTGGCACATCCATCAGATGGATGTGAATACTGCGTTCCTCAATGGATTCATTGAGGAGGAGGTGTACATAGAGAAGCCCGAATGTTTCAATATCTTCAGCAGCGAGTCGCATGTCTGCAGACTCAACAGAGCGTTGTATGGGTTGAAGCAAGCACCTCGTGCTTGGTACACACGGATAGACAGTTATTTCACCAGACTTGGATTCTCCAAGAGTGAGGCGGATCCTAACCTGTACCAGATTTTGGTGGAGGGTAAGTTGCTTTTCATTGTACTTTATGTAGATGATCTGATTTTGACGGGTGATGAGATGTTGATACTTTCATGCAAGGAGGATCTTGCTAGAGAGTTTGAGATGAAGGACTTGGGCCTCCTTCATTATTTCCTGGGATTGGAAATTTGGCAGCGCAGTGATGGACTGTTTGTTTCTCAAGGTAAGTATGCCTAGGAGATACTGGAGAAGTTCAACATGCATGGCTGCAAGCCTGTTGATACTCCCTTCCTGGAGGTTGGAGGAAGGAGGATGCTACTTCGGCGGAGGTAGTGGATGCCACTGTTTATCGACAGTTGGTGGGGTTGCTTATGTATATGGTCAATACACGACCCAATATATGCTATGCTATTAACCAGCTTTCACAAGCTATGGTTAAGCCTACCAAGATCTTTTGGAAGGCAGGCAAGCATGTATTGCGTTATCTTAGAGGCACATCGAGATATGGATTGTGGTACAGACAGGAGGATGAGGTGAAGTTATGTGGCTTCACGGATGCAGATTGGGCAGGGAGCCCAACGGACAGAAAGAGCACATCTGGAGGGATCTTCAGTATCAGGTCGAAAACAGTTTCTTGGTACAGCAGGAAGCAGAGATCTGTGGCACTCAGTTCAACAGAGGCCGACTTTGGCTGCATGCGAGGCTATTTGGATGAGGAAGATCCTGGTCGGATTGTTCGGGTCACACTTGGAGCCTACTGTGATTTATTGTGATAACCAGAGTTGCATTAAACTCTCGGCTAATCCGGTATTTCATGATAGATCCAAACACATCGACATCAGGTACCATCATATCAGAGATTGTGTGCAGCGGAGAATCATGTTACTTTCATACATTCCCACGGAGGATCGGGATGTTGATATCTTGACGAAGGCGCTCACCAGGAGAAAATTCGAATACCAAAGAGGCGGGATAGGGGTTGCAGATAATCCATATCTTGTTGAGAGGGAGTGTTGAAAATGCAACAAGATGATGGAGCTTAGTGAAAAGAAGTCGCCTTCACTAAGTGGGCCCGCAGGCTATTTTTGGCGCAAAGTCTATTTTTAGACATATGGATCATGGTCTATGAGTTGCAGGATGTTATTTATGGATGATTGGTCGAGTTGGTAAAAATAGATGGACCTCTATTTTTAGACATTGGGCGGTTTCTATTTTTAGACTGTCGAGCTAAAAATAGAACAGTCAAATATTATTAACCCTTGATAATATTTAGACTATAAACATTATCTTATCCTCTTGGAGCACTTCAGTTTGATGCTTGGATGTGGCACATGCAGCTGACAGAAGGAAATACGCTTTTCCTAAGGGTTAGTTGAGCTATTGCATGGTTGACTTCAGTTGGAACTCATGTGGCAGAGTTTGGTGGAGTTGATGAGACAGTTGGTGGAGTTGTGTTCTGTTTAACTTAGTTGAACTAGTTGTATTTAGTCTAACTGAAAAATACACTAGTGATGAGTGGTGTGAATTAATTATTAATTAATTCACTAATTATTAACTCATAAATCAGCTAAATAACACATCAGTTAACTGCAATGCATGGACAGTTCAGTGGAGACCAGTGTTAGAGGTGGGTGAAAGGGTGAGTCTACTATCAGTTGTGACTATAGCTGTGCATGAGATTTGCACACACATTGATTGAGATTTCCAATGAGGATTGCGCAGTACAAGCTAGTGGGATTCGAACTTGGATCTCATCATTATTCATCTTGGATTGCGCAGTAGAGGTAGGTAGACTTGTGGAGGAGATTTGAACTTGTGACGTGTTCATCTCAGAGCGAGTTTGTGTGTAGCATGTGAGATAGTGCTGAGAGCTGTGAGGAGATTTGTGCTATGTATTGTTATATGTTCTCTATCATTATAATATACAGATAGTTGGGGGTTTTCAGCTGTATGCTTTCACATTACATACTGTGTTATATGTGTGCTTGATTATGTTTTAATGTGTGCATGCGACTACTTCTATTTCCACATATTGACGATCAATTGTAGAAGAGGTTATGTATTATGCATGAAGCTTAAATAGTGTGTAATCAGGATAATCTCGGTGACTAATTCAGCGATTATTCAAATTTCTACAGAAAAAAAATCTTCAATGGAGGAGAAATTATTGGGGTCCAAAGTAAGCAACTCATTTTCAACCTGGTCGGCCCAGATTTGATTTTGAATGCCAAAAACAATTTTTAGCTTTTCCAGGGCTTCATCAGGGGTGTCAATGTCAAGGATATGAAATCGAAGATCTTGAGCAATGGAAATTTCTATCAACCCTCGTGCTTGATCTTGTTTATTTTCCCATTTAGCAGCTTTATCATCATTGGAAGGTTTAGTTTCTTGTCATGTGGTTATTCTATAAATCCCTTTACTTCTAAGTATATCTACCATGTGAGGTAACCATTGGAAATAATTGTTGCTGTTAAGAATAACCAGGCATGCACTTTCCATTTTAAAAAAAAACTGAAGCTGAGAAAATCTGAAACTAATTGCTCTAATGGAAAGATCTCAAAAAATTAGGTCGTTTAAAAAAAACGGCTCGAAAAACGGCTTCCAGATGAAGAAGTTATGCCTTTTGAAAATTTTGAGTTGTAGATGTCGAATAGTTACGGGAACGGATGAAGTGCGGCGTGTTAGGTATCTGTAATTTATTGGCAAGATTGGAAGAGTCCAATTACAGAAACAACATCATTTCAACCAACTTTGGGATTCTAGGATCTAGCCCTCCTGAATCCAGAGAGGGATCTCTCCAATAAGTGCAAAGATGGATTTGTCTTTGAAGTTTGAGATGATGATATTAGGCTAGTTATGAAGGCCAAGGGTTTTGTTTTGTTTTTGGATGGTTGAACATAATTGTTGTTAGAGGTGAAGAGTTCCAAATGCAAAAAGGTTCAAAGGTGAGAAGTTGCAAGCAACTAGAATAAGCTTGATCAAGAAGAAAGAAGACGGCAGGTTTTCAGTCCATTGGGCTATGGAGTCATAAGAGGATTTAATTGAAACAATCAGGTTCAAGAGTGGTCTATGGGGCAAGTCATCTATGCCTAAGGATCTCTTTAAGGTTTGATTTATGGAATGGAGTGATACATCAAGAAGGGGAAAATAAACAGATGCAGAACAAAGAGCAGCCCAGGATCTGGTAAGTACTTTGAAACTAGCCAACCTTTGACCAGGCACTTAAGAAAAACATAGAAGCAAACTAGGATCTGGTAAGTACTTTGAAACTAGCCAGCCTTTGATACACTTTCGATAGAAAACATATAAAAAACTAAGGGAAACTTGAAGACAACCTTTGGAGCAGAAACTAGCGGGCCGGGCTCACCACAAATCCTCTCCTAGCTCTTCTTTACTTAGTTACTTCCAAGACAATCACAGAGATAACACAAAATGGTCTAAGATCTGGTAAGTACCTTGAAACTATCCAGCTTTTAACACATTCTAAGGGAAACAATCAAACAGTTATGAAAACAAGACTGGGACCAGGGCTCACCATATCTTCCTTAGTTCATCTTCACACAACATATACTGAAAGTAACATTCAAAAATAATGTTCAGCCAAGACAATAAGATGAGGGAACGCCAGCATTCCTATGCTTAAACTGAATTAAATCATTTTCAAATAACACAGTTGAAAGAAAACATTTAAATAAATATTTCTCAGCCAGAGAAGGCTACTGACACACAATAGATCCTAACATTGTTTAAACTGTTCTTTACAGAAGAATATGAAACATAATGAAAACAGAAATAAAATAACAAGTTACAATGAGAATAACATCACTGTCAACATAGACCAGGATCCCATAAATCAGCTTGTATTGATGCTTCAAACCAGTTACAATCTTCAAATCCAGTGTGTTAATTCATCCTTCTTCACAACCTAACTTATCTGTTACAATCAGAGCTCCAAGAGCCAGTGAAAACACTATTTACAATCAGGAGTTTTCAGCTCAGTTACATACAATGCTTCAGCAATTACATTAACAACCAACCCCTCACTCATCTTCTACAGAAGTATTTATAGAAGGATGAGGAGGTTAGATCTCAAAAAAGATCTCAAAAAATAATTAATACAGAGTTAATGTTTCCTCGGCCCTTGGGGGGCTCAACGAAGAAACTGTACAGGGGTTTCACTGCATTAACTGATTTAAACTTATGATTTAAGCTCGGTGAGAGATTTTTTTGACCTTTGAGGCTTTGTGCGATGCTAGGGTTACTCTACCGACATTCTTTCATTAAATTCCTGGCAAAATTTACCCTTTGGTGATGAGGTGAGGCGGATATTTGATTCTGAGCAATAACTTCGGCCCCTGATTGAATACTTTGAGGAACAGGTGGCTCTGCGGTGGTTGAGGAATCAATTTGCCTCAAATGTGGCGGTGGAGACTTTCTGTCTGACAAAAAAACTTTAGGTTTTCCTTTAAACTGTGTTTTAGATTGGGGATTAGGCGTTTGATAACTGTCTTAGCCATAATCCCCGCTGATCTGTCCATTGATCTTCGGTTCTGGTTCATCCTGGTCTTCGACACTGATAATTTTCAACTGTGTCTGTTTCATGATTTTCTTGCGGTCGTGCAGGGCTGTGCAGAGTTTGTAAGGCAACAATGCCTGAGAAAACATCGACGAGACATGCATTTCAACCCTGCTGATGATTTCCGTGGATGAATCGAAGATGGGAGGATCGTCACCCTCCTTCCCTGAATCTTCTTTGGAAACCATGAACAAATGATTTAATCCCTGCAAAATACAAACGAAACGTTATAAAATCCATGCATTTACCGGTTAACTGCTGCAGAGGCATATGGAGGGAGTGTGGCCATCGGATGACATCATTCGGCGGTCAGGATTGATCGGGGAGATTTTTAGAATAGGTGGTAGAAGATCAAATTTAAGCCGTTGATCGCACGTGATCGACGGTCAGGAGCGGAGGTTTGAAAGTCAAGCGGAGGAATCGTTGACTTGGCAACGGAATCGAGTGATGGAATATGGGTCGTCGATCTGCAGATCAGATCGACGGCGGAGATGCGATTTCCGTTGTAAAATAGCTGGGTTATCGAGCGGGCACTTCGGTTAACCATCAGACACTTTCAGTGATCAACAACTGTTGGATGAGTGGGCCCAGATCGAACGGTGGAGATCGATTTCACTGCATGCCCTGGCCCGAACGTTAATGCGCGAGGGATAAATTTAATGCGCGGGGATGGCGGTTTTGGAAAAGGTACGGGAGACGCGTGGCGGAAAGCGTATGGAATCGTTGCCGATTAGGAGAAAACCACCATTCGCCAATAGGCGGTGCGAAAAATACCAGGCAGGTTTGAGAAACAACGCACGGACGGCGGGTACCACATGGTAAGCCGCGCTCCGCACCATCCGATCTCCGAGGCAGATCGACGGTCGAGAACGCTCCATAATTCATATGGGCGGGAGACTTTGGAAATGGATTTAAAACCCAAAAATATGAATTTTAAAGTTTTTTCAATGTTTGGGCGGAGAAATATTATTGGGAAGGATAAGCGCCCGACGAGTTTAGCGGTTGGTTTTGGCGCTCGGGCGCATGGATGAAAAAGGGTTAGAGGCTTAGCCCGTGGGGGCTTAAGCCTTATACATAAAAATATGTATTTTTCATGGTTTTTTGAATGGAAATGAAGGTTGCGGAAAGGTTAAAAAGTGGGTTTTTAACCTTATAAAATGAATTTTAATGAGAGGAAAATAGGAGAAGCATGAAAATGAGGGATTTTCATGGGGAATGGAGAAAATAGAAGAAGGAGGTTAGTTTTTGAGGGGAAGGAAAGGGAAAGGGATGTTTGCAGCAGTATAGACTTTGGATTTTTGTAGGATTTCAGAGGTTTTTAGGATAAAAACAGCAGTATGGGATCTGGACAGAGGCATGAGGCCTTCAAGAGTCTTCAAGAGCCAACAGTTTTTTTTTTTGATAGGAAAAAATTGTTCCTTGAAGGCTCAAAAAAAAATTTAGCCACCTTTGGTATAATAAGATTTTACAGGTGGCTAACAGTGGCTCCACTTGGGGATGATGCCTTCTTGAAGGCATCAAGAATTCAAACTTGATTTCTTTGGGATGATGACTTGTGCCAGATCCATTATTTTTATGGGATACTGACCAAGTGCCTCATCCTTTGGATTGCTCTTATTTTGCTAGATGATCTTGCTTTGCTCTGAAAAATAGTATCAGTTATGAAAGAATAACGGACTTCATCAATACAACTTTCTACCTACCCAATCCTACTGATCTAACATTTTTTCTTCATCAGAGTGCACTTGGATTGGCAAACTCTTTTTCACAACATTTTATTCTTTTGAAAGCATAAAAACTAATCTATTTCTACTCCTTATTTCTTCCTGAACTCAGATTAAACAGTTGAGCTCAGATATTTCTCTACCTAATCTACTGTCTGTTGGGATTAAACTGTCCAACAGACTTTCATTCTCTAAATTCCACAACAGAAATTTAAAAAGAGGCAAGTCAAGATTAAGCTGTTTGACTTGCTGTGATCTATGGCATAAAAACAAGCTGCACATAGATTATTATTTGCAGAAAATTAAAATCAAAACGGAAGGCTTAAGATCCGAAAGTCTCTCATCATGGCTTTCACTTTTCTTCACAGCTCTGTTTTTGCTTTTGTTTGAGCTGTCTCTTTCTTGTTCACTGATTCAGATTTTGGGCAAATTAGAACCATTTTTTCTCTTTTTGACTCAGAAGATAAAACAGTTTTGAGTCATCTCTCTTTGGAAACTTTGGTTCAGATTTTGAGTTTGTTTGAACCTTCAATTTCTATCCTAATCTATCTACTGATAAGCCAATACTAAACATTTTGGAAAATCGAATTCACTATCCTATCAGCAGAAAAATTTAAAGCTAATTAGTCAAGATTAAACAGTTTGATTAACTAGAAGTGTGTTTTTGAGGAGTGGCATTTGAGCTTGCACACTTTCAGATTTATTTCTCTTTTTTGGCGTGGGGCTCTGCCTTTCTTGTTTTCATTTCTGCCCTCTTTTCATTCTTTTCTTTGTTTTTGTATTTTTTTTATTTTTCATAACTTTGAATGCAATGATGGATGGAATATTCATAATGGAAAAATATAAAAAGGCTCCAAACATAAAATGGATCAAGAGAAGTAATGCTTAAGCATCCTGCCATTGACAGGACCCCCAAACAATTCTGCTCCATCCAGCTCCTGTAAGCAAAATGCATTATTACCAGAAATTGAATGAATAGAGTAAGGGCCAAGCCATAGATTGTCAAATTTTCCATGCTTGCCCTTTTCTTCCCTCCTTGAGTCCCACTTTAAAACTTTGTCCCCAATTTTGAAATTGCTGGCCTTCATTCTTCTGTCAAACAGCTTTTTGATGCTGTCCTGTTTCTGCAATGCTTTGTTATACACTTCCTCCCTGGTTTGCTGAAGATGAATGGTCTGATTTATTATTCTGGTCAGGTCATTTTCTTCAGTCCGTAATTCTTGGATCAACTTCATAACTGGTACACCAAGGTTGTTAGGAAAAATTGCATCTGTACCATACACAAGCTGGAAAGGTGACATACCAATATATTTCTTCAAAGTTAACCTGTCAGCCCAAAGTGGATGGACCAGCTTTGTGTGCCAAGACTTTTTGTTGTCCTCCAACAGTTTCTTGATTATGTTCACTAAGATTTTGTTGGTAGATTCTGCAAGTCCATTACCTTGAGGGTAATAGGCTGTGGAATGTCCCAATGTTATCTGATACTTGTGACAGAATTCAACCATTCCCTTTGATCCAAATGTTGTCGCATTATCAGTGATAATTTTGGTAGGATAGCCAAATCTGGAGAGAATGTTAGTCTCCATAAATTTTATGATAACTGAATCATTGGCTTGCCTACAATGAATGGCTTCTATCCACTTAGTGAAATAGTCTGTGGCAGTGAGGATCCATCTATGCTGGGCAGAAGATGGGGGGTGAATTTCTCCTATGAAGTCAAGTCCCCACTGTTGAAAAGGAGCTTCAACAGTGATTGGATGCAGAGGCAGGGGTAGCAGTTTTCTTTTGCCCTCAAACAGTTGGCACTTGTGACAGGCAATGATCATCTTGTGTATATTAGGAAAAAGAGTAGGCCAATAGAAACCAGCCCTCAAAATTTTGTTGGCTGTTGACTTCCAGTACAAATGACCCCCACACTCTCCTTCATGGAATTCCTGCTTAACCTTCTCTGCATCAAACTCAGGCACACATTTAAGCAATAGACCACTTGCATTTTTCCAATAAAGACATCTATCTATAATGCAATAGTTTACTGCTTTCAGCTTCAAGAACATTGCCTTTGTTTTTGTCAAAGCAGGAGGTGTATTTAAATTGAGCAAAACATAAACAATATCAGCATACCAAGGAGAATTCATAAAATGGTCTTCAACAATGGGAGTTGAGAGTTCTTCTTGGTCATCTAAAGCATTAATCATATGAATATCAAGAACTTCACAATTTGACTCAGCCATTAATCTAGCTAGACCTTGGCCTTTGATGAGCTTAGTGGGTTTTATCTCTAAATCATATTCAAGAATAACAACAATCCACTTACCTCTCTTATCATCTGGGTCCTGTGTTAGAATGTCTTTAACAACTGAATTTGGCACAAAGGCAATGATGTGTGAATGATGAATGTAAACCCTGAAGTCTTTTAAAGCCTTAACCAAAGCAAAAGCTTGCTTCTCCATAATGTTATACTTCAATAGGGCATCCCTCAATGCCTTGCTAAAGAATGCAATAGGCTGCTCTTGTCCTTGTGGATTTTTCTGTAAAAGGACAGCAGCTATGGTATGTTCTGATGCAAATGAGAAGATATAAAAATCCTTTGAAAAATCAGGACTTATCAGAACCGGTGTTTTGGTTAATGCTTGTTTCACCAGCTCAAAGGATGTCTTTGCTTCCAAGGTCCATTTTACCCCTTGCTCCCTCTTCAACATGTTTGTGATATTCCTAAGGAGCTCAGCTAAGTTAGGGATGAACCTTCTCAAAAAGTTAATCTTTCCAATGAAAGACTGCAACTCTTTTATGTTTCGAGGATGAGAGATTTGCAATAAGGCCTCAATCCTCTTTGGATCTATCTTTATACCCTCCTTAGAAATGATGTGCCCAAGAAGTTTACCTTCCTGGAGACCGAATAGTGTCTTCTTAGGGTTTAAGGATATTCCAAAATTTCTGCATTTCTCGAAAAATTTTCTCAAATGTTCTAAGTGCTCTTCATCTGTTTTTGAAAACAAAGTGACATCATCAAGATAGATAATGATGAAGAACCCCAATTCTTCCGAGAATGCTATGTCGATGGCTCTCTGAAAGGTTGATCCAGCATTCATTAGACCAAAAGGCATTTTCACGTACATGAAAGTGCCCCATGGTGTAGTAAAAGCTGTCTTTAATTGATCAGCAGGGTGAACTAAGATCTGATTATACCCTGAATAGCCATCAAGCAAAGAAATTCTTCTAGACCCTACCACCCTTTGCAAAATATGATCCATTTTTGGTAAAGGGTAGTTGTCTTTCAATGAAGCTTTGTTTAAATCTCTAAAGTCTATACAAAGCCTGATTTCTCCAGTATTCTTCCTAACAGACACCAGATTAGATACCCACTCAGAATATCTAATAGGGACAATAATACCAGCTTCATACATCTTCATGATTTCCTTCTTAACCAAAGGCAGTTGTACAGGGTTTATTCTGCGCAGTTTCTGTTTGAATGGTTTTTGGTTTTCTTTAAGAGGGATTTTGTGCTGTATTATTTCAATGTCATAGGACTTAAGATCTTCATAACTCCATGCAAAAACATCAGAAAATTCTTTGAACAGCTCTATGTATTTGAGTTTAATGTGAGCTGGCAAAGTTTTGGAAAGTTTGATCATTTTCGGTTTTTCCTCACTGCCTATGTTGCACTCTTCCACTTCAGTCTCTACAGGTTTCAGTTTAGGTTTTTTGGCCACATCATTAAGATCAAACAACTCTTCTAAAGGTGCTAGACCACTTGGAAAACTTTCATCTTTAGAATGCAGAGTTTCTATTTCTTCTGTTTATGATTCTGCACTCAATTATGTTTGGTTTCTAAGTTTGCTAGTCTGAAGGTTGATATTGGCAAGTTCAAGAGAAGGTTCTTCTTCACCAAGAAAATTTTCTTCACTGCAGTCTGTATCATAGTCTGAATCTGAGCTATGTAGTTCAAATTCATTTCTGAATTGCATGAAGTCTTCTATTAGTTTATCTCCATCAAACACCTGCCAATATTTTTTATTATCAGGCACAGCTGGTCTAAATTTTATCTGAGTTGAGAAATCTTCGGTCTCATATGGCATTAGACATGTCCTAGCTGCAAAGGCTAAATTGTGGGCTATAAGATTTCTTTTTCTTGGAACAAAAATTAGTTTGGACTCTTCAAATGTTCTCAAAAGATCCATGACATCATTCCGATAGGCCCTAAGTCTGGGATGATTCGCATTATATTCCCCATTGACTTGCCTAATAATTAACTCAGAATCCCCATACACATTTATTTTCTTGGCTCTTAACTTTTTCAGGAGATGTAAGCCTAAGAGAAGGGACTCATATTCCGCTATGTTGTTGGAACATTGAAAGTTTAATTTGCATGAAATGCATTCTGTGTGTTGACTTTCAGTGTTAGTAATCCAGACCCCTGCACCAGCATTAGTTCTAGTGCATGACCCATCGAAATACATACTCCAGAGAGGACCATTTTCGGTTTTATCAGTTTGGTGAACGTCCTTTGTATGGTTTGATTCCTCAAGTTTTTCAATATGTTGAGGAATGTTTTCTTTGCTGTCAAAATTTAACAGCAACGGACCGATGACTTGTAAATCAAGACCTGTGTTTTTCTTACCAATGTTTTCAAGTGTAGCAAACCGTTTTGACCCCTCAGTGTTGTGCTCCTCTTCCTCCGTATCAGCCATCGATCTTGTTAAAGTGATTTGTTCAGTAAGTGTTCCATCATTAAACATGATAAAAGAATCAAGGCTTGTACTTACAAAATACAGAGGAGATTTTTGCGGCCTGTCTTGACTTGTAACTGTGTATTGCATATGGGATTCCCTGTAAAGTCTTCTAGTCTGATTGAAAACAGGGATAGTCGCATAGGTCATGTCCATTTGCATAGTTCCCTGTAACTTAGCCCCCCAAGATCTTGATAAAATCATTCCATACTTTGGGGGCACATCAGCCACAACAATATCCATAACTAAAGACTTGGCTGGAATCTGGGCTAAGTTAACACAGAGGTCTTTGATCAACCCTAGACATTTTACTCTGCTTGAATCAAAGGAGTATAGGTCTTTGTAAGGTCTGGTGATTTCAAGACCCAGTCTCTCCATTACAGCTTTTGGCATTAAATTATGAGAAGCCCCTGATTCATGCATAGCGTTGTGTAGAATCTTGTCATGAACATTCAAACTCACATAGAAGGGAGGAACCGGTCCCTCTTGATATCTTCCTTCAATCTTTGGACCAAAAATGAGCTCTGGTTGGTCATCATTGAGGTTGAGAGTGTCCTCATTTTCTTCTATATTTAGAGCCTTCAAAATTTGGGTTTTATATACATGATGGGCAGCTAACTCAGTCAAGGGAACAGAAATTTTGATCTTTGAGATTTCCTGTTCCAGGCTGAAAGGATTTTGATTCTTTAAAGCACTTGTTTCAACCTTATTAGCTGTCACTTTATCAGCAACAACAGCTTGTTGATTAGTTTTATCTACACTTGACACAACGGTTGTAATAGGAGTACTAGCTGAAGTGTTAGTACTACTGATGTTTGCACTCTGTTTTTCAAGATTTTGAGTGTCTTTCTCTTTACCTTTACCAGAATTAACAGCCACTGTTTTATCCTTTTGTTTGACTGTTTTCGGCTTGGTCGTAGTGTTGTTTTGAGAAGGTTTGTCAGAGGTTTTGGTGTCGGGGGTTTGTTGACTTGATCTACTTCTGAGTTCATATTCTTTTGAAGGTTGTGTGATGGCATTTTCCATGTCTTGACAACAATTTTCATTATCATCTCTTTTGTCATCATAAGTTGTGTAAAGACCCTCTTTTCTATCATCATGAACCTCGAAGTTATCATCATCTACCCCAAATAAGTTCATATCATCCTCCTCTGTTATTTGATCTGTTTCCTCAACCTCACTTACATAGTTTTGATGAAAGGGGGGAGTGATCTGCTGATCATCTTCCCTAGGTCTGTTAGGAGGTTGGTTCCTTCTAGCATTCTGATTCTGGTTTTGGTTTCTATTTTGAGGAGCAGTTTGGTTTTGACTTGCTTGTGCTCTCTCAAGAATGCTCATTTTCTTCATCATTTCTTCCATCATTCTTTCCATCTTTGAGTTTGAGGTAGTAGGTGTGGATTCCTCTCTAAAAGATACTCTCTTTTCAGCTTTCATCCTTGCTCTCTTCTCCATTAGGTTGACTTCCACAGAAAGAGCACCTCTTTGCATGTCTTCAAGGGTTTCAAAATCTCTCTCCCTGAGTGAATAGGTCATGCAAGCGTCAAACCCTCCAGGAAACTTGTTCAAGGCTGAGCCTTGTGGAGGTTTTAATTCTGGGGAAAGTGCATTATACACACTGTTAAATCTGGTACAATAAGCTTGTACACTTTCCCCGGGGTTTCTATGGAGATTGTTATAGTCGACAATAACTTGGAGAGGATTCTTCCTCATTTCCCATTTGTTTAAGAATGTTTGATGGAAGCCTTGGAGATCGTTAATACTACGGGGGGCTAGGGCTTTAAATCATTTTCTTACTTCTTCCCCTAAAATCTGAGCAAACAGTCTGAGTTTGACAGAATCATCATCAATTTCATTTCTGTCAAAGTAGTCATTCATCTTGTCCACATGTTGTGATGCTGTTGTAGTATTGCTAGCATCGTATAATGGAATTTTGGACTGATAGTCCTGTGGAAGATTGACTAATGGTACAGGAAGGGCTAAGGGAGCATACCATGCTACCATGATATGTGGTGGAGGTGGATTGACAAGAAGGGGTGTGGGATGAAGTGAAGTGGTTTGAGTGATGGATGAAGGATGAAAAGAAGTGGATGGGACTGCAGTAGATTGCTGAGCTGACCTTGGATGAGAGACACCTTGATTATAAAAAAAATGTAAATCAGGAGGTGTTATTTCTCTATTCCCAAGATGTTCACTTGCTTCAGGAGATGAATGTGAAGACTCAGAATCTAACTGATCTAAATCACCAAATGACCTAGTCCTAAAGGGATTAACTAAGTCAACTTGTGATTGTTGTAGAGCTGAAAGATTTTCAGGGACTGAATTAGCTCTTAAGGATGATCTGAAAATAGTTGAAGATTTTATCTTAGGAGACTTCCTAAGGATTGCTTCTGGGTTATCAACTATCTCAGGTGGATCAGGGTCAGGATGAGCTCTAGTGTGAATCTTTCTAGGAGCCACTATGCTGTGTTTTTAGACCCAACTAACAAGAAAAGTTCAACCAAATATGACAATCTTTGAGGCGTCAAATAATCTGTTTTCTCAATTTTAATCCTACAGTCCTCTAACTGAGTTTGAAAGATATTAAAATGATAAGGGTTCTTCCCAGTGGAGTCTTAATGTCTGTTTAGGATTGTGGAGTCGCCAGGTGGAAAGTTTAGAGTGTTTTCAAAGAGATACACTGTCCACCACAGTGCTTGCGAAACATCCTTTTTCAAGGATATCTCGAGACACAACAAACTCTAACCAGAGATTGACTGGGAGGGCATTCACCAGATATGTCACCTCTAAAAGAGGATGAGATTCGGAGGCTACCTGGCCCTTTCCAGACTCTGTCTAAGAGTATGAGGTAAAACACAACCAATGGTAAATGAAATGTAAGAGCAAGTGTTTTACTGCCAATCTGAAATGTTTTTGGTATCTTCTGAGTTATTTTATTTGTGTGGTTTCTAAGAATGTCCTAACTTTGCTTCAAAACTTAGCTACGGTTGTGAGACAAAGACAATCTACTCTTATGGCTAAGCTAGCTGATTTTCCAAGGTTGGATGAAGACTTATCAGAATCCTAGGATTGACCTAGATTGTCACTGACTCAAACAAGTTTCATCATGATTACCATTCCTTGGTAGTGCTTGAAACGCTGTTTTTTACTCTCAAGGTATTATGAAGGTTTCGGGTTTTAGTTCCCCAGAGGAGTCGCCATAAATGTTGGGAATCTGTAATTTATTAGCAAGATTGGCAGAGTCCAATTACAAAAACAACATCGTTTCAACCAACTTTGGGATTCTAGGATCTAGCCCTCCTGAATCCGGAGAGGGATCTCTCCAATAAGTGCAAAGATGGATATGTCTTTGAAGTTTGGAATAATGATATTAGGCTAGTTATGAATTCCAAGGGTTTTGTTTGTTTTTTGGATGGTTGAACATGATTGTTGTTAGAGGTGAAAAATCCCAAAGGTAAAAAGGTTAAAAAGTGAGAAGTTGCAAGCAAAAAGAGTAAGTTTTGATCAAGAAGAAAGATGATGGCAGGTTTTCAGTCCATTGGGCTATGGAGTCATAAGAGGATTTAATTGAAACAATCAGGTTCAAGAGTGGTCTATGGGGCAAGTCATCTATGCCTAAGGATCTCTTTAAGGTTTGATTTATGGAATGGAGTGATACATCAAGAAGGGGAAAATAAACAGATGCAGAACAAAGAGCAGCCCAGGATCTAGTAAGTACTTTGAAACTAGCCAGCCTTTGACCAAGCACTTAAGAAAAACATAGAAGCAAACTAGGATCTGGTAAGTACTTTGAAACTAGCCAGCCTTTGATACACTTTCGATAGAAAACATATAAAAAACTAAGGGAAACTTGAAGACAACCTTTGGAGTAGAAACTAGCGGGCCGGGCTCACCACAAATCCTCTCCTAGCTCTTCTTTACTTAGTTACTTCCAAGACAATCACAGAGATAACACAGAATGGTCTAAGATCTGGTAAGTACCTTGAAACTATCCAAATTTTAACACATTCTAAGGGAAACAATCAAACAGTTATGCAAACAAGACTGGGACCAGGGCTCACCATATCTTCCTTATTTCATCTTCACACAACATACTGAAAGTAACATTCAAAAATAATTTTCAGCCAAGACAATAAGACGAGGGAATGCCAACATTCCTATGCTTAAACTGAATTAAATCATTTTCAAATAACACAGTTGAAAGAAAACATTTAAATAAATATTTCTCAGCCAGAGAAGGCTACTGACACACAATAGAGCCTAACACTGTTTAAACTTTTCTTTACAGAAGAATATGAAACATAATGAAAACAAAAATAAAATAACAAGTTACAATGAGAATAACATCACCGTCAACATAGACCAGGATCCCATAAATCAGCTTGTATTGATGCTTAAAACCAGTTACAATCTTCAAATCCAGTGTGTTAATTCATCCTTCTTCACAACCTAACTTATCTGTTACAAGCAGAGCTCCAAGAGCCAGTGAAAACACTATTTACAATCAGGAGTTTTCAGCTCAGTTACATACAATGCTTCAGCAATTACATTAACAACCAACCCCTCACTCATCTTCTACAGAAGTATTTATAGAAGGATGAGGAGGTGAGATCTCAAAAAATGATTAATACAGAGTTAATGTTTCCTCGGCCCTTGGGGGGCTCAACGAAGAAACTGTACAGGGGTTTCACTGCATTAACTGATTTACACTTATGATTTAAGCTCGGTGAGAGCTTTTGTTGACCTTTGAGGCTTTGTGCGATGCTAGGGTTACTCTACCGACATTCTTTCATTAAATTCTTGGCAAAATTTACCCTTTGGTGATGAGGTGAGGCAGATATTTGATTCTGAGCAATAACTTCGGCCCCTGATTGAATACTTTGAGGAACAAGTGGCTCTGTGGTGGTTGAGGAATCAATTTGCCACAAATGTGGTGGTGGAGACTTTCTGTCTGACAAAAACACTTTAGGTTTTCCTTTAAACTGTGTTTTAAATCGGGGATTAGGCGTTTGATAACTGTCTTAGCCATAATCCCCGCTGATCTGTCCATTGATCTTCGGTTCCGGTTCATCCTGGTCTTCGACACTGATAATTTTCAACTGTGTCTGTTTCATGATTTTCTTGCGGTCGTGCAGGGCTGTGCAGAGTTTGTAAGGCAACAATTCCTGAGAAAACATCGACGAGACATGCATTTCAACCCTGCTAATGATTTCCGTGGATGAATCGAAGATGGGAGGATCGTCACCCTCCTTCCCTGAATCTTCTTTGGAAACCATGAACAAATGATATAATCCCTGCAAAATACAAACGAAATGTTATAAAATCCATGCATTTACCGGTTAACTGCTGCAGAGGCATATGGAGGGAGCGTGGCCGTCGGATGGCATCATCCGACGGTCAGGATTGATCGGGGAGATTTTTAGAATAGGTGGTAGAAGATCAAATTTAAGCTGTTGATCGCGCGTGATCAACGATCAGGAGCGGAGGTTTGAAAGTCAAGCGGAGGAATCGTTGACTTGGCAACAGAATCGAGTGATGGAATATGGGCTGTCGATCTGCAGATCAGATCGACGGCGGAGATGCGATTTCCGTTGTAAAATAGCTGGGTTATCGAGCGGGCACTTTGGTTAACCATCGGACACTTTTGGGGATCAACAACCGTTGGTTGAGTGGGCCCAGATCAAACGGCGGAGATCGATTTCGCTGCATGCCCTGGCCCGAACGTTAATGCGGGAGGGATAACTTTAATGCGCGGGAACGGCGGTTTTGGAAAAGGTACGGGAGACGCGTGGCGGCAAGCGTATGGAATCGCTGCCGATTAGGAGAAAACCACCTTTCACCAATAGGCGGTGCGAAAAATACTAGGCGGGTTTGAGAAACAACGCACGGACAGCGGGGACCACATGGTAAGCCGCGCTCCGCACCATCCAATCTGCGGGGCAGATCAACGGTCGAGAACGCTCCATAATTCATATGGGCGGGAGACTTTGGAAATGGATTTAAACCCAAAAATACGAATTTTTAAAGGTTTTTCAATGTTTGGGCGGAGAAATATTATTGGGAAGGATAAGCGCCCGACGGGTTTAGCGGTTGGTTTTGGCGCTCGGGCGCATGGACGAAAAAGGGTTAGAGGCTTAGCCCGAGGGGGCTTAAGCTTTATACATAAAAATATGTATTTTTCATGGTTTTTTGAATGGAAATGAAGGTTGCGGAAAGGTTAAAAAGTGGGTTTTTAACCTTATAAAATGAATTTTAATGAGACGAAAATAGGAGAACCATGAAAATGAGGGATTTTCACGGGGAATGGAGAAAATAGAAGAAGGAGGTTAGTTTTTGAGGGGAAGGAAAGGGAAAGGGATGTTTGCAGCAGTATAGACTTTGGATTTTTGTAGGATTTCAAAGGTTTTTAGGATAAAAACAACAGTATGGGATCTGGACAGAGGCATGAGGCCTTCAA
Organism: Pinus albicaulis; assembly: GCA_034641835.2. Taxonomy (NCBI): domain Eukaryota; kingdom Viridiplantae; phylum Streptophyta; class Pinopsida; order Pinales; family Pinaceae; genus Pinus; species Pinus albicaulis. The sequence goes on along the minus strand of CM076576.1, from coordinate 540,827,981 downwards.
GAGTCTTCAAGAGCCAACAGTTTTTTTTTTTTGATAGGAAAAAATTGTTCCTTGAAGGCTCAAAAACAAATTTAGCCACCTTTGGTATAATAAAATTTTACAGGTGGCTAACACGGCGTTTAAAAAAAAATGCTGCCCCTTTGAACAAAAACTTTTTACAAAAGAAACTTGAGAAGGAGACTTGAACCCAAGACCTCTATTCTCATAAACTAACCCCTCACCAAGTGAGATAGTAAAAGGATCACGTTATTGTATGAAAGTGAGATAGTAAATTTTTTTTTTTTTTACTCTTCGGTGTGCGTGCCTTTTCCTGCACAAAAAAAACACAAAAATCGAGGAAAAAGAAAATGAGATGCAAAGCCTTATGGAAAAATGTTAGATTTTCGGTTACCCTTACCGACAACTATCACCTTTTTCACTATTTCTGATTTCCCGAGATCGCACAAAGACGCGGGGAAAGAGCATACGTAGCAAAAAAAATCCCTTTTCTTGTTTCTCCAGATCTAAACTGTCATAACTTGGGCAGCCGGAAACCTTTTCGCATGAAACGAAAGGCATTCCTCACTGTAACAGACACTCCGGAAAAAATCGAGCAGTTCTCCAAGCCCAAAAATGTTCAAAAATAGTAGATCTACAAAACGACATTCTCATGCAGTCAAATCAGCTTCGGATTTTGATCAACAACGGGTGCGGCCCTCAAAATAGCTCTGATACCATGTAGGAATTTACAGGGTAATTTCTATAGATATAGAACCAAAGGTCACCACTCACAAATAGATCACAAATCAGTACACCAGTATAATCACGTGGTTAAAAACCTCAAAGAGGGAAACAGTCCACGGCCTGAGCCAACACAGCCACTTGAGGCAATTTATTAATATAAAAAGAAAAGTTACATATGTTTCTCTCATAAACGGTTACCGGAAAAATGACCCTGCATGCTATTTAAATAGAGATCATGGACCAATCAAGTGTTAAGCCACAGATCAAGTGTCGTTAATACCGAGGTTAGAGATAACCTTCGGATCACTACAAATCGTGATCGTCGAATTATAAGTTACAAATGTACATGTTAAAGAAGCACACTTTACCTAACTCTACACTAGACTAAGTTATTCTGAACTATTTCCTATGTGTCGGAATATCCTAACATTACAACCTACGCTTTGATGTTGAAGTTCTCCTTTAGCGCATCTGAATCCAGATATGTCTCCAAAGCACTCGTTTTCAACTCAGTGTGAGAAGGCTAAGGATATCAACTCTCTCATTCAAAGCTTATAACAATATTCAAATATTTCTCTGTTATGCTCTTTTATTTTGTTCTAACCAGCAGAGGTATCGGAGGGTGATCAATTTCTAGTGATGGAAGAGGGGACATGGATCCACTTATGATGCGAAAAAGTCTTATCTCCTTGGGTTTTTCCTATTTTATAGGAAAAATATTCCCAAGGGAGGAATCTCCGCCATATCCTGATCAACAAACATCTAGCTCTTCGCTCTCAATGCTTCTAGGCCATGAAGTTTCGTTTCCATTTAAAAAAATCTTCTAGAAGTAGATCACTGTGGGATTGAGGTCCATACTAGCACCGATCGGTGCTGCTTACAAGCTAAGGATGGGTCATCGACGCTCGTGAGACAAATAAGGGTTGCACTGCTCCAAAAATATGGGTTTTTAGGGAGCTAATCCAGGAATGATCAAAATCGAGATTGTTCTTCAGACTGTAAGGGATGCAACGACATATTTTCATGATGGAAAAAGTACACAGGGATCACTGTTAGGGTCCTCCAAGATTCGGGAATAGGGAGTGTAGGGATAGTGACAAAATTTTGTGTAACATGCGGCCACTTCCTGCACATGCACGAATATTACTAAGCTTACCTGCGGACTTCTGTTCTTTATTTCCCATTAAAACCTGCGCACCCCATTTAAAATAAAGTAAAGGTGAAAAATAACTTCTATAAGCATAGTTGGGTGCATATTATTCCAACTAAAAGCCTCTGCGTTGCGCCAGTTCGAGCTAAATCCCTCCAATCATGGAACTTATCCCCTTGGATCAAGGAAGCCTAATCCCCTCATTTGTGGATAAAATCCCTCTATTGGTGGATCTGAAACCTCCTCAGATTTTCCTATAAATTGTGTTGAAAATTTAGGGTTAGGGGGTTCACTTATGGTAATGTTATGCTGCTCATTCTAGAGTGGAAAGCTAGTTAAATCGAGGAAGATTGGGAATGCATTCGGGAGGAATCGGTATGACATCAAGGCTTGGTTGTAAGATTTCTCTTTATATTCCTGAATAATAAATTATTATTATTATTATTATTATTATTTATTTATTTATTTATTTTCACATTCATTAAAAAAATTACAATTCTTAATCTCCTTGATCATTAAGTTAAGCTAGTATTTGGATTATTACATACTGCAGATGTTTTTGATTCTTTGCATGTTTTGTGATTATAGGTTTCTTCTCAACATTGAAGGACTTCTTTGGGACAAAAGGCAAGGTCTTCAACAAGCATCTCATTGAAAGGTAAGAGCATTATCATCTCTTTTCTAGTTTTGGTAATCCGAATGATAATAGCTCAGGGAAAGATATATTCTTATGTCTGTTTATTTCTAGTTATCTATTGGGATACTAGGGAGATTTCTCTTGTCCGTAAGAGGGATTTATCAAGTTAACAAATTGGCAACGCCACTTGGGAACGACTTAGTTTTTCTTGGTTCTTTTTGGTTTATCTCTCTGATTTTTCTAGTTTGACTATGTCTGAGTGTTGTTGGGTTTATGAAATTTTAAATCCTCTGAATTAGAACGCCTTGTTTTTATTTTTTTGAAGTTTCTCTCCCCTGTGTGGTTTTGTTTCATAAATAGAGTGCATGTTTGCACAAGTTCTTAATTTAATACAGTGCGCATGCACACTAGTTTTCATTGACTACCTGTGCACCCCCTGAGAATTTTTGAAAAAATGATTTTTTTCTCTCCCAGAGTCTGATGATTAATTTCTAGAGGTTCAACCTAACTTATACCAACCCTCAGAGTCAGTTTGTGAACTCATCTTAGTTGATTGGGTGTTTTGAACTTTATTTTTTGAGAAATTATTAATTTCATTTCCTTTGGTCATTACTTCGAGGTTTGTCTCAATTTCTTAATAAGTTTTGCATCTTTTTGCTCTTTTTTTTGCAAAAACATTTCCCCCTCATTCGTCGGGGGGGAGGGGGTGGCTAAATTTTGTCTGAGTGTTAATCGCCTTTGAGTGTTATTACTTTTGGCCTTTGGATATTTCACCCAATTTTATTTAATTACACTTGATTGGTTCCTTAGATTACATTAGTGAAGGAAAATAATCTTTTTGTTCTTTCCCTGATTTGGAGTCATCTTGTGTTTGAGAATTATCTTGTATAGATTACATTTTCAAAGTTAGAATTCTAATTTTCAAAATATGAATGAAAAATGTGCATAAATTACATTTGCATAGCTTTCAAGTGAATTGTACATAGATTACAACAACATCATTTACATTCTGGAAAATTCAACCGTAGATTTAGATCAGTTTCTTTGATTTTCTTATTGAGGGAAATCACTTATCTTTACACTTTTGGGTTTCGAGTTTTGTTGGTTTTCTGATCTATCAAAAAGAGACTTTCGCTTCTAGAATTAGCTGTGTGAGTCTCTTTTATTTTAGTGAATGTCATCATATATTAATTTATGCCCATTGTAAATAGTCATTTCATCAATTGGAAAGATAGTTTCCCTCATTGAAAGATAGTCTTGATTTGAATTTGCATGTTCTTATGCTTGTTTTAAAAAATAAAAATAAAAAATTGCTTTGAATTGATTTTCTAAAATTAGTGCATTAGAGGATTTGTTATATTTTCTCTTATTTATTAATTCTTGCATTGTTGGAAGTAAATGGAACCTCTCTCCTTACTTTAGTTAGGATTCACTGTAAATTAAAAGATCACATTTTCATGGTTGAACGCATTAGAATTTTGAGTCCGCTCATAATAGGATAAGTTTCACCTCCATTTACCTACTGAGTAAATAATAGCCAAAATAACATAGCACTAATTAAAAATAATCTCAAAATTTTCTATATTTTCTAGGGCTCATTCCACCAACTTAGATCAAGTTAGTGCTTTGGAATAGGGAGTGCTTAACTTTCCAAAGCAAATAAACAAAAAATAGTATCTTGCGGTAGGGAAAAATTCCAATTGTTGCAATTTTTCTCTAGGAAGCTCTTCTTAAAATAGTCAAGTATGAGGTCATATCGGACCTATTGGAGTAATCATAGCTACTTCATTGGTAAAGATAGAAGATGTGCACACGTTACAAATGGAAAACCTCATATTAACCATTTTCGAGGAGCCTAGGATCACTTGTCAGTAAACCTCAGATTTACCATGTCGAGGAGCTTTCAAGGGCATTGAGCTTAATTACTCTTCCCTTGCGTGTATATCGGGCCACAGACTATTCCCCCAAGTTTGATTGTATCAGTTGGTAACCTTAGTGGCTATAATATTAGGATTTTTACCAAGGTAACGGTGGAGGGAAGGTCCCACTATACCTGGAACAAACGTTGACTAGACTCACTTGTAATTTTTGGAGGGTAATCTTCACTTGATATGGCATAGTGGAGTTGCTTGCACCAGACTATTTCATTAAGAAGGTTGTCAGGGTAACTGGTTCCATTCACTATTTTTTCACATCGATCTCTGCGATATTGGATTTCATCACCAACCAATGATTTTGCTGTGAAAATGAATTGTTTGTGTGTGGTTTGACTCCTAGATTTGAGAGCGCATGTTCATTTGTTTGTTTTTACTTTTTAGAGACCTTAGGTGTGGATTGTGAATTTGAATTGTTAATATTTTTAAATTGTTAATAAAATTCACAAAGTTGAAACTAATGGCAACAGTTCTGGAATTTACCAACCAAGGAACACCTCTTAATGAGAATCCTAGTACTTTTCCTTGCTTTGGAAATGTTGGTCCTCCTTATATGGCTACATTGTCATGACCTAGATTTACCATAGGCCTACTCGTATGGTTATTTTCAACTTCGTTGGCCTCCAATACTCAAATTGTTCCACCTCAATTGGATGCTTCACCTCAATAAAGTTCACCATCTCAACATCACCAACCTCATGTTGAATCTTTACCTTCTTTTCCCAAAATTTCTTCCTCCCTTTCTTCTTCTTTGCTTAGTAAAATCCTTGATGCTAGTAACTAGGTGACTAAGAAGAGGAAGAAGAAGCAAGATAATAAAGAAGTCAACCAACCAACCATGGTTTTAAGTGTTGGTAATGTCGAGGAAACCTCCAACATGCATTGTAAGCCCAAATATCCTTGAAAGCTTTGTAAGCGTGACCACTTCCTTATCAATTTTCTTGGTATTCCTAAGGTCCTGGAAGTATGGTCTGAAAAACCCTATCAACTTACTATTGATCCATCAACCAGTGATTTTTAGGTTCCGGAGAAAAAGGGTAAGGTTAGGTTTCCTTGTAGGTTATGCAAATGGAGTCATCAAAATCACATTTTCCCTCGTATGGATGAAGCCTCAAAATTGTTGGAAAACCTGATTGGTCCACATCAACAACTTCCAACTAGTTACCATAAACTTTCTTCCAACCTACTGTCAGTTGACGATGTGATTGATATAATACCAAGTACAGTCAATCCCACTCTTTCATTGGAGAGTTATACTTATATCACTCAGGTTGATGATCCATTAGTTGATCAAGTGGCTGATTCGATTTCACATTCAGTCGATCCCACTCTCCCTGTAGAGAGTGAAATCTATACTGCTCAAGTTCTGCTTGTTACATCATATTCTTCTACACCAGAGAGCATTTCACCTGTTTCTATAGAACCCCCCCAAGTACTGAGGTATTTTCCTTTGATTGGAGTAGATTGACAAAACCTCGTCTTCCTTCCTCCATCCCTTTCCAAATAATTGTGAAGGCTTGTAGTAATAATGTGTGTCGCACAAATTTAGATGAATGTGCTTCTATTAGTATTTTATCCTCAACTGCCTTTAAAGCTTTGGGTTCACCTCAACTTGTGCCTGTTACACAGAATCTGTCAGCTTTTGACATAACCATTAGTGAAACTTTAGGGATCCTTCCTAAGTTACCAATTACATTGTAAAGTAAAACTATCTGTATTGATCTTGTGGTAGTGCAAGGCCCCTTGGATTTCAATTTACTCCTTGGATGAGACTATGTCTATGCAATGAAAGTTGTCATATCGACACTATTTCGTGTGATATCTTTCCCTCACAATGGAAACATTGTGACTGTTGACCAGATTTCATTCGTTAGTCTTGATTTGACTACCAACCATTCGACATCCCTGAATGTTCCGGTACTGTCCATCCTGCCATGGGCTAATTATGTGGCAATTAGTCCCATTTATTCAGTTACCGATGTAAGCGAGCCTCTCATTGTTTTCTCGAATTCTTTTGACTTAGATATGGTAATTGACATGGTGAACCCTATGGGGGTATTTGAACACAATGTTATTTTCCCTATTGAGTCCCTTGAAATTTTTTCCTTCCATAGAACTGTTCTTCCATCTGATGAAGGTCTCTTGGAAGCCATGGTCGAGGTGTGTCCCTTGACATGTGTTTCTTCCAGTTGGAAGCCATGATCAAGATCCCATGAGGATGGTTCTTTTCCCATGTCAACCTCATTAAAAAATGAAACAGATCCCATGAGCATAGTTCTTTTACTGTGTCAACCTCATTAAAAATTGAAACATGCCTATGAGGATTGTTCTTTTACTGTGTCAACCTCATTAAAAAATTAGATAGATCCTTATGAGGATAGTTCTTTTACTGTGTCAACCTCATTAAAAAATGAAAGAAGTTTCCATGAAGATGGTTCTTTCACTGTGTTAACCTCGTTAAAAAATGAATCAGGTCCTCATGAGCATAGTTCCTTTTCTTGTGGAAAGCTCATTACAAAAATGAAACAAGGTTCCATGAGCATAGTTATTTTCATGTGTCAGACTCGTTGAAAAATGAAACGAATCCTCTCCTAATTGAGTCGAGTCTTTGACTAGATCTCGTAAATGTTAAGTCAAGTCTTTCATATGATCTCGTAAATGAACCTTCATTCCATCCAACTATTCGTAACCAGTAGTCTACTTAGGTGAATGAAATGAAGCTTGGGGGGCATGTGCTCTTGCAGGTTACACTTGGGGGGCATTGAAACTTATCTCAAGCATGATTTTTCCTTTCTTTCAAGCTTGTGTAAAAATGAAACAAAACTATCTCAAGCACAATTTTCGTTGTTTCAAGCTTGTGTAAAAATGAAACCACTCTCAAGCACAATCTTTCTTAGTTTCAAGCTTGTATAAAAAATGAAACCTATCTCGAGTCCATTTTGGTTATTATTTTAAAGACTCGTTAAACTCATGAAAATCCCAAGCTTCTTTTTCTATCTTTCATACTCGTAAAACACATGAAAATGTTGAGTTATTTATGTCTTTTAATGCTTGTTAATTAAATTGAAAGTTGGTCATATGAGTACATTTTTATCACTTTTTCAAACTCGTTAAAACTTATGAAAAAGAGAAACCATGCAGTTCTCTTTTAAGCCCTTTTCAGACTCTCTAAACATGAAAAAATTGTCAAGCACTTGACTATTCGAACTTGTTAAAATAAATGAATAGTCATCTACTCAATATAAGTTTACCCCCTTTCTGGACTGAACTAGACCAATTACAAAAAATGTATACGTTGACTAAGCATGGTCAATAGAGTTCTCTCCTACATTATTTTATCTTTTTTTGGGTTTGAGAGACTAAATTTACAAAAAATAACACTATGGAGTTTACTTATGTTTTTCTTCTAACTCCCTAAAATTGAAATACACTGATTTAATCCTATGCTGGACTTGTTAAAATTAAACAGTACAGGGCTCGTCGATCACAATGGGACCGAACCACTCCTTCCTAGGGTTCGTTAAAATTACTAAGATGGATTCATCCAAAGGATGAGCTTACACAACAAGAAAATTTTATCCTCTTCAAGCTTGACAAAAATAAAGAGGTACTTTCCAGTAATGGTGGGGGGGAATTTGAGAAAAAGAATCCATGTTTTATACTTCTTTTAGGAGCAGCATATCACTCTTGAAAATGACACTTTTTCACACTCGTATCTAGGTTGGGTAATCCTTTTATCTTACAGTTAATCGAACCACATTGAAAGTCTTCAGCTGGTTGTGGGTATGATCTTTAATTCAAATGTTGCCAAGTCATTTACAATGTCGTATGCGTTCAAGAGAAAGTTCAACTTCAATTCATTTTTTCATTACAAATATTTGTCTCCATTCACATTGACCATCCCTGAGTTAATCCTTTCAAAATATTTCTTTAAAACTTGACATAATGGTTTTGTGTCGTAGGCCCTCCTGCGACAGATCACTTCCTATCGACTTCAACTCATTATCTTGGAAGTTGATATAGAAATATTATCAGTACCTTGAAATCTGCATGCCTTAATGGCAGGTTTCTCGCCTTCGACGACAAGTTTTCATTATTTGCCTTCGATCTAATGACTCTATGAGTGTTCAACTACAAATAATTCATTCGCATTTCATATATTGTACTAAGGTACTTTGAGGGCCGTTGCCATTATTGGTGGTTTCTCTCACACTTGTTAATGATTTTCGTCATTGACCGGTAATCAAGTGGTTTCTACCATGTTTGACTTCGAAACAATCAATTGCATGGTTAGATTCGTACTAGTTCGAGAAATGGAAATCAAGACTTTGGATCTAGTTTCAACCATCCATGTTTAAATAGACTAATTCATAACATATGGCTACATCCATAATGCGTCTACTATTGATGTAATTATAGGTCACTTTTGTACTAGCACATATAGTTAGTTTTTCTCTGAGTATGGGAATACCTACCTCAGTGATGATTATATGTTTTCATTGAATGTTTATTACAAGTTTTCGACTGATGTATCGAATCCAATCCTTGGTATGATAAACCACTTCACCCTTTTGAAATATTTTCTTAGACTTCGTACTTTAGGGGGAAATCTGTTACATGTCATTTTGTCACCATGACATTTGATGGTAAATATGGATCTATCACCATCCATACTCATGCTTCCTTAGAATTGAAACATCTATATTACTTAACCAAGACTTGGAAACTGGGAAAATAGCTCTTAAATACTCTTAAAGATGTCCTGCGCACTTTCTGCAATCACTTCCTGTGCATGTACATATATTACTAAGCTTACATGCAGGCTTCTATGATCTGTTTTCGTTAAAACTTGCACACCCCATTTAAAATAAAGTAAAGGTGAAAATTAACTTCTAGAAGCATAGTTGGGCGCATATTCTTCCAACTAAAATCCTCTGATTCGTGCCAGTTCGAGCTAAATCCCTCCAATCATGGAACTTATCCCCTTGAATCAAAGAACCCTAATCACCACATTAGTGGATCACATCCCTCTATTGGTGGATCTCAAACCTCCTTGATTTCTCCTATAAATTGAGATGAAAATTCAGGGTTAGGGGGTTCACTTATGATAATCTTGTGCTAGTCATTCTAGAGTGGAAAACTTGTTGAACCAAGGAGGAAGATTGGGAAGGCATACGAGAGGAATGTTTACAAAATCGAGGCTTGGTTGTAATATTTCTCTTTATATTCCTGGATAATACATTTTGATACTTTTTCTCATTGCGTTGAAAAGTCAACAAGAAATGTGTGTCTAATTTAATTTTCCCTTAATTAAATTGGACAATAAAATGTAATCTTATCTCATAATCACTTGTAATAGTTAACTGAGTGTGATAAACTCAGTTAGCTCATGAATTTCGAGTTGAGGGTGTTTGGTGAGGCTTGCAGAGTTATTATATTAGTTATGGAGTTTGAATTACAGTTAGTGCATTAGTTTAATGCATGAGAAATCAATTAATTTAATTTATTGAGTTAAATTCAGTTGAACTAGTTACTATTAATAGTTGCATGCATGTCAATTCCAGTGGAGACCCAGTTGAGACAAAGGTTAAAGGGATGTTAACTATCAGTTGTATCATTAGTAGGTTGCCCACATGCAGCCATACATCCATTGGATTGCCTATGATCCTTGCGTAGTTTTGGAAGGATGAAATTCCTAAAGAATAGGGATTGCATTCCACATGAATTGTGAAAGTAAGGTAGGCTAATTAGAGGCAGGAAATTGGCTAAGTGTTGGTCGATTTTGTCCGGGTCAGTGTGAGGCAGTTGTGAGAGTGTAGGAGACACTTGTGAGAAGTGTGCATTGTAATTGTTTCATGATTCCATGGTGAATATACAATGGAAGATAGAGGGGTTTTGAAGAGCATTATTTCCCCGGGAAAATATCTATGTTGTGGTTTGATTTTCTTCTTTATTTACTTGTCGTGATTGGCGATCGTATTTATTTTCTGCAATTGATTTTTTGAAGGATTTAGTATCTAGCTTTAGTACATTTCTTGATCGGATTGAATCCATTGATATACATATGTTTGTATAATTTCTACACATTGTGTTGTTTTTAGATTCATTAAAATAATTACAATTCTTAAACTCCTTAATCATTAAGTTAAGCTAGCATTTGGATTATTACATACTACAAATGCTTTTGATTCTTTGCATGTTTGTGATTGCAGGTTTCTTCTAAGCATTGAAGGATGTAGAAATTTTAATACAAAATATGTATTTCCTGGATTCTCCTGATCTAAAAATTTTATGGCACTGTTAAATACATAATCGCTTCTACAAAAATTCTTGCGAAATTTAAAACACGATCGCCAATTTCAATATCAAGAATAAAGATCAACCACACATAACACAGATGTTTTTACCGGGAAAGCATAAAGCTAAAAGCCCCACTATCATATATTATGTATATATATCATGGATCATGAAACAATCTCATACAAAACTCTAATCCAATAGCTCTCAGTACAATATACAATCGTCTCACACTATCTTGCAGAAATTGGAAAATGCCTTAGCTAATTTTCTGCCTCCCAACAGCCTGCCTCCATTGCGCAATCCAAGATGATTTCAAAGACCAATTCAATGCAATCATTTCCTCCTTGACTACGCAATCCTCATGAGCATATCCAATGTGTGTTTGGCTTGCATGAGTGCAACCCAATATAGTACAACTGATAGTCAACTATCCCTCACACCTACATCTCAACTGGGTCTCCACTGGATCTGACATGCATGTAGTTAACAATAGTAAATCTTCAGTTGCATGTGAGACCACTGATTGTGAATTAATTAAGAATTAATTCACTGCTCTCTCACTAGTGTATCTTCAGTTACAACTAGCACAACTAAGTTTAACCCACTTAACTGAGTTAAACTACTTTAAAACTCACATAACTACACATCCAACTCTGTTACAAATTCGAATCACTCAGTTACAACTAATTTTACTTGCATGTCCCACCAACCAATCTTTTAACTCGAAATTCCTTTAGCTAACTAGTTTGCCAAGACAGTTAACAGATTCCAAGTGCTCCATGAGAATAGATTAATATTTATTGTCCAACTATTATTAAGGGATAATAATAGTCAACATGCATCTATAAATAGACATGTGATCTATAAATAGAACTTGCACATACATCTAAAAATAGAACATCATCTATAAATAGAATTTTCTCACCATCTAAAATAAGCATAATCTATAAATAGAATTTGCTCATCCGTTCTAAAAATAGACTTCCACCTAAAAATAGCCTGAGGCTCCATCAGAGTGTAGGTGCTTAATTTTCACTAGGATCTTCTTGTTGAATCTCAACACTCCCTCTCAACAATAAATGGATTATCCTTCACCCCGATCCTATCTATATGGTATTTGAAGTTTCTCCTGGTGAGCACCTTCGTCAGAATATCTGCATCTCGATCTTCTGTAGGAATGTAATGAAGCAACATGATATTCCGCTGCACACAATCTCCGATATGATGATACCATATCCATATATATATATATATGCTTGAATCCTATCATGAAACATAGGATTAATCGAGATTTTGATGCAACTTTGATTATCACAATGAATCACTGCCGGATCTAAATGAGAACCAAACAAACCAACCAGGATCTTTCTCATCCAGATAGCCTCACATGTAGCTTGAATTTCTGCCATGTATTCTGCTTCCGCTGAACTGAGTGCCACAGATCTATGTTTCTTGTTGTACCAAGAAATAGCTGTAGAACTGATACTAAAGATCCCCCCTTATGTGCTCTTTCTATCTGTTGGGCTGCCCACCCAATCTACATCCGTGAAACCATGCAACTTCACCTCATTCGTCTATCTGTACCACAAGACATACTCAGATGTGCCCCTCAAGTATCTCAGGACATGCCTGCCTGCCTTCCAAAAGAGCTTGGTAGGCTTAACCATCACTTGAATAAGCTAGTTCACTGCATAGCATATGTCCGGTCTCGTATTCACTAAATACATTAGCGAACCCACTAACTATCGATAGACATTAGCATCCACTACCCCTCCAGATGTAGCGTCCTCTATCCTCCAGTTTCGTGGAAGAGGAGTATCGATGGGTTTGCATCCCTCCATGTGAAACTTACCTAGTATCTCCCTTGCATACTTTCCTTGAGACACGAAAATTTCACCTCTCGCTACCATATTTCCAATCCAAGGAAATAATGAAGGAGGCCCATATCCTTCATCTCGAACTCCTTGCAAGGTCCTCCTTGCATGAGTGTATCAGCTGCTCATCACCAGTCATTATTAAATCATCAACATAAATAATAATTATTAAAAGCATACCCTCCACCACAATTTGGTATAGGTTTGCATCTACCTCACTCTTGGTGAAGCCAAGTCCGGTGAAATAGCTGTCTATCCAAGTGTACCAAGCACGGGGTGCTTGCTTTAGCCCATACAACGCTCTTTTGAGCCTGCACACATGCGACCCATTGCTGAAGATCTCAAATCCTTCAGGCTGCTCAATGTACACCTCTTCCTCAATGATCCCATTGAGAAACACGGTCTTCACATCCATCTGATGAATGTGCCAATCCATCTGCGCTGAGAGAGCAAGGATGGTCCTTATGGAAGAATACCGTGCGGCAGGTGCAAAGGTTTCTTCATAATCAATCCCATCAATTTGTGAGAAGCCTCGGTACACAAATATGGCCTTGTATTTCTCAACACTCCCATCAACAACTTGCTTTCCCTAGTAGATCCATCTCGAACCTATGACTCATTTATCAACCGGCCTTGGAACAATTTCCCAAGCATTGTTTCTGACAATGGAGTCATACTCCTCCACCATTGCATCTACCCATGTGGGCTCCTGCACTGCTTCCTGAAAGAAAGATGGCTCAGTCATAATACATTTTCTCATGAAATCCATGTATCCAGTAAATCGATCATGAGACTATCTTTGTTTGTAGGGGCTCCTACATTCTGCGTAACATCAAGCCTTAGCCTATCAGCTTCTGTGGTACGCCTTCTGTCGTATCTGATGTTTGGCTCTACGTGAGTGGACTCCTTCACTCCATGAACCTCCTCCTGTGGTTGATCCACATCTAGAGACTCATCTTTGGAAACCAACAGTTCCTCCTCCGCATGCAAGTCCAGCTCCCTCTCAAGCGACAACCGCATGGCTTTCCCCTTATCGAATTTTATATCCCGTCACATAATACTCATATTACTGTTAGGAAAATACACACAATAATTATGGGGTGTTTCTGTGTACCCCACAAATATCCCAACTTCAGCAGTCGGCTCCAGCTTCTTCCCGGCATTCTTGGTCACATGCACATAAACATATGAGCCAAAAATCTTAAAGTGAGAAACATTTGGTTTCTTACCAGTGAAATATTCTTTGGGTGTACTCATGAAAAGTACTCTATTGTTGAGTTCAGCAGCGAAAAAAACATAAATAAAACACAGACACACAACAAAAAACCATAAAGAGACATAGATTTTAACGTGGTTCACCCAACCAATCTGGGCTACGTCCACCAAACAAGGCATCGGCAATCTCATTCATCAACTGGAGAATTACAACAACAGAGTTTCTCATTTTCTCTTCCACTCACCTCACATCCCTCATGCTCATTTGCCTTTACGGGCTTACATTTTATAGTTGAGAGTAGAAACTGAATCATAAATTCACTCACAACAAAAATAGGATGCAATAACTCCACATCAGGATTAAATGGAGTCAATTTAGCAACAAATCCTATTGTTGTCACATTCATGAGATTTTCTCCAAAAATAATTAAAAGAAATATAAACAATCTCCACCTTGACAACAATTAGCCTGATACCCTGTTCCATTATTATTTTTATCTTTTCTGCAAGCCAAGAGAAGCCAGACACCATCGTAGCTTCTCTAAAAAGACTGGTTTCGTGAACATGTCTGCACAGTTTTCCTTTGTATGCACTTTTTCAAGAGAGACTCCCCTTTCAGTGATAACCTATCTTACAAAATGGTACTTGATAGGTATATGTTTTGATTTACTATGATAGGACGGATTTTTAGCCAAATGAATTGCACTTTGACTATCACAAAATAACTTGATGTTGTCCTGCAACCTACCAAACTCACCAAACAAACCTTTCAACCAAACCGCTTCTTTGCAAGCATGTGAAGCAGCTATGTATTTTGCTTCTGTAGTGGATAAAGCAACAATGTTCTATAGCTTTGACATCCAACTAATAGCTCCACTTGCAAGAGTAAAGACATATCCTGAAGTTGACCTTCTCTTATCCAAATCACCTGCAAAATCGGAATCAACATATCCGCAAACAAATTCACTACTTCTGTTATAAGTGATACAATAATCACTTGTGCCTCTTAGATACCGAAGCACCCATTTCACTGCTGACCAGTGTTCTTTTCCTGGATTTTCCATATACCTGCTGACAACCCCAACTGCATGTGAAATATCCGATCGTGTACAAACCATCTCATACATCAAACAACCAACTACATTGGCATATGGAATTCAAGAAATATATTCCTTTTCTTCATTAGTGTTAGGACATAAACTTGAAGAAATCTTAAAATGGGAATCAAAAGGGACTGAAACAGGCTTCACATTGTTCATACTAAACCTCAAGAGTATTTTCTCAATATACTTCTTTTGTGATAGCCACAGCTTACCATTTCTCCTTTCTCTGAAAATCTCCATGCCCAAAATCTGTCTTGTTGCTCCTAGATCTTTCATATCAAATGTCCTAACCATCTGAGCCTTTAACCTGTTGATCTTTGTTATGTTTTTGCTTGCTAAAAGCATATCGTCAACATACAACACTAAGATAATGAACATGCCATTACTCAATTTCTTAAAGTAAACACAATGATCATATTCACTTCTTATATAATTTTGATTCATCATGAAAGAATCAAATTTCTTGTACCATTGTCGAGGTGACTGCTTCATACCATACAATGATTTCTTGAGCCTACAGACAAATTTCTTGTTGTGATTTTGAAAAAACCCTTCAAGTTGTTCCATGTAAATCTCCTCATTTAAATCTCCATGTAAAAATGCAGTTTTAACATCTAGTTGTTGTAATTCTAAATCAAGTAAAGAAACTAATGCTAACACAATCCGAATTGAAACAATTTTTACAACTGGTGAAAATATTTCATGAAAGTCAATGCCTGCTTTCTGAGAAAAACCTTTCGCAACCAGCCTCGCTTTTTACCTGTCCTCTGTATCATCAACACCCCTTTTCAATTTGTAAACCCATTTACATCCCACAGTTTTTATGTCTTTAGGAAGTTCCACCAGATCCCATGTGGCATTCTTGTCTAATGCCTTCATCTCATCCTTCATAGCTTCTTTCCACTTATGACTGTTAGAACCTTCTACAGCTTCCTGATAGCACAAAGGTTCATCATCATTAGTGGTTAAGGCAACTGAAGTAACATAATCATCATACCTTTTAGGAGGACGTCTGATTCTTGTAGACCTCCTTAAATATGTTTCTGATACTTCCACAATTTGCTGATTATTATCTATAGGAACATCTTCATGATTTGCATCTGAAACATGTTCATGATCTGCATCTGAAACTTTTTCATGATCTGCACTATCATCAGTATTTGAACTGGTTTCAAACTGAATATGTTGAAACTTAGGTACATTATCCTGTTTCAATTTATCATCTACATCTGGATTATTGAGTGAAGATTCATTGAATTTAACATCTCTGTTAATGATGATTTTGTGAGTAGTAGGATCCCACAACCTGTATCCCTTAGTCCCATCACCATATCCAACAAAGATATATCTTTTTGATTTAGGATCTAATTTAGAACGCCGATGTTTCAGAATTAGATCATATACATCACAACAAAAAACTTTCAGTTTAGAATAATCACATGGATGACCTTTCCATACCTCTTAAGGAATTTTGCATCCTATTGCAGTTGATGGTGATCGATTTATCAAGAAACAAGTTGTAGAAACTGCTTCTGTCCACAATTCCTTCTGCAAATTGGCGTTACTAAGCATACTTCTTGCTGTCTCTAAGAGAGTCTTGTTCATGCGTTCAACAACTCCATTTTGTTGAGGAGTATATATAGTAGTTTTATGTCTTTCAATCCTAGTGTCATTGCAATAATTATCAAATTCCTTTGAAGTAAACTCACCACCATTGTCAGTTATTAAACATTTAATGGTTCTTCCAGTGATGTTTTCAACTAATTCTTTAAACTGCTTAAAAACTGTGAATACATCATACTTCTTATTTAACATATAGACCCACACTTTTCTAGAGAAATCATCAATAAAAGATACAAAATATGACGATCCTCCATATGAGATTGTAGGAGATGGACCCCAAACATCAGAATGGATATAATCAAGGATTCCCTTACTAGTATGTTTTCCAGTTTTAAACTTCTGCTTGCTTTGTTTCCCAAATATACAATGTTTGCAGAAATCTAACTTAGAAGATTTTAAACTAGGAAGTAACTTACGATCAGATAAAATTTTTAATCCTCTTTCGCTCATATGGCCCAACCTTTGATGCCATAGTCGAATAGAATCACTGTGATCTTCAGATACTGCAGAAGCATGATCTGACTCTGTTCTTCCTTCTAACTGAAAAAGATTTCCAACCTTCTTTGCTTTCATTACTAGTAAAATTCCTTTATAAAATTTCATTACTCCACCTTGAATAAAGGTTTTATATCCATTTGTGTCTAGTACTCCTAGTGAAATGAGGTTTTCTCCGAGTTCAAGCACGTGTCTTACATCAGTAAATATTTTATTTGTCCCATCAAACATTTTAATCTGGATGCTTCCAATTCCCACAATATTACACGAGACATCATTTCCCATGTAAACCACCCCATCATTGATTGATTTATAAGATTTAAACCACTCTCTATGAATGCACATGTGATTTGACACACCAGAATATAACAACCAATGTTGATCATGATTAGACAAACTAATTGATAACACTTCATCACTCATACCTGAAACGGATGCCGAACCTATATCTATCGTTTTTGCTTCTTTCTTTTCTGTCGAAGAGTCTCCTTTGGATGTTTGATGTCTCTTCAAACAGTCCTTCTTCAAATGTCCTGATTTGCCACAAACCAGCACTTTACCTTACTCTTCTTCCCTTTCGATTTTGAACGTGAGTTGTTCTGCTGACTGAAGCATCTTTCTTTAGAACGACCTCTGACCATCATTGCTTCTGATGTAGAGGTTTCTGAATTTCACCTCTTTCTGGTTTCTTCAGACAACAAAGCTCCAACAACATCATCAAACTCAATTGTTTCTGATGAACTAAGACTTATAGAAGTAACAAAATGATCCCATGACTCGGGCAACGAGCATAATAAAGTTACAAATTTATCTTCTGATTCAAATTTTACTTCTATACTTTCTAACTGTACCAAGAGAGTATTAAAGGTATTCAAATGATCAGTAGTTGATGTACCTTCCTTCATGCGCAAGCTATACAACTGTCTCTTCAGGAGAATCCTATTGGTCAAGGATTTTGTCATGTACAACTTTTCAAGCTTTGTCCACAAACCAGCAGCAATTTTCTCTGACATGATGTTAAACAAAACATCATCCGCCAAACACAATCGAATTCCGCTCAGTGCTCTTTCATCCATGTCACTCCATTCGTTATTTGTCATGGTGTAATGTTGTTTGGCTTTTCCCAAAAGTGCCTTCGCCACACCTTGTTGTACGAGTAGATCGTACATCTTAACTTTCCAGATCTCGAAGTTGTTTTTCCCATTGAACTTCTCGATCTCAAATCGATCACTTTGTGTTTTTGCCATGTTTAGTAGCTTGTGTCACAAAATCTCCAATCACAACTCTTAATAAATGAAGTTTTTTTTTTTTTAATCAAAATTAATTTTGATTAAAAAATGTCCTTGCCATATAAAAAAAAAATGCCCTTCCCCTGATATCATGGCATATTACAAAAATCGATTTAAAAAAAAAAACTTTTAAAACATGAAGTGCCACTTTATAAAATCCATTTAAAATCAATTCATAAAATATGGAATTACCATACAAATCAATTTTAAAAAACTTTTAAAACAATGAAGTGCCATAACATATGACTTCATATAAAAATATATAAATCGATTTTAACTATGGCTCTTTACTAATCGACATGTAGGCATTTCATTAATCGATTTTTAAAGAATGGAAAAATAACACACCTCTCACCGTTCAACGCTGCCTTAACGCAGCTTAACCAGCTTAAACGCAGAAAATCGGTCCACGGTCTCACAGTCCACGACCACTAGTTTCATTTAAAAAACGATCACCAATTTCAACGCAACCGTTGCAGGAGTGTCTTCCAACTTGCGCCGTCAAAATCGTCAAAAAAACTATAGATCATAAAGCTGTAGCTCCAGCTCACGGCTTTGAGCACTTCGGCAACGCACAACAATCCACGGCCACAGCTGTAGTTTACTTCAATGTCTAACGTTGGATTATAACGCTGAATCCGTGCTGCCCAATCCTTCATTACACGTGCTGTGGCTCCTCACGGCGCTAACAAGCCTCCGCATTCACAGCTTACGACGTACAGGTATAACCTTGACCTCTGCCTCAATTCTAAGAATGGCCCTCACAAAATGTGAACTCAGCTTCTCCACAACGACAAGAAGAAGACAACGCTGCAATCCAATGACCTTTTAATGATAGCAGTGGAAGAAGACAACGCTGCAATCTGTTGACTTAAGCTCATTAAACAAAAATAAAATTGCATGCAGTATGCATTCATTCACGTTAACACAGCCTTCAGTGGAAAACAAAAGAACTGAGTCAGAAGAAATCACACGTTAACACAGCCTTCAGCCGGCTCCGATACCAAGTTGTTGAGTTCAGCATCGGAAAAAACTTAAATAAAACACATACACACAACAGAAAAACATAAAGAGACAGAGATTTTAACGTGGTTCACCCAACCAATCTGGGCTACGTCCACCAAACAGGGCATCAACAATCTCATTCATCAACTGGAGAATTACAACAACAGAGTTTCTCATCTACTCTTCCACTCAACTCACATCCATCATGCTTATTTGCCTCTACGGGCTTACATTTTATAGTTGGGAGTAGAAACTAAATCATAAATTCACTCACAACAAAAATAGGATGCAATAACTCCACATCATGATTAAATGGAGTCAATTTAGCAACAAATCCTATTGTTGTCACATTCATGAGATTTTCTCCAAAAATAATTAAAAGAAATCTCAACATCTATGAGGACAATGGTTTTGCACATAAACTGCAGTGTTGCATGCTTCCACCCACAAATGCATTGGTAGGCCCTGATCATGCAACATTGCTCGTGTTGCACCCACGATCGTTCTTTTCTTCCTCTCCGCGACCCCATTTTGCTGTGGGTTATGAGGCGTTATGAGTTCTTTTCAAATTCCTTCCTTTCTATAGAAGTATTTGAATTCATTAGAGATGTATTCTCCACCATTATCGCTCCTTAGAGCCTTCAATTACTTCCCCGACTCTCTCTCCACCAATCCCTTAAACTCGCAAAACTTTGAGAATGTTTGATCTTTCTTCTGCATGAAGAAGATCCAACATTTATGAGAAAATTCATCAAAAAAATAACATAATACGTGTGTTTTGTTGTTGAAGCAACCGAGAATGGTCCACGCACGTCTGTGTGAACTCTCTCAAGGATCACTGAAGCACGGTTCTCCTTTTCATGAAACGTGGACTTTACATACTTCCCCATGTTGCAACCCTTGCACTGATCTAACTGAGAAAGTTTTCCCATTGGAAGTCCAGTAGATATTTGTTGCATGAATTTCAAGGCTCCATGATGAAGATGGCCCAGTCGCCTGTGCCATAATTTGCCTTCATCCTAGCTCACCACTTTTTCCGCCTTGCCCATCATGGTAGCGCAACCATCTACCTCCATCATGTGGAGATTCTTAACTTTAATCCCTATCATCTTGGCTTGACCAGTTGTTTTATGTCACATGAAATCTTTTCCATTGCTGAAAATAACGTTATAGCCTCTATCCTCGAACTTTGCGACTGAGACCAAGTTTTTCTTCAGACCTGGAACATGCATAACATCTTTCAGTTGAAATGGTTTACCTGAATCCCTCTCAAAGGTAATGGTACCAATTCCAATCTCACTATATCTTCCATTGTCACCCATATCTATATGCATTTGGAGATCTTTCTCCTCCAAGTCACTGAAAATATCCTTATCTCCTGTCATGTGGAAGGAAGCGCCACTATCCAGATACCACACCAATCCTAATGCACTTGAAACCATGCATGCGATCAAAGAAAAATAAAGTTCAAATTTCGAGGCAAGGGCCTCACTAACTGCAGCTCCAACAACCTTCTTGTTCTTCTTCTTCTGTGGGCAGTTAGTGGCGAGATGCCCATGTTCGTGACAATGAAAACACTTCACCTTGGACAAATCCAGCTTCTTGCCTTTAGACTCAGATTTTGAATGGAATTTATTCCCCTTCCTTTTCCTTGCCTTGGCATCTAAAGCACAATCCTCTTCACCATCATGCTTCGATGAAGAGCCATCTATGGTGTTCCACCTGAACTCCTCCTGCGCTAGATCCGACCATAGTCGTTCCCAATCCGGCAGTTTTTCCCATCTGTTGACAGAGTCTTCATAACTGTGCCAACTCTTAGGAAGTCCCAAGAGAGCCAAGCTCACCAAATCATCATCAGCAACAGTGATTCCCACACTCCCCAGTTCATCTCGACATTGGACAAACTTTGTGAGATACTTTGTAATATTGTCGCCCTTTTCCATCTTGATCTTTTTGAGTTTATCCTTCAACACCAATTTCCTATGGTCACTAATACTTTGGAAAATATCCATCAAAGCCTTCCAAATAGCATATGGAGTGGCTTTCCAATGAAGGCTTGATACAATGTGGTCTCGTACACCTTCTAACATAATCCTTCTCGCCTTCTCCACTTTCTTTTGCCATGCATCAAGTAATGCAACATCCATCGAAGTGGGCTTAGGAACATCACTGTCGATGAATTCCTTCAAGCCATTATCTTTAAGCACTGCCTCCATCCTGTCCTTCTAGGAAATTTAGTTTGAGCTTCCCTTGAGTGCATACTCTAGCCACAAGCCATTGAAATCTATTTCGATGTTTACTCAACTGTCACACTAAGAAATTATTGCAGCAAATTTGAATTGTTTCCACCAGCAAACTCAACTCCTGCTTCAAAATTTCAATCTTTTGTGCTCTGATACCATGTAGAAATTTTAATACAAAATATGTATTGCTTGGATTCTTCTGATCTAACAATTATATGCCACTATTAAATACATAATCGCTTCTACAAAAATTCTTGCGGAATTTAAAACACGATCGCCAATTCTAATATCAAGAAGAAAGATCAATCACACATAACACAGATGTTTTTACCGGGAAAGCATAAAGCTAAAAACCCCACTATCATATATTATGTATATATATCATGGATCATGAAAAAATATCATACAAAAATCTAATCCAAGAGCTCTCAGTACAATATATAATCGTATCAGACTGTCTTACAGAAATTGGAAAATGCCTTAGCCAATTTTCTGCCTCCCAACAACCTGCCTCCACTACGCAATCCAAGATGATTACAAATACCAATTCGATGCAATCATGTCATCCTTGACTGTGCAATCCTCATGAGCATATCCAATGTGTGTTTGGCTTGCATGAGTGCAACCCAATATAGTACAATTGATAGTCAACTTTCCCTTTCACCTACATCTCAACTGGGTCTCCACTAGATCTAACATGCATGTACTTAACAATAGTAAATCTTCAGTTGCATGTGAGACCACTGATTTTGAATTAATTAATACTTAATTCCACTGATCTCTCACTAGTGTATCTTCAGATACAACTAGCACAACTGAGTTTAAATCACTTAACTGAGTTAAAATACTTTACAACTCACATAACTACACATTTAACTCTGTTACAACTTCGAATCACTCAGTTACAACTAAGTCCACTTGCATGTCCGACCAACCAACCTTTGACCTCGAAATTCCTTCAGCTAACTGGTTTTCCACTTCAGTTAACCGATTCCAAGTGCTCCATGAGAATAGATTAATATTTATTGTCAAACTATTATTAAGGGATAATAATAGTCAACATGCATCTATAAATAGACATGCAATCTATAAATAGAACTTGCACAACATCTAAAAATAGAAAATCATAAATAAATAGAATTTGATCACCATCTATAAATAGAATTTGCTCATCCATTCTAAAAATATACTTCCACCTAAAAATAGCCTGAGGCTCCATCCTAGTGTAGGTGCTTAATTTTTACTAGGATCTTCTTGTTGAATCTCAACAAAGGACTTCTCCGGGACAAAGGGAAAGGTCTTAAACAAACATCTCGTTGAAAGGTAAGAGAATTATCCTCTCTTTTATAGTTTTGATAATCTGAATTCTAATAGCTTAGGGAAAGAGATATTCTTATGTATGTTTGTTTCTAGTTATCTATTGGGATGCAATGGAGATCGCTCTTGTCTGCAAGAGGGATTTATCCAGGTAACAAGGAGGAAGACAATCGACAAATCTTGAATGAAAAAATAGAAAATGATAAGGACATGGGGACCTAGATGATAATCGCTCCATCTAAAATGGTTACTTTAAATGTCAAGAAAAACATCACAAGCCTCCATTTTAGAGGTAACAAATCACATAGTAAATAATGAAAATTCTCTCCTGGAATTGTAGGTGGTTGGACTCCAATGAAGATGTTCAAAGTTAAACCTCTAATAAAAGAGGAAATATTGACCATTTTCCTACTCCAGGAGATGAGGTTGGGGGTGTTATCACTCTCAATTTTTAATTTATTTTTTGATAGGGTCATCAGAAGCTTCACCTTGTCTCATTAGGTTAGATCATTCATTTGATGAGAAATTCACTTAATCGTGTTTAGTATAGGTCATAGACACTTCATTAGTCTTGTCATTAGGGTCATATCCACAATAATCCACCTTGGGTTCACTTGCATAGTCATAAAATTTAAAAAAGAGAGCCACTTGTATATTTTTTCAAAGTTTCGTAGCAAATACAATGCAAAATAGGTAGACTTCGCTATGAAACTACCTGACAATTTCATAGCGAATCTGAGGATTTCTCTGTTTTTTTACTTTTTGAGCAGTCAACTTCAAGGGCATTTTCTGGGAAAACAGAGAAGTATTCTAAGAAACTGAAAGAGGTTATTGTCAAGCATAGATCAAATAACATTAACCTCTTCCAATTTTCTCAAAGGTGCTACAAATTGGGAGATTCATAGATTTATTTCGGCTATATTTTCAGAATGTGTTTTTTCTCGTTTGATACATGTTTTTCAAATGCAGTTTCCGGACACCTGGAGATGTTTTTCAAAAACCCAAGAGAGATTTTTATTCAAAACGAACTGACATACAAAAGCTTCCTTCAGTTTTGCAACATCTATGAAGGATATGGAGATAGGATCTCATCTCTGAACCCTATTTGTTTAGAAAAAACAGAGTCATTTTATTGGTAAATAAACTTGCTAAAGGTGAAAAAGATGCTTTTTGAAGAGGGTAAGAAGCATTTTTAACCAAGTTTGCCTTATCATCCTTCATAATATCAATTTTTAGACCTACGGCTAGAATTTTGAAGAAAAAGAGATAATTTTGAATTTCTCTGAACTTTAGGTAGTTTTGTAGCAATTTCTAGGCTTGAAGCCCAGAATCTGCTATGAAATTTCTGTAGGTGATTATATGGAAAAAAACATGGATAAAATCAAATTCAAGGCCTGGAAAATTTTTGTTTTAGCTCTTTTAACCCAACAAACATTTCTACATCAACAAATAGAGCTAACAATTGGTAGAGGTTGGTGAATTAAATTTGCTACTAAACTATGCTACGAAGTTTTCTGTACATGATTGTTTTAGCAGTAAACTTCAAGTTTGATTTCTGACCAAGTGAAAATGGATTTTGGAAATATGAAAGAGGTTTTTCTTCATCACAGGCCCATATAAAAAAAAAATCTCTCATTTTCTGCAAATCCATCAGTGTTTGGAAATTATACACTCATCTTTGAATCCTATTTTTCAGATTTTTCACTAACCAAATTTGTGAAAAAATTTAAAATTCGACTTGGAGGAGGTCCAACTCAACATCCACGTGGCATAATGACACATAAGCACTCTATTACACTCAAAAATTTATTTGGTTTCATTTGATAAGGGTTATTAAATTGATTTGTTGAACTATTAATGAAAGAAGAGTCATTTTTGTACTCAAACTCTGCAAAACAGAAATATCCCTAGGAAGTCTCCAAGTGATGGAATCATGTTTGAAATAGATCTCTGAGGTGGGAATTCGAGGTGAGCAAGGTGGAAATAATTTGTATGAGTTCTCAATCTATAAATGAGAGATTTTTAGAGTTATAAAGGGGTTGGGAGATGTTAGTTATGTACTACTATTGTAATCTTTCACTATTAGTAATATACTTTTGCAACAACTTGTTTCAGACCCACGAATCATTGTATGTTCTTATATATGCTTGTTTATCTTAGTCCTTTTGATATTATGAATTGGCTCTTGTGTAATCATTTGGAATCCAATAATATGCTCCAATTTCCTGTACACATGTAGTTGATTTTTTGTCCTGTATGTGTGATTTGATAAGAATATAAGTGCCTTGGCTTCCATGACATTTGTTGTTTTGTGATTGAGGTTTGCAATGACTCCATAAGCCCAATGGTAGAAAATCCTCTACATTTTCCACATACAATCATATACAATCAAGTCATTATCATAGAGTTAGCCATATAATAGAGTTTTATTGAAAAAATCATAAGTTATCTTGAGAGAGCCCTCTCAGACTGAAGAGGCTAATCTTCAGTCAAAAGTTGGTATGAAATAGTTACTCAAAGTTGACCATTGAAGCAGCCCAACAAGAACTCAATTTGGTGATAACAGGGGGAATGATAACCCATCTAAAAATTTTCAATATTATGGAATAATTCTGACCTTAGGCTGATTAGATCGCACAGGGCTTCTGAGGGGCTATTTTTTATTTTTTCTACCTTAGTTTTCAAGTTGATTGACCCGCATTAGATGCCGCATTGGTTGGTGGTTTTCTTGTTTCATCTCCCATCAAAAAAGTTGTGTAGTGTTGTTGATGTATATGTGATTTTTCAATATACACAAAAGATCAATCGATGGAAATATCTCCTAGAACTCAGAGGCTATGCTTGGAGTCAAGATTGTATTATGGTAGGGGATTTTAATACAACCCTCCATCCTTGGGAAAAAAAAGGAGGCTCCTATGTTTGAGATCAATTTCAAGAAATTTTAGAGGATATATTGATTACTTCGTTGTATCTGATGGATATCAAGCTAGCTACTAACAAATTTACATGGAATAATCACAGATCTAGCCTGGGGCATATTGCAACCCGCCTAAACATTTTTTTAGTTTCCTATTTCTTTTTATCTCAAGAATTTCAAGTCTCCTCTCATATTCTTCAATAGGTGAGTTCAAATCATCGATCAATTTCTCTATAAGTATCGCAGGCAACAGACTATGGGTTGTTTCTCTTCTGCTTCTCTCCTCTTTGAATCCAAAGCATGGAAAATTTTAGGGGTTAATATTCGCTAGTGGGCTAATTTTCCATGTTTTTACCAAAAAAAGATTCGCCAATTTCCATTTTTTCCAAAAATTATTCGCCCAAATTTTATAGTATAAAATTATTTTACCTTAAAAATCGCCAAAATTTTATATAGAGAAATATAAAATCATTATAAACCTAAATATTTTTATAGAAATATTTCCAAAATTTTTATTATTTTCATATTAGCAGCTAGTAATATTTGCCAAGGTTTCTAAACATTAAGATAAATTTCCATCCTTAAAATTTTCCCTGATCCAAAGGGAAGGCTTCTCAGATTTGGTAAAGGAAAAATGGATTAAATGGGAAATTTGTTTTCCAATTACCATCTAGGAAAAAATATAAAAATATGAAGTGATTCATTAAGAAGTGGATAAAAAAAAATAATGAAGATGGGGGGGGAATAAACATGCATAAATCAAATCTAGAAGAAGCCCACAGGAAAATAGAACATGGAGACATCACAAAGGAGCTTATGCAATATGAGAAAGTAGAATTTGAGGGATTCCATCATGAACTCATATTAGAAGACGAAGAATGGAATTTCAAGTCCTATAGCATACGACTACTAGCTAGAGATCGCAACACCAATTTCTTCCATAACCATGCTAAGGAATGAGTTTGGTGTTATAATATTAAATATGTTAGCATGGATGGAGTGCAGATCAAGAAATTTCAGGGGATCCAAAGGGTTGATTTTGATTATTTCAATGTGCTATAATATTACCAAATTGTACTCAATTTAGAGGTTGTCTAGTATATGTTAGATAAAATAAAAAATTGGTGTTTGAAGACAACAATTTGGACCTATTGCAAATCATTTCAAAACAGGAGATCCAAAAGAAGGTTTTTTCTTCGATCTCAGAGAAAGATTCAGGTCCATATGGGATTTCAACCCACTTCTATCAGGTTTCTTAGAGACGATGAATCATCGTGATTGAGGGTTGAGGTGGTTTTTCCTCTGGAAGTCCTGGTTTGGTTTTGTTTTGGTTTATTCCATGAGATCCCACATTCATGCTTGGAATATGGCGTAGGGGTGATTGGATAAAGAGAGATTTGTTTCATCCCAACCTATGGCTAGGTGGTACGTGGAATTCTTAGACCTTGTTGGTATTTTCATATATTAATAAGAGTTATTTTCCTAATATGATTTATGAATACTTGTAGTTATTATGTTGGTGATATTATGGTTGAGTTTCCATGGTTTCTATGTTGGTTATATGATGTAACATATCTATGGATATTGAAATGTTTTGATAAGTTATTTATTGGTTGATGAATGCATGTACTAACGTGTGATATTGCAGCTAACTAGAGAGGGCTTAAAGCCTTCTTGTTGATTCTTAGATGAATATTAGCAGTTTATGATCATATATGCATTCATGAATTGTAGCTTACATGTTTTCCATATGTTTGAAAAAATGTATTTTATGGATTAGGCAGTCTAGATCAAGTTTCTAACTCGAGTTTGAAAGTTTAGCTTTGTCATCATGTAAAGTATGATTCTGGAAATTTACAGGAAATCTTGGGTAGTGGTCTAGAGGTTGGCCTAAAAAGGTGGCACAATCCCCAGGACCGCAAGCTCAGAACTAGGAAATTTATGTTATAACTACATGAAAGCATGCCTATGTGTGCATTTGGAGGCCTATAACCGCACCCTTGCCTTTTTGTGTGTGTGGTTGGGGTGTTAGGTCAAAGAAACAAGGTTCCATCTCAAGGATTGACCACCTTGGGTGTTTCTTCAGCTCTTGGGTGATATGTGGCCCTTTTAGAATGTTTGTAAGTGTCGGTGTGTCAGACCCACTTCCATAACTAGAAATTGGAGGTCGGGTCATTTCATAGTGACACTCGTCTCATGTTTACCCTAGAAAGATTTTGAATTTGGTAAATGTGGGAGAGGTGGTTACAAATATCTACTAGTTTTTAGTGGTTTTATTAGTCATAGAAAATCACAAATATATTCTTGGAATATTATCCCCATTATTTAGAAATAATCAGGTCTCCTTCTTTGGTTTCATCCTTATAGCCTCTTGGAAATATTTCAAATATTTGGGGATTCCGAACTATTTAAAATCCCATTCTTCCCAAGCTTGGTAAGGACTTATTATGAAATTCAAGTCCAAGCTACAATAGTGGGGAGAGATTTGGTTGAACTTAGTTGGGTGTCAATTTCTTAGTAAAGTGGCATTATCAACTTTTCCCCTTTACCAGTTCACAACCCTCCTAGCAGCAGTTGAGGCTCTTTGTGAACTAGCTAACATTTATGAGGAAATTTTTATGGGAGGGTGGTAAGCAGAGCCATAAAAGTTTCATCTCATCAAATGGGTTGTGGTAAAATCCCTAAATTCTAATGGTGCCAAGTTGGTGTGGAGATACATTTCAAATCGCTATTCCTGGTGGATAGAAGTTATATGGTTCAAATACTTTCAACAAAGTTGATATTTCAACCTCAAAGCTCCCTTGGCTCTAAAAGGAGGCTCGTCCATCTAGAATCTCTTCTATTCATCTATGGATCTGATTAAATATCATCTTTCTAGATATATAGGGAATGGGAAGTCAATAAATATATGGTATGATCAAATCCTAAATAAGAAAGCTTTGAAAAGTTATGAGGATCTAATCCCCTTGAGAGATTGACTAATCTCTGAAAGAAATTAATGTTGTCAGATATTTAAAAATGGGATAGATATAGTTCATGGATTTGTTGGGACCCGAGTTGTGTTCCACACCATATATCAGCTTGAGTTACCCTGTTTATGTCACTGATTCAATGGTTGAATCGCTATGAATGAGGCAGACTTTGATAATAATTGGGTATGGTGGAACTTGAAATTTACAATTTGATAAGGTTATTATATTTTATTGTTTCAAGAAATACTTCCTCTAAAGTCTCACATTTGGTCATGAATTTGGACTCCCAATTGTCTATCGAAACTGGACTCCTATTGTTGGTTTCTAAAGCATGGTAAAATCTTGATAGCAGAGAATCTTCAAAAAGGAGGAATGGTTGGCCCCTCACGTTGCCCTTTATGCTTGAGATAGGAAGAAACAACTGCTCATCTATTTATCAGTTGTTCTTTTGTTTGTGAAGTTTGGGAGTTCATGCTTGCTCCTCTCTTCTCTAAAATTTGATGGCCTGACCAACCCACCTCCATATTCACTTCTTGGAGGGTTTCCACCTCGGAGAATTTAAAGAAAGCGCTCTTTCAAGAAAAACTGGTTGGAATTCTTGAAATTTATATTTTGGAAGGTTTGGATAACTCAAAATGACAACATTTTCAACAAGAAGCGATATCACCCTCACTCTGTAGCCTTAAGAGATCGAGTGTTATGCGATGAATATTGGAAGAATTCCACCCTTCCTACTGATATTGGAAAATTGGATTCCCAAGAAAATGAATGGCTTCTTAACCTCCTTCCTAGTTTTCCAAGGAGCAAGAAAACTGACTCAAGGCCTGTAGAATGGTGGAAGTTGAGGCTAGATCAAAGATGAAAGGAAGAAATGGAGGAAATATCAGACATCCTTTTTGTTGATTTTTGATGGTGCTTCAAAGCATAATCGGGGGGTGGCATGAGTAGGAAGGGTTATTCTCAACCCTGATGGAACAATTAAAATTAAGTACAATTGGGGGTTAGGTAATTTCACAAATAATGCTATAGAGGAACATAGATTACTACAAGGGATCCTTTTGGCCAAAGAAACAAACATCAAAGAATTGGTGGTGTTGCGAGATTCACAACTAGTTATCCATCACAAATGGATCTTTTCATAAGGATTGCAAGTTGCAAAGCATTATTGATCGAATAAGAAATCCGAAACTAACCTTCTTTACTATAAACTTCTTTTATGTGTTGAAAATGAACAATTTTCTTGCAGATGATCTCGCCACTAAATGCGTAAACTTGGACGCAATATTCCTAATGAGAAATGGTATTCATTCTCTCACAAATATTCCATAACAATGGGTCTGTTATGCAGTGTAAATTTTGTTTGTATCTATAGGTCTTTCGGATAATCTACACCGCCAAAGACCTTGTGCCCTTTAGGATAGTAAAATGGCTAATAGATATTGAGAATAAAGACTGATGTGAGGTTACAAATATAGCTGAGTTAGAAATATTTTTATTATATTCACCTGTTGTATAAGCCACGATCTAGGTGCAAATTTTGATTTAATACAATATTCTCATCACAATTAAAAAAAAGTAATCTTTATTTTATAATAATATTTTGAGTAAATATAATAAAATTATTTCTACTAAATTAAATGTTTGTAATACTTGAATAATTTTTTTTGTATTCTTAATGTGAGTACCCATTGTTTGGACGTGAATTTATTACTTTTTGTGTTCATGAATATCCAAAGGAAAATAATATTTCTCAAGATCACTTACACAACTAGCTCAAAAAATGTTGAAATGATGAAGAAAACAATAAATGTTAGAAGAAAATTTTTCATTATTATAATAACAAGTGATGTTGGGCTAATTTAATAAATGTTAAAATGATGAAGAAAGTAAGAAATGCAAGAAGAAAAATTAAATTTTCTCTTTTATAATAACAATTGATGTAGGGTAGTTTAGTCCCCGCTACTTAAGTTATAAATTATGGTAAGCAAAAAATTGCATAAAAAAGTCAATGCTAAATTAATAGTGGGAATAGGCAAACGAATACTCTAGTATTTCTTTGGGAGGACCTAATAAATTGAGATGTGAAGTGGATCAATTAATTGCTTGCTCAAGCTTAAGGACTTACATAAATTTTGGCGGGAAGTAACCACTTCCACACATTTAATGTTTTACTCCTACACAAGTGTGGAGGAAAACATAGATATTGGTGGGAAGTAATTGCTAGTAAGTACATTTATTTACTCGCTACCCAGATTGTCAGAAACTCTAGCAAGGGCACAGTGTTTGGCAGGTTTCTGAATGCTGGTGCATCAACAAAATTCTCCTAAAAATCAAAGCTAGCATTGACGAGACCAAAGGTATCTCCTTCATGGCGGTCCAGAGAGAAGCCAACAAATTGGCAGATTTCCTCGCTAATCAAGGAGTGAATGCCTCCAATAAACTTTCCTCTATGGATTGGGACTCCACGAGGGAGCCAACTGTTAAAACCGCTTGTCTCCGTATCAACTGTCATGATCTTCAGCATGCCTATTCGCCCTCCGCCTCGACATCCCCTCCCATTAGCAGCCATCATCATGACCAAACAACTCATCTCCCTTATCACAAATGAACGCTACGGTGGCTCTCCATTGGAATACCCACCCCAATATGATCCCACCCCTAGAAATTACTCCCTACAAGATTTCACTTACTCCTCAGGCATGCGCTCCAGCTGTTCCCCTAAGCCTTCGCCCCTCTCGCTGGCCTCCTTAAATTCCCTCCCCCCTGATCACTTCCCACACTATTCTGTTATGTCTGGCAACCCCATAAGATCCCTCAGCTCTGTTCGCTCTCATCTCCCTGCCCTCCCTCCCCATCACCATTTCCACCTTGTTTCCATGGCCCCGCGTCGCCATCATCCCCCTCCCCCTGCTCGTCAGGGTCGCCAGGCTTTCTAGGCAAACCCCTCCCGCCCGCCGATCACTCGAGCTGAAAGCTCTGTAAGGAATGACGCCCGCAACTTTGTTGATATCATGCCCCCGGAGGTGCAGAGGCAAATCAATGATATGGAGACGGAGGCCCATACTCGCCGCAGAGCCATTCCTTTGGAGGTGGTGGATACCTCTCTCTACTGGATCCCTGATCTTGGCCTCACCAGAAGCCGCGAGAACTTGTACAGTCGAGCCATCGACTTGCACTGGCACACAAAAACGCTCTTGGCTATTGCTTTGCAGGAGCAACACAACACCAATAAGGAGCTGGAAAAGAAAATTGATTCTTTGTCTGAAAGATTCATGGCATATGTGTGGGAGGTCCACCATCTGCGTTTCGTCGACCGCACTTCACCCCACTATGATATGTTGAAACGCAGCTCAGCGAAGCGTCAATATCAAGGTCCCAGGATTAAAGAGGAAGCTCCTCCCAAAGCTGATGGTCTGGAAGTTGGTCCTTCCTCGCTTCACCGCCAGCTCTTCAATCCGGAGGAAGGCACCCTGGATAGACCAATTAGCGTCGACGACTACTTGAATGAAGATGAGGACGTGCAGCCCTCCCCGGGGTCCTGATTTCTTTGCGCTTCTCCTGTTTTTTTGTTTTTCTATGAATCTCTCTTTGTATTCGAGACCTAAAGGTATTTTTTCCGGCACCTCCCGATGCTTCAGCTTATCTGGTTTTCTCCTGTTTTTTTATTTCCCCCCTCAAAAGTACTCCCTTGTAAATTCCTTCCCTGAGGGTGAGAATTACTCTGTGCCTAAGAACAATCACGATCTTCAGCCTTTTGTGGTTGCGATGTAAATTTTGTTTTTATATTAATGTGAATAGCTCCTCCCAACTTACAAAAAAAAACAGTACATTTATTTACATCTTATTCCTATCCATTTTTCACACAAAGGCTTGTTTAAATTATGATGGGAAGTAACTCATTGTAAATATGTTATTTACCTAAGTATGAGCTATTTTTAAGGATTTATTTTTGGATGTTTTTCCTACAAAGGTTAAGAATAAAACATCACTATACAAATATCTAAAAATAATACAACTACATCCATAATATATCACATAAAATATGTGAGACAAATATTTACCGAGTAGTTTTTAGTGTGACTTTTTGAAGGCTTTTACGGTGGTTTTTTCCAGTCTAATTTCTTTAAAATCCCGCAGGAATTCATTGAAAACATAAATTTGATGGGTAACCTTGCATAATCGAAGTGCCCTAAGGGTTTTTTAGGGTGCTGAATCCATATATATAGTCAAAAAAACAAGTTTAAATAACAAAAATCAAGATTTTCCTCAAATTTTTTCACCTAATTCTGGCACCTGAAACTCCAAAAAAACATATTAAAGAAAACTCCATTATTTTTTCATTATCAATTTCTTTAATTATATATATATAATTAGTTTTACATAATAAATAATATTTTTTTTATTACGTAAAATGACTCATTTATTATAATAATTAGATTATTGAAACAAAACTTATATATATATGCCATTTTAACTTTAATGCTAACCTGCTCTATAGTTCCAAAACCTGCGACAATCTTATTATAACTGTTAATTTGTTCTTTTAGCATATGACAAGTTTTGGACTTTAATGTTAACATTTCTAAGATTCCAAAATATTTAAATTTTGTTTAATATTTCTACCTTGATCGGAACATTTTATTTTTGATGAGACGCTATGTGATATATAAACAGCAACACTGATATTTCTAACATATATGACAAGCTTTCAACTTCACAACCATCTATAAAAATTCCAAAACCTAGGCTGAATTTCCAATAAAGCTATCTTTTAGTGCTTACACTTGACCACAACGTTTTTTCTCGTTTACTTAGGTTGGAATTAACATTACCTTTTTTTTCTGGTTTATACTCTAAAATAATGTTTTGTTTTGTTTTTATTTTTTTTAATTAATTTATTTATTTATGTTGTTTTTGTTTTATTTAACATTATTTTAAAAATAATAATGGTAATTTATGTTTCTTTTATACTTCTGAATAATATAAATAATGAATTTATAAATGTAAATTAACATATTTTTATTTTAAGAAATTTAAATTAAATATAAAATAACCAAATATTTAATAACTTTTTAAATTAGCTAATACTTATAGTGATACATGCTTTTGTTATGTGTTGGATAAAAGTTGTTAATTAATGCTTGAATATCAATGCATGTAGTTGTGTAGTTGTGAGCTTGGGTGGAGGATGAGTGCAATCATGGTTATTTGTGGGATGGTAATGAGAGTTCGATGCTAAGTGATGGATAGAGAGGACACAAGTACTAGAGGTCTAGTACACTGACTCGGTGATGATGCTAGCATAAGGAGCCAACGAGGCATGAATGATTCTACTTAGTCATGGAAGGAATGATGATAAGCATAAGTAATATGGGAGGTTTTCAAGTGAGATGTTCCAAGTAATCAAAGGAACTACTTAGTTTAATGGGACCCGACCTCCCTATATGCATTTGGTCAATAGGGATTACTCGTTTCTTTATGCTTCTAGTTTTGCCTTGTGTGTGCGGGTTTTTTGGTTAATTGTGTCTTGACTTGATTTGTTAAACTATATTTATGAGTGGTGGAGCTATGGTACAAGCTCTTCTACCTACTATCAAGGAGGTGTTTCTAGGAAAAGTCATGGACATTGGGAGACTGAGACCCACTCACAAATTTTGGAAAGATTCTTAAGGTATCAAAGGCTATACTTTTTCTTTTGTTGATTCTACTATTCAACATCACATTTTTGTTGAAATTCCTCCTCAACTATACCTTGGTCAAGCTATGGTCTACAGGTGCATCAAGTGGCTAGTAAAATTAGATAATAGATCATTGCCTCGGTATGGATTGTGACATGGTATAATTATCTATTAGGATGGTCTCCGACAATGGCTAACAACATTCCACCTAAATTCCTTAAATCTAGCTGACAAGGTGTTTCTTGAAAAGGAAAATCCCTAGCCCAACCTACCAAATGTGTCATACTTCTCTCAAAAGGCACTGGCATGGACAACACTACTATACAGGTGCAACTACGGTTCAAACAATTCATAACTCCAAATACTCAAAAGGCAGTCAAGAACTTGATGAAATTAGTAAAGTAAAGGTGCCACTAGAGTTCCACATAAGAAATCAATGCCAAATTCCAAGCTTCGGTTACAAATTCATGCTTCTCCAGGTCATGTGACACCAAAATATTCTAGGCTATGGAATTATATTGGTTGACGAAGACTTTAGTTTCCATCACATTAAAAAACTTGAAATAACACAAACCAAAATATCTGGGCGAGTAAAGAATATTAAAGGTCAAATGCATTGTGTTATGCGGGGTTGCTTTTGAGCTCAGTTTCAAACTCTATGGAGAAGGCTCAAGCAAAGTGGAGGAAATGGTGGAGCTCAAGGGAATTTTTGATTCATTAGCCACCAATTTCAACCCAATAATAATTGAGAATGAACCAAAGCAATAGAAACCCAACATGGACAAAGGGTCGAAAGCCTTATCTCATGCAAGGGCCTCTCAACCTGCAATATCTTGATTTTGACATGGTTTTATATGTTTTTTTAGTTAATGTCTCTTTTCCAATATATTACTCATATGAATTTGAACCCTTATGACTATGGAGAATTACATATGAATATCTAATACACTCTAAATAAGTCTTCAAATAATCCTCTAAGGTCTAATTTCCTTTTTCTTAGACCTCAACTATCAAATATATAAATTTTTCATATTATACTAATATAAATTACAACACCTTGCATAATAAGAAAAGTTCACAATAGCATTTAATAACATTAATTTTTTTGAAACTTATGAATAAAATATTATTAAAAAAATTCATATATGGACTACATGTGCCATTGTTCTTTTACATTTTATTTTTATAATAAAAGATCTCTAATGTAATTTGGAAAATATAAAATTTATATGTAAATATTAGTGATTTTCTTCTTATTAACTATGTCACATTCATGTCAATGAGCGCTCTCCAAGACACAAATTTGTGCACCTGACACAACTATTGAACCCTACCAATGCATCTACCACTACATGCTGGATCAGCGAGATCAGGACTTTGCACACTTTGGATTGGCCCCGTAGAATTTTTATCTATGCTCACCTTGCAACTAGTAGGCCAGGTGGTCAACTATGGCTAGTCTGGCCACTTCACCCCTCCTACAAGGATATAGAGGCTTTCGAATTGTGGTATCAAATGTTCCCAAGTAAAAAAATGTTAAGCCCTCCTTCTTTTCTAAGAACCTGGAGGAAATTCTGAAGTAGAAACCTTTACACCTCAAGCTAGATGGAGGGCTCTGCAATTAGTAGAAAGAGGATTGGTGGGTTAGTTTATGGGTTTCCATCCTCTAGATCTATTTGATTATGGGTGGAAAATAACTAGAAACTCTTAATAAAGTGTGAGATATCCTCCTCTTTCTGTGGGAAGGGTTTTTTCACCTATTTTTTGAAAAGAAAGAAAATTGAGATATGATATTTCAAAGAGGGCCTTATTTCATGGGAGCCCAAGGTCTATATCTGGATAGATAGAGCCAAAAATTCAACCATGATACTGATGTCCCTTTAAAAATTTCTATTTTGGTGAGACCCCCCTTTCTCCCTCCTCACTGCTAGGATGATTCCACATTCAGAAGCATTGACAATGCCCTAGGGAAATACATAGATCGAGCAGAACCACATGAAGTGTTATTCTCTTATGCATAGATACGCGTGGAGGTAGATCTAGATAAAGGATTTCCAACAACAATCAATATTAATTTGGATAGTTGCTCCCACTTATAGGAGGTAGACTACAACTAGCTCCCCTTCAAATGTAAAGTATACAATTTTTCTAGAAACTACTCAAAAAAGAAAGAGGAGAAATCATGAACAATGGTAACATGCCAAGAGATGAAGAGGGCCAAACATAAAACAAAGTACTCAAAACAAGCAATTGGAACAAGCAGGATCTAAAGTAAAATGACCCATTTCTCCATGAATATCAGTTCAAGGTAGTGGAGAAGGAACTAGCAAATCTAGAAATGATGGAGGGAATGCAAACATATATGAAACTTTAAACATACACAATGAAGAAGGGGAAATTTTGAAATCTTGTCCTCCTTCTTCAAACTAGATACCCCATCAAGGGATCGAGTCTGAAAAAATAGATGAAGCCAAACGAAGTAATGACCAAGATCTAACTCAACCACACATTTCAGAAGCATAGGGCGAATTAGTTTATTTGAGGGTGGCTAAAGCAGGATCCACCTTTTCTAGCTCTACATATGAAAAATTGGAAGCTGAAAGGGAGAAATAATATGAGTGACGACATCACAAAGCAGGAAGGAAATCAAATAGAGAGGTAATACTTGAGAGAACAAAAAAAAGCCAAGGAATTACACCTTCAAACTTGTTAAATCCAAAAACAATAGAAGTTAAAAGTAATCAGAAAAGAAATAGTAGTGCCTCGTCTAAAGGCCCCCACACAAGAATTAAATGATGAAAGTTATCTCTTGGAATTGTAGAGGTCTAGCGTCAAGAATGGCAAAGCTAAAATCCTTAATCAAGAAAGAAATTCCCATAGTGTAAGACACACAACACACAAAATGGAAACAAACTTAACAATATATTAATGAATGTCTCACAAAGAATGATGTACAATGTGTATATATAAATACATCAAGAAATTGTTGAATCAGTTCACAGGGTTTCTTGGACTTTAATAACCGATTAACCTAACACAAACTAACCCGAGGACTAGTTGTCTAACATTCCCCCCTTAATCCGAAGGGATGTACCAAAGTCCAAGAATGAGAGCTGAGAATGTAGAAATGCATCTCAACCAAGAGTCGAATGTCTCTCAGAAATGGTTTTTAAGGATGACCACAAATCAAAAATGGGAGAACTCAAGGTCTCAACCAACACCAACTTTGGAACATACATAACAGTTCTTAGAACAACAAAGAATGTGGTTTTAAGATGACCAAAAATTCTAGAAATATCACAGCAGTCCCTCGAACAATTGTGAATATGGAAGTGCTCGCTGAAGTCTCACAACTCTGGTTCTAACTGGTACATGTTATGGCTCAGGATGTGGATCTTAGACTCAGACTCGCTTGACATCTTGAACTCGAACCTGTAGCAGACCACCAACCAAAAAATCCCCCCTTGTGGGATACAAGCTGAGAAATATTATTCATCACTGTAAGACTTGTTACTCTTGAACATATTCTTTGATATGATCTATAGATCTTCTTGGCTAATTTCGTCCATTCCCAATAAGCAATCCATCCAAAACTTAGCTTCTCTCTTGTAGTGCTCTTATTTTTGGAACATCTGTTTGATTGGTGATTTCTCTTTCCAGAATGCTCGCACGGGTGAAGATCAAAACACTGATATTTCACATGTCCAAATCTGTTACACTTTGGCATCTATCAACTTTTTTTGGAACTACACCATCCAAAAATCCTTCACTTTGAAATTTTATTGGTTTAGAGAAATTTGGAATGTGAAAAGATACATCATTGTTATAACCAAGACCAGTTATGTGTTTATTGTGTGTAATCTCTTCCCATGGTCCTATAATAGGTTTCACATCAGAACTTCTAACTACATCCAAATTTCCACCTAAAATCACTTCATTTCTTTGATCATTCTTTGACTAATGATCAGGCTTAAAAAAAAAATTGTTCTGAACAAACACCAGTTCCGAATCACAAGTTTTATTTTGAAGTTCATCTCGTTGTAACTGTGACTCTAACTCCAAGAATTCAATTTTTATTTTAACATTTTGAAAACATAATTGGATTTCAAAGAGCATATATTAGTTGACTTGGCATCGTTATGGACAGTAGATAGCATTAAATCGCTTAATAATTGCACTAAATAATTTAGTTTGGCCATTTACTCCAGTGCAGTATCAAAGTAAACATGCAATCAACTCAGAAAAAGGGATGTCAACTACCACCAAAAATGCACCCAATACAAAATTTTCAATGAATTAACCGGGTGTCAGGTTCAATCGATCGTGCACCCATCAACATGTAACAAACAACTTCAAAAATTTCCTCTGGTAGAAATGAGTCTACTGTGTTGAAAATGGCAACAAGAAATAGTGAAGGAGGCATCCTGAAACATCTTTCCTAATCCTAGTTGGAAAGTGATCACCTAAACTAGGTGGGGCCCACACAGGTGATTTTTGTCGCAAAGTCTATTTTTAGACTATGTCTATTTTTAGACATAGGGATCATGGTCTATGAGTTGTAGGATGCTATTTATGGATGATTGGTCGAGTTGGTAAAAATAGATGGACCTCTATTTTTAGACATTGGGAGGTTTCTATTTTTAGACTGCCGGGCTAAAAATAGAACAGTCAAATATTATTAACCCTTAATAATATTTAGACTATAAACATTATCGTATCCTCTTGGAGAACTTCAGTTTGATGCTTGGATGTGATACATGCAGCTGACAGAAGGAATTACGCTATTCCTAGGGGTTAGTTGAGCCATTGCATGGTTGACTTCAGTTAGAACTCATGTGGCAGAGTTTGGTGGAGTTGATGAGACAGTTGGTGGAGTTGTGTTCTGTTTAACTTAGTTGAACTAGTTGTATTTATTCTAACTGACAAATACACTAGTGATGAGTGGTGTGAATTAATTATTAATTAATTCACTAATTATTAACTCATAAATCAACTAAAGAATACATCAGTTAACTGCAATGCATGGACAGTTCAGTGGAGACCAGTGTTAGAGGTGGGTGAAAGGGTGAGTGTGACTATCAGTTGTGACTATACCTGTGCATGAGATTTGCACACACATTGATGGAGATTGCCAATGAGGATTGCGCAGTTGGAGCTAGTGGGATTCGAACTTGGATCTCATCATTAATCAACTTGGATTGCGCAGTAGAGGCAGGCAGACTTGTGGAGGAGATTTGAACCTGTGACTTGTTCACTTTCCATACTAGTTTGTGTGTAGCATGTGAGATAGTGTTGAGAGTTGTGAGAGCTTTGTGCTATGTATTGTTACATGTTCTCTATCATTATAATATACAAATAGTTGGGGGTTTTCAGCTATTGCTTTCCCCATTACATCCTGTGTTGATATGTGTGCTTGATTATGTTTTAATGAGCGCATGCGACTACTTTCTATTTCCGCATATTGATGATCAATTGTAGAAGAGGTTATGTATTATGCATGAAGCTTAAATAGTGTGTAATCAGGATAATCTCGGTGAATAATTCAGCAAATTATTCAAATTTCTACATGGTATCGGAGCGAGATTGATCATCGGATCTATTACAGTGATTACAATTATTTCGGTAGACAGAGTCTGTAATGGGCCAGGTAGCCTCTGGATCCATCCTTTCTCTGAAAGGTGATATATCTAGTAAATGCCCCTACAGTCGATCTCTGTGCTAGAAATACCTTGTTCTCACATATCAGAAGCAGTTGAGTTTTGAGCTGGTGGAATTCGAATTTGCAGCAGTGTTTTCTTGGTGTCGAAGTCAAAATGTCTTATCAAGGATTGCGATTGGAGTATGCTCTTGAAGGCAGCTCGAATTATATTGCATGGAGAGATAGGATGGAGGTGGTGCTCAATGACAATGGGCTGAAGGAGTTCATAGATGCTGAAGTTCCAAAGCCTAGCGATGCAGCCTTGGTTGAGGCTTGGCAAAAGAAGACAGCAAGGTGTCGAAGGATTCTGTTGGAGGGCGTGAAGGATCACATAGTATCCAGCCTGCATGGAAAATCTTCTCCATACTTGATGTGGAAAGCGTTGACAGAATTGTTCCAAAGCAAGAGCGACCAAAGGAAGTTGGCGCTCAAGGATAAACTCAGGAAAATAAAGATGGAGAAGAATGACACTATTCTGGTATACTTGACAAAGTTTGTCCACTGCAGGGATGAGCTTGGGAGTGTAGGAATTAGTGTGGATGATGAGGACTTGGTGGACTTGGCTCTCCTTGGTCTTCCGAAGAGTTGGCACTCCTATCAGGACTCTGTCAATGGTCGGGAGAAATTTCCAGGATGGGAGCGACTTTGGTCGGATCTTGTGTAAGAGGAGATAAGGCGGAGTACCAGGGATGGATCTTCATCAAAGGCATCTGATGAAGAGGATTGCGCTTTGGCTGCCAAAGCAAGGAAGGGGAAGGGCAAGAAGAATGCTTCTCAATCTGGTGCGGATGGTAAAGAGTGTGACATGTCCAAAGTGAAGTGTTTTCACTGTCACGAGCATGGGCATTACGCCACGAATTGTCCACAGAAGAAGAAGAACAAGCAGGCTGCTGGAGCTGCAGCTAGTGAGGCTCTTGCCTCACAATTTGAGCTGGACTTCTCATTGATCGCATGCATGGTGTCTAGTGCATTGGGATCGGGGTGGTATTTTGATAGTGGCGCTTCCTTTCACATGACGGGAGATGTGAATCTTTTTAGTGACTTGGTGGAGAAAGATCTCTAGTTGCATGTTGAGTTGGGTGACAATGGACGATACAATGTGACCGGCATTGGTACCATAACCTTTCAGAGGGAGTCAGGTAAACTCATTCTTTTACAAAATGTAGTGCATGTTCCAGGTTTAAACAAGAATTTGTTCTCAGTCGCAATGTTAGAGGATAAAGGGTATGAAGTTGTCTTCAGTGAAGGAAAAGTTTTCCTTCGGCACAAGGCAACAAGACAAGTCAAGAAGGTTGGGATTCGAGCAAATAATCTCTACAGACTTGAAGTAGATGGGATGTCTACGGAGCTTCCTACTGTTGGGAAGTGCAAGAAAGACATGCAATTGATGCTTGAGAGGGAGCAAGTTTTGCATGCAGGTAATAGTGAACCTAGGGATGTGGAGCAGCCACAAGATGAGGATCATGGAGTGGAAGAAACCACTCATGCAGAGAAATTTCGTGCCAGATGGGCAGAGGGAGTGCATGCAGCTATACCACCAGGTGAGAGGTGGGGCAACATGCATGAATAATCCCAAGAGGAGATTTCTGGGCAGGATTCATGAGATGGTGTGGATCTCATGAATTGAACCTGGCTACGAGGTGCCCACAGCACAGAAGTAGCATGATTAGTTGGATTGATGCATGCAGATCAAAGTGATAGTGTCGGATACTGGAGCGCGAATCAGAGTTGACAGCAAGTGCAGAGTGCATGGGTGCAAGAGTTCAACAACGCAGTGGTTCCTGATGACATGTGCAATTGGGCCCAGCAGAAGTTGAAGACTTTGATGATAGATGCATCAGACTGATTGAGTTGTTTGGAGCCTATTCAGTTTCAGAGGAGTTGCAGAGCAGATGCATGGAGTTGCATGGCACTTGTGAAGGTTGCAGGGCGAATGCATGGAGTTGCATGTCGCATGCAAAGGCAGTCCTTTCTTGTTGAGAGGGAGTGTTGAAGATTGCAACAAGAAACAGTGAAGGAGGCATCCTGAAACATCTTTCCTGATCCTAGTTGGAAAGTGATCACCTAAACTAGGTGGGGGCCACACAAGTGATTTTTGTCGCAAAGTCTATTTTTAGACTATGTCTATTTTTAGACATATGGATCATGGTCTATGAGTTGCGGGATGCTATTTATGGATGGTTGGTCAAGTTGGTAAAAATAGATGGACCTCTATTTTTAGACATTGGGCGGAATCTAATTTTAGACTGCCGGGCTAAAAATAGAACAGTCAAATATTATTAACCCTTAATAATATTTAGACTATAAACATTATCTTTTCCTCTTGGAGCACTTCAGTTTGATGCTTGGATGTGGCACATGCAGCTGACAGAAGGAAATACGCTTTTTCTAAGGGTTAGTTGAGCTATTGCATGGTTGACTTCAGTTAGAACTCATGTGGCAGAGTTTGGTGGAGTTGATGAGACAGTTGGTGGAGTTGTGTTCGTTTTAACTTAGTTGAACTAGTTGTATTTAGTCTAACTGAAAAATACAATAGTGATGAGTGGTGTGAATTAATTATTAATTAATTCACTAATTATTAACTCATAAATCAACTAAAGAACACATCAGTTAACTGCAATGCATGGACAGTTCAGTGGAGACCAGTGTTAGAGGTGGGTGAAAGGGTGAGTCTACTATCAGTTGTGACTATTGGTTGTGCATGAGATTTGCACACACATTGATGGATATTGCCAATGAGGATTGCGCAGTTGGAGCTAGTGGGATTCGAACTTGGATCTCATCATTAATCAACTTGGATTGCGCAGTAGAGGCAGGCAGACTTGTGGAGGAGATTTGAACCTGTGACTAGTTCATCTTCATAACTAGTTTTGTGTGTAGCATTGAGATAGTGCTGAGAGATGTGAGAGCTTTGTGCTATGTATTGTTACATGTTCTCTATCATTATAATATACAGATAGTTGGGGGTTTTCAGCTATTGCTTTCCCCATTACATACTGTGTTGATATGTGTGCTTGATTATGTTTTGATGAGCGCATGCGACTGCTTTCTATTTCTGCATATTGATGATCAATTATAGAA
This sequence comes from Pinus albicaulis, assembly GCA_034641835.2. NCBI lineage: Eukaryota > Viridiplantae > Streptophyta > Pinopsida > Pinales > Pinaceae > Pinus > Pinus albicaulis. The sequence continues at coordinate 540,784,727 of CM076576.1, read as the reverse complement.
GAGGTTATGTATTATGCATGAAGCTTAAATAGTGTGTAATCAGGATAATCTCAGTGAATAATTCAGCTATTATTCAAATTTCTACATACTGGAAGCAACAATACCAATGAGCCAACATACATATATGCACTGCAAATTCTATACTCCAACCCAGTTTTGAATATGTCAATTTTCTCATCCCTCCAACAAAATTCTCTGACAATATAATGTCAAGTTTTTCATGCTACAAATAACTCCAAAGTTTTTTTTTAAATAAAACTTCATTAAACCTTGATGCCAAGTTAAAAAACCCCTTTAAAATCTAATTTTAATTCTCATCGAATAATCTTTGAGCAAGTTAAAAATCCCCTTTAAAATATGGTTTTAGTTCTCATCAACCCTTTGACCCATGTGACAGCATGATCTTTAATATACCAAAAGATGTTTTATAACCACAATGCATTTTTCTTTTAAAGTGAAATTTTATTATGCATACACTTAAATAAATATTATGCTAATACCTTTTAGTCACCTATCATCACCAAAATTTCAACATTCTTGAGTAGTGAAGTTCTCTTGCAAAATTACCAAGAAAACCCCTTGACTGTAATTTGTTAGAGCGTCATACAAATCCACTTGTCCAACTTCTTGCACTATTCATCTCCGAACAAAACTTGTAAAATATTATTCTAAAAATTTATTTTTTTGTTTTCTCTCTTTAATAAATCACCGCCAAACAAATTTTTTTTAAATATACTTTTTAATTTCCAATGTCATCCCTATTTTATTTTATTTTTGTTTAAATCTTTCTTAAAAAAATGTTTTTTCCATAAAAAACTCACAGATATATCATATGATAAAGTACCTGTATTTTACTGGCTGGTCATCTGATTTTCTTTATGCCAACCATAAATATTCTTAGTATGATTCAAAATCGCCCAAATAACTACTCGACCAAAGCTCCTCTCTTCTTGTATTTTCCAAACCCATTAGACTGACTCCTCACACTTGACAAGGTTGCTTCACACAACAAACACCAACGATCCTTTCTCCTATGCAACAATACCCATGACCTCTTCGCTTATAGGTTCTGTAGAGCAGTCTGGTAATGACAATTTCTACGCCCAACCACCACGTCGTCTTCTGAATCCTTGAAAAATAAACCAAGCCCTCACACTGGCTAGGGGCCAGTCCTTCAATGAACAGTCTCAAAAATAAATTATAGAAGTATGCCCAAATTTCCAGCATGTTGCCTTCAGTTTCGAGGATTTTTGAGAATTTTACTGCCTATCATTTAGGAAATATGGATTTTGTCTTATCTACATGCAATAGAGCAATGCGTGGTTGTTTGAGTAACGAAAACATAGGCATTAATAGAAATGATGTGCAGTTTGCTTGGTTCGGGTTTCTTTATATTCAAATTGGAAAACTGCTTCTGGAATTGCTATATAAACTACAGATTAAATATAAATCGACAAAATTCTCCCGAAATGATCAGGCTGCAATTCCAAATATTAAGTAGCAGATGGAGGCTTGACGGAAAAAAAAAAAAGAGCAAGTGCACGACATTTCCTTCAACCAACTAAATAACATGGGAGTAAAAAATCGTGTTTTCCTTCATTAATCCGAGTTACAGAAATAGCGTATGAAATTCACATGGTGGGGAGAGCTTTAATTATTTATGGAGACAGATTGATAAATTAAATATGAAAAGTGATTTCAAACCTCTCTCTGGTTGTGCTCTACCATGTCGAGCAATCAATCATGCATGCAAGGGCATTCTCAACAGGTGCTTCATTCACCATATGGGACCACAATCTAACAATTTTTCAAGTCGAATCACGCCAAAATCCCAAGGCGATTTCTAGACCCTTTGCATGGAATGTTTTACAGAACCCAAAATCCAACATCGTTTACTCCAACATCATTCCCCTTACAACGCCCCACGACAAGAAAAACACACATGAGTAGGATGGACGAAGCACTCAAGAAGGCCACAAAACTAGTGGTTCATTTTAGATTAACCTCTGCTTTCATTCAACAAAGCATTTCACCTACTCTGATACCACTGTAAGACACATAACACACAAACTGGAAACAAACTCAACAATATATTAATGAATGTCTCACAAAGAATGATGTACAATGTGTACATATAAATACATCAGTTCCCAAGGTTTATTTAGCTTTAATAACCGATTAACCTAACACAAACTAATCCGAGGATTAATTTTCTAACACATAGTGGCCCTACTCCAAAAGACAAAAATGGAAGAACACGAGATCCTCCAAAGGCATCACAAGCTATGGAGAGGAAGAAAAATTGTAATCGCTAGTTCAAGGCGAGATTCTGGCATCTTTTGCACTTTGTAGAACCCACAACTTCAACTATTGAGTCATTCCTCATCACCTCATTTGTTGGCAATCACCTTGCTGCACCTTCCCACAAATTAGATATGCTATATTATTAATATCTATATGGCGATGCATTTCTGTGAGAAGCAAGAGTGTCAGTTCTCTTTACTAGCCCTAAAATAGACTGCATATAATACAAATAACATTTTGGGAGGTGATTTCAACACTACTCTAAACAAGTGGGAAAAAAGAGGGGGATCCCCAATCAAAGATTGTTTTCAAGAAAGCATGCAGGATCTCAACTAACAACTCAAATTAATGGACATAAAACTAGTTTCACATTGCTACACTTGGAATATAGGAGGACTAGACCTGGACACATTGTTTCTCATATGGACAGTTCTTGATATTTTATTTATCTATCTGAGTGGATAAAAACTTGTTCCCATGTCCTCTTTCGGAGTGGATCACAAATAGACCCATAAAATCTAGAAGTAACAACAATTAGAAGCTATGGGTTGATAAATTTCAGGCTCAACTCATTATGGATCTCATAGTTACATTTCAATGAGCTTGTATCATCAACATGGCATGAATGGGTTACAAGTTCCAAGTCAAATATGGGAGAAAAAAATTTAGATTAAAGGAGTGAATTAAATCCTAGGTCATAGAATCATGATGAGACAAAAAAATAAATATTTAATAATACAAAAAAAATATTGAAGAAATACAGTTTGTCATGGATTCAGGCTAATCACAAATGAGCTTCTTCACTAGGGGAAAGAAATCTTTTCCAAGTACCATACACTTTTGAAAGAAGAAGAAACATGGAGACTAAAATCATGTAGTGTTTGGCTCCAAGCATGGGGACAAAAATACAAAATTCTTCCACAAGGAAGCAAGAAGTAGGGAATGGAAAAACAACATATAAGAAATAATGGTGCAGGGTAAAAAAATTTGATGACTTCTAGCAAGTCAAGGATGATGTCACTCGTCATTTTAATATTCTGTATAGTCAAATCGAACCACCCTTTGTTGTGGTTGAAAACTATATGTTAAGCTACATTCCATAAATAATTATTTCTAAAATTAACCATTGGCTCCTAAAGCCTCCCACAGAAGGGGAAATAAAATAAGTGGTGTTTTCCTTTATCTCTGACAAAGCTCTAGGAATAGATGGGTTCTCCACTCATTTTTATTAATTTTTCTGGGATATAATAAAATGTGACCTAAGTAGAATGGTGGGTTATTCTCTAAAATAGAATTGCATAGGAGGAGGGATTAACATCTCCTTCCTGTCCTTAATACCAAAAGAATCCAATCCATTTTCTTTCTCCTGCTTTTGGCCTATTTCCCTTTACAATGTTTCTTATAAAATTATTGTTTAAAGAATCAAGATATTCCTCCCAAATGTCATCTCTAAAAATCAAGGTGAATTTGTCCCTCAACGAAAATTTTTAGACAATACAATCTTGGTCATCTCTAAAAATCAAGGTGAATTTGTCCCTCAACGACAAAGTTTAGACAATATAATCTCTTAATGTAACAGTACAATCTCTTGGTGTAAGAACTAAAAATCAAGGTGAATTTGTTCTTCAACGATACATTTTATACAATACAATCTCTTGGTGTAATAATAAAATGCAACTTTTAGTCTGCTACCATGAGGGTTGTGGTGCAGAGGGTAATGTGTCGTAGAGTAGAGGATTTTAACTCTACTTCAGACTATGGAGGTCAGTTTTCATCATTTAGATTGATCTAGACACAAAATGTGGGGGAGACTCTGTGTTTTCCTTGAAAATTTCTTGATAGTGGATGTGGAGGTGGGGGCTGGTGAGGAACCGAGGAATCTGTCCATCCTATGGCATAGGTGGCTAGAATCCTTCATTATCTCCTGCCCATGTATAAGCATGGGTTTTAGATTTTTTAACATGTGGTGGAAAATTTGTGGCTATTATTACTGTTGGTGCTGCTAGTAATTTTGAGTGGGTGTCTTCATCTGTATCGGACGTGACCATTATTTTATCACTCACACTATTGGCTGTTGGTGACAAGTGTCTATATAGGTTTGATGGTGTGAGTTTTACCATATTTGGTGGTCCATACAAGTTTATTTTGTGGTTGCAGGTTGAAAAATAGATGATTGGTTCTCATTGGATTTAGTGGGGTGTTAGTTTATCTGGCTAGACAATCCAATTATTCTACCAGAATTTGGTGGACTCAAAAGATTTCAGTAAATTCAAAAAATTATGCGGCTTGCATTAATAGGATTTTGTACTGGGGTTGCCTGGGATGGATCTGATTGGGATTGATGATCCTCCTTGATTGATTTCCAATATTTTGAAATCCTACACCACTATATGGTGACCACTCCACATTAATTTCTAGTCCGTTGGAGTTGGTGACATGTGGGTTGCATTTATATTGGGATCTGGATGAATTAAAACTATATTCTGATTCCACTGGAGAACACTATTTTTTTTAAATATCCATTCGGGTGTTGCATGTTGGGATACCTACTCCATTGGGACAGGCACTTTTCTTTTATTGAGAGAATTTAATTACTACGTATGTTTCGCGCTAGAGGAGACCACCATTTCTAGTTTCTGCAGGTTGTTGTGGTGACGGGAGCACGATCTCATACACCTATCACTAACTCTCTCCAGGTTTATATTCTCCATATATGGCACGGATGGGATGACATATATTGCATAATAATTTTCCATGTTGGAGGCCGATGTCATCGGGCAGGAGGTCATGGTTGAGGCGACGCGGGTGGCAGAAAGTGGAAAACATGCAGACAAGGTGGGTGGGCACATGGCACCCCCTCAAAAAAAAATCTCTAGGTATTCCAATACTACGGGTGGTCTCCATGCGGGGAATGTTAAGAATCAATCTGGTAGGGGATCTGGGGCTCACAGGACTCAAATAAAACTATACAGACCGGCACAAGAGATTAAAATTCTCAGCTTTGGTTACGACATCATGTGGGATAGGGTTGCTAGTCTGCAGAAGTGTGACCTCATTGGAATATGGTATTTCGATTGTAATAAGGATCGTGATATACATATTTGGGTTGATATAGAGTGGACTCAGCTCCTTGGTTATCCACCAAAATTTTGTAGGTTGGTTAACAGTTGGTATTTCACTTTATGTCGCAGGAGGATGTTGTCCGAATCCTGGACATTCCTTGGGTTCGCAGCCGATGTTTTCTTTTGGTGCACCCATGGTACATAGGTTTCAATCAAAATACTGAGACACCCTGAAACGATATTTTCTGGGTTAAGTTTCCCAACCTCCAGCTAGAGTTTTGGAAGAAACACTTCCTGGAATCAATTGGAAACATTATTGGAAGGTTGTTTTACACTGATCCAAAGTGTATGGGGCAACCAAATAAACACATCACTTGGATCTTGGTGGATATTGGCTTTGCGGGTGGATTTCTGGCCCAAATTGACCTGGCATGGGATTACATGGTTCATAGGAAATGATTGGACTACTGTTGTGTTCCATTTAGGTGTCTACTCTATCACAATAAGAGACATCTTCTAAAGTCCTGCCCAAATAATTTTGGCCCGTGGGGACGACGGATTCCACGACATGAAGTGAACATGCTATCTCCAAATTTGGATTTGGAGTCTACTCCTTACTTAAATGGTTTTTCAGGTACGAGAAAAAACCCTGATCCACACAATACTTATCTTTCGCACACTACCTTTTCCTTACCTGTTATGGATCTCCCACCATCCTAACCCGATTCACCTCGTCCTACACCCACATTTAGATCACTCAACCTCATCTCATCCTCCTCTGTGGGTGGCGACACAATGTATTCACAAATGAAGACAAATGCCCCACATTTTGCAGAGACTCCCCCTGTACTTACACATTGCTCCACCACCACGTTTGTTTCCCCATGAGATCCCCCTGCCTTGCCTCTCCCTTCCCCATCAACCCCAACCTCCCCATCCCGTATCACACCTCCACTATCATCCCATAAATCTATCGGGAGTGACCTAGGGTTTCTTCTACAAAAAACAAACTTTGAACTTTGTGACCCTCTAACCCATGCCAAGGTTCCTTGTTTCATGCATCAACACAAGTCTATGGGTGCATTGTATTGCACCACAAATTTTTTTGGTGTGATATGCCACGCTACATAAACCCTTATCAAGGAAACCAACCAATAATTCCATGTTTTGTGTCCTCTAGGATTCACTCTACATAAAGACTTTCCTACTACAATATCCAACTCTTCCATGCCATGTGTCCCCTTAGACTATGTGGCCTTCGCTATTTTCGTCAACAAAATTGCTTGATGGCTATATTGCATGAATATTTTCTTCATGTAATGCCACTTTTGTCACAAGGAGAAAAAAATCATTCAATACATAGAAAAATCTCAAGATCACTTCAAAAATACTCCTAATTCTTCCATGCTTGTCCTAAGTGTTTTCCTCAAGGGTTTGCACCTCTCCAAGGCTCTTTTGCTTATTTATAACATTATTAAAGAGGCCTTAAGGACTTAGAACTCTAACTTGGTTTGGTATAATGGAGGAAGGATAAGCTCTTACCCTTGGTTTCCAAAGAAGGATGGTTTTGCATCCGAGGGTTTGAGCTTCAAACATTTGATAACATCCTCCAGGCTCCCAAAGCTAGTCTAAGATTCCAACCATCCATAATCCTTAAGATCCTCATCTATAACATTATATGTGATATCCCCTCGTTAATATCTCTCATTGTAAATATTTGTAATTATTTAAATGGCTAAGAGAGGGACACAAATTCCATTGCTTAAGGAAGGAGATTGCTTGAGGGAAATGTGGTTTAATTATCACTCTTGGTTGAAAAAGTGATTTAAATGGGCTAACTATGCCATAAATTAATTGAGAGAAGAAGGGATAGGTCCAAGTGTCCTTTAGCTACAACAACAAGCAATAAAAGGACAAACTATTGAAGGCAACATGGGTTGCATTGTCCCCCGGATGTGGGTGTTAATTTGCAATAATTTGGGTTGCCACCTGGCCTCGTAGAAGCTAGACAACCGTCCTCCTCACGCGGGCGCATATGGCCACAACAATTTTTTTAAAGCCTGGAGCATGAGCCATTTACTCTCCACCACCCTCGATTGCTCTGCATCATCCTCTTGGCTTCATTCTAGAATTTACGTCATCCTGCCCACATTTATTCGGCTTGTCACGCCTCCCTGTCCTCGGCTACCATTCATGGACCTTAAATCTGTGCATCCAACTCCCAATTTCACCACTTCTCTTTCTCTCCGGCTCAGATCTCTTGCTCCCTACGGCTTTGCCTCCGCCAAGCCTTTGCTCCATTTCACTGCTCCTCCGGCTCCTAGCCGCCTTAGTTGCACTCCTTCTCCTCCACCATGCGCCATTGACACCGCATGCATTGTTGCAGGGGTGGAGGATGCGAGCTCCCTTCTAGGCCACCCATTCATGCCACCGCTGACAGAACTATGAATTTCTATGTCGATTGGGATGAGCCGTAGGTCGTGGATCCCATCAGCCTCTCCACAAGCATGACAATGCACCTTCCTGAGCCTTCCATTGAGTCATCTAGCTTTGGTTTCCGCTCTAATAAGCGTCATCGCAAATCCACCATCTCACCCGCCTCTCCCCTTTCCCCCTCCCAAGATGGTGGCTTTTTCGGTTCAGCAAGCCTCAAACGACGACCAAAGTAGCAGCTCGGACGAGAACAACACCAATGCAGAAACTGAGGCTCACACAACATCCTGTACTTTGTTCAATGCCCAAGGGTCCAAGCTCGGGGAAGAAGACTCCGAGTACGGGCGCTGAATTGTGGAGGAGCCGCTTCAACCACCAATTCAGGATGACATCAAACCAATTGCTTAGCAACTGGGTTTCTCTCTCTTTGCTTTTTTTTCAATTTCGCTCTAATCTTGTCAATTTTTCTCTTCTTGTTTTCGGGTTTAGACATGTTATGAAAATAGTTGGTTTCCCTAAATGGGGAATCTCACTCTAAGTCCATTGAAATCATCTCATGGGTTGGTTTCCCCGTCTGGGGCAACCTCTACTTTGATGTTTTCAATCTGGGTTTTCCTGTCGGAATTGGCTTGCCAACTCCAGAGGATGATGACTGTAATATTTTGACCTGTATGATATAATAGAAGTAGTCTTATTTAGGAAAAAATAAACATGGGTTGCATTGTCTTGGGAGGTTGAATGGTGTGCAATCGTGGAGAACAATGGACGATTATTTTGTTTGGGGAAGGGAGGAGGAATTTCATGCAGGCTATCACTCTCATGCACTCATGGAGGGATATGTAGGTAGAGAAAAAGATCTCCGGGGGCGCAAAAAAATAGTGGAAGAAAGCACGCAGGGAACATTGTGGTAAGAGAAAAAAAATCCTCCAAGTGTGGAGGTGGGAACACAGAGAAGGAAACGACCATAATTCGTTGTTCTTAAGTTCTGGAGAGATTAAAAAATGTCTAAAGGATCCTCATAGATGCTTGATGGGTGAGACCATTATAGAGTGTAGTGGCTCACATAAAGGCTAAAGAACCACTGGAAGCTTGTGGATTGATGAACCACTAACTAGGAGAGAAGCACCTAGGTATTTGGGGATCGGATGAACCACCAAGTAGTGTCAACATTGGTCCTTGCTCTCACTAATGAATTATCTAGTAAAATGGCTTCGACGCTGCTATGGTGTCTTATCCACTGATGAACCTCCCTTTTATTGTGGACTCTCTTCTCCTAAAAGTGAGTTGAACTATCTATACCGTGGTATGCTAACAAGGATGTACATCATATATGAAAAGTTTGAGGGGGTTAAGAAGAAGCTCATGTAGATGGTGGATGAAGGTAGAGTGGTCTAATGATATCTCGTTTCAATTATTTATTTATTCAAGTTTTCCCTTGGAAATCAATCCACCTCAAGTTTTGGAATCTGTCTCGGGGTGACAACTACAAGTAATAGTGGTTGTATATTTTCTATTTTTGGGTGGAGAGTTGAAGTCCCAGTATGACTTGCCAAACTATTTTCCACATGAGATAAGTATTTAATCATGCTCCTGATGTTTTGAATGACATGTACATGTGCATGGTAATGGATCAATGGTCCTGCTGATATTAAGGAACATGAATTCTTATGTGTCAATGGATATTGTATTTCCGGTATGCATGCCTAAAAAATGGTTGAATCCCTATAAGTGTTGTGTGATCATAAATTTTTGTGTGACTTTCATGAAATTGATGCATGTGATCTATTGGATCATGCTAATTAGTTTCTTTTTGTATGAGTTGATTGGTCATAAGAAATGTGTTTATGTGGTGCGATGGAGCTATTCAAGTTCCATGTGATTATGAAGAAAATCCCATGAATGCAAACTCACTAACTTTCGGGGAATTTTATTTTTCCAAGTTTATTCATTAGAACTCTTGTGCATCTTTCAACAATTTAGTTAGACGTCATGGTGTCTGTGTAAAACCAGGAAGGAATTAAAAAATAAATAAAAAAAATTAATCAATTAATTAAATAAATAATAAAATAAATAAATAAAAATATAAGTGTAAAACACTTGAAAAATAGGCTTGATTTAACCTGTAGGACCCACCAAGTTAGAGATCGGGGGTGTTGGTTGAAAAGGTTAGATCTCGGGTGAAGTTGTGTCTGACCCAAAATGTGTAGGCCGAGTAGTCAGGCGAGCCCGCTAGTCAGGAGTCAGGCCAGTCAGAGTCATGGTGCATAGTTGGCCTTGGAGGTAAGGTCAAGCATGATCTCCAAGTTGGGGATCACATTGACATCAAGGTCGGTGGTCAGGCCCTTTGGTTAAGTTTAAAGTTTTGCAGAGTAGTGGAATAGGCCGACCTATGATTATTTAGAGGAGTGTTTCTATGCATGTGGATTTGTCCAAGACGGAAGAGTGAGCACATCAAATGCCACATGGGATATTATGTGATTTCCATGTGGGAATTCGTGATGACATGGCAAGGTTTGTAATTTTTCTATCTTCAAATAGTCATATCTCTTGATCCAAGATTCAGATCGAGGAAAAATTTTATATCGTTGGAAAGGTCTCGATGAGACGAACGCAATGATGTTATCCATTTTAAGTTCTAAAATATTTGGAAAGGAGTGGAATTTTAGACCCCATTTCCATAACGAGACCATGAAGGTTGGTTCGACATCATAACTACCTCCTTCTAACCTTTATTTTGGGTTGCGATAAGAAGGGTGTACATTACAAAGTAGTATTAGAGATCCCAAGTGCAACATTTGGACTAGAAGGGTATCATCATAGAACTAATAAGCAAGGGTTCAACACCAGACCTCAAAGATCCAATGAGGCCTTTAAACCTCATGTCGAGCATTAGAAGTCTGGCTGTTTTCATATTGGTTATGTGTGCAACTTGGTATATTTTATTTGATATTTTCACGTGGCATAGTAATGATGATCTATATGATTTTATTGATATGAAAACACTAACTGAGGTGAATTGTGTAGCTAGTTATACACCAACAAATTTCCACAACAAGACAAGGTGATAACATTTATTATGCATTGATATTTGTTATAATCTAATAGTTTTTTGTGTGTATGAAAACACATAAAAGACACTAAGTTTTAAAGAGATGAAGTTTAAGGACCACGTGAACAACAAAGGGAGGTATAACATATAAGAACTAATAAACCAAGGAAAGAATAGTAAAATGGTGCAATATAGCTTTGACCAATCACAACATGGATATGAAGAAGCAAGGACAGTTGAAGAGTAAATATCAGTTGAATGGTGAGGAATGCCAAAATCTCTTAATTGGATGGACATGCTGAGAAGCCCGAGAGAAAAAATAACAAGTTGCAAAGATGGAAATGAGAGGCTTGTCAGAGCACAAGAAAATCAAGTTGAAGTCAATGTAGTATGTAGAAATTTAATACAAAATATGTATTGCTTGGATTCACCCAATCTAACAATGTACTAAAGTTAAATACTGAATCGCTTCTACGGATATTTTGCAGAATTAAAAACAACACAATTGCCAATCACATGAAGCAAAGAAGAATAGATCAAAACCACAACACCAGATATTCCCGAGGAAAGCTTACTACTCAAAACCCCTCTATCATATATTGTATATTCCACAAGGAATCATGAAATAATTACATACAAAACTCTTCTCACAAGAGCCCTCAGTAAATCAGCTAATTGTCTCACATTGTCATACAAAAATTGGCAAATCCCTTAGCCAATTTACTGCCTCTAGACAGCCTGCCTTGCACACGCAGTTACTGATGAATGCAATCCTTAATCACAAATAATTTCAGCCTTTCTCAACTGCGCTGAGTATCATGGGCATCCTATGGTGTTTTAACTACACCTGGGTAGCCTGCTAACATCACAACTGATAGTTACACTTCCCTTTCACCTACATCTCAACTGGATCTCCAATGGAGCTGACATGCATGCAACTAATAATAGTAAAAACATCAGTTGCATATGGGATCACTACATGTGAATTAATTAACATTTAATTCACTTGATCTCTTACTAGTGTATATGCAGTTACAACTAGCACAACTGACTTTAACTCACTTAACTGATTTAAACTGATTTACAACTTGCACAACTCATGCACCACTGCACTTCCAACTCTGTTACAACTAGAATCACTCTGTTACAACTAAAGTCAACCTGCATGTCCCACCAACCAACCTCTTAACTCGAAATTCACTTAGCTAACTGATTTTCCACTTCAGTTAACTATTTCCAAGTCCACATTGTGAATAGATTATAGTTTATTGTCCATCTAATATTAAGGGATAATAAAGGTAGACATGCATCTATAAATAGATTATGCACATACATCTATAAATAGAAATTCACCTATAAATAGCCTGTGTGGGCCCCACCCTAGTGTAGGTGCTTAATTTTCACTAGGATCATGGATGTTGTTTTCGGATGCCAATTTCATTATTTCTTGTTCCAAACTTCAACACAGTCAAATTGCAAAGCCTTTCAGATCTGCAAAGGTAGAGGCAGTATGAGTTGGGAATTGGTCACATAGACATGTTAAGCCCATTAGTGCAAGAAGAAAGAACCATGGGGAAAATGAGAGCATATCTAGAAAGAGGCACTAGTTATCCAATGAAAAAACTATGAAAGGAGGCACCCTGCTAAGCACTCCTAAGAAGAAATCAAGCACTTATGGGAAACAATACAAAGACACTCATAATAGTATGCATCATCATCATCATCATCATCATCATCATGGAAAGAGGAGAGAAATAGAGTATGTTCCATAGGAGTTAAAAAAGGCTAAACATCCCACATTTGATGGTGAAATAAGGAAGTCAGAGGATGTGGCAGCCTGGCTACTAAGAATGAATAAATTCTTTTGAATCCATAATTAATCAAGAAACATGCAGAAAGCAAGGGTAGTTACCTTTGGCCTAAGAGGCAAGGGCGATATATGGTGGGAAGATATGAAAAATGTAAAGGGCTTAAGGGAGGAAGAATTTTCCTGGAGGGTGTTTGAGGAATATTTCAGGAACAACTATCTATCAGAGATATATTTTTAAAGAAATTCTAAGGAGTTCTATCAACTCAGATTGGTTCAAATGATGGATGATGAGTACACCACCAAATTTTTAGAGATGGCAATGTATGTTCCCTAACTCAAGGAAGAAAAAGAAAAGATTCAAAGGTATGTGTGGGCTTCCACAATCCTTCAAGGATATAATTGAATTTTATGAGCCCAAGGCACTAGAGGATGAAATCTATAAATTGAAGCAGTGCTATGAGTAGTCAAGGTGTAGGTCTAAGTATAAATCAGACTGGAATTCCAAAGGCAATTCTAACTTCAAAGGAAAAGTAAAAAATGAAACTAAGGGAATGAGTGCAACCCCTGTTAACCAAGAAAATAAGCAATATGGATTCAAAGGTTGTGAGAAGGAAATTGAATTTCTTGATGAATCTAGAGAGAGAAGAATGTTGCAAGGGAAAATAAATCCTCCTTTAGTGAGATTCATTTCAGTCATGCAAGCTAAAAAAAGTTGCAGAAAAGGATGTGTTTTTCTTGTTGTGCAAATATCTAGTAGCACTAAAGCTAAATATAGTGTGGAGAATAATGAAAATGATGTTTTGAGGAAGTATCATGTTTTGTAGTAGTTCTCATATGTATTCCCTAAAGAAATTCCCATTTTACCTCCTCATCAAGAAGTATACTTTTCCATCGAATTAGTGCTTTCCAACATCCAAATCTTTGTATATAATGAACACTCTAGAATTAGTTGAATTGAAGCTACAACTCAAGGAGATGTTGGGAAAGGGCTATATAAGGTCGAATGTGTTTCCATGGGGAGCACCAGTTTTGTTTGTTGTGAAGAAGGATGGCACACTCAAATTGTGCATTGATTACCGACAATTGAATAAAGTGACCATTAAGAATAGATATCCATTGTCACAGATTGGTGCTTTGTTAATTCAATTAAGACCTGGAATAACAATCTTTTCTAAAATTGGTTTGAGATCAGAAAAAGAGAATTTGTCAGCTAAACATGTAAATACATCAGAGTTAGATTAGGGTAGGTAGGAATGTCAATAAATCTCAGCTTGTGAGCATATAGATAGTTTTTGTTTTCTGCTTTGAATATATATATACAAAAAAAAAAAGAGAAAAAGAGGGCAGATTAAAAGAAGAAAGGTACAACCCCATACCAAAAAAGAAAGAGAATCTGAAAGTGTGCAAGCTTAAATGCCATTTCTTGAAAGAGCACTGCTATCTAGTCATACAACCTAATCATGGCTAGATAGATTTCAATTTACTGCTAGTAGATTAGTGAATCAGATTTTCCAAATAGTTTAATCTTGGCTTATCAATAGATTAGATTAGGATAGAAAAAGAATCTGTTCAAACATGCTCAAAATCTGAACCAAAGAATAAAAAAGAAAAGAATGGCTCTAATCAGATCAAAACCTGAGCCAAAGAAAGGAAAAAGACTGGTTCTAGCATGCTGAAAACTTGAACCAGGTAAAGAAGAAGAAGACAGCTCAAAAAGGATCAAAACCAAAGCTGAAAGAAATAATGAAGGATGCTTGTAATTTTCAGATCTTAAGCCTTCACAATTTTGTTCTACTTTTCTGCAAATAAAGGTCTATGTGCAGCTGGTTTCTTTGCCATGGAAAATACATCAAATCAAACAGTTCAATCCTAGTTTGGCTGTGTTTTCAATTTCTATTTTAGAATATAGAGAATGGAATCTTCCAGACAGTTTAATCCTGGCAGATAGTAGATTAGGTAGAGAAGCGATGAGTTCAACTCTTTAATCTGAACTTATGGATAAATAAGGGTAGATTTAAATTAGTTTTTCATGCTTTCAAAAGAATAAAATGTTGATTTCAAAGGTTTAGGAAAGCAGGTTAGGAAGAAAAAATGTTAGGAAAGTAGGTTGTGTAGGTAGTTTTTTTGGGAATAAATCATTCTGTTTGATGTAATACTGATCATCTTTTAAAGCAGCATGATCAAAGAAGAAAGAGGATGGTCAAAATATAGGCATTGATCTACATTCCAGATATTATTTTTGAGGTTCTTGACACCTCCAAGGAGCTTCCATCCCCAAGTTGGAGCCGCTGTTAGCCATCCATAATTTTGACATATGCAAAGGATGGCTAAATATGTTCTTAAGCATCCAAGAGATTATTTTCATAGAAAAATACTCATTCTTGAAGCCTTTTGGTGTCTTCTGACTTGAGAGTAATATTCATTGTTGTTTTCTTCAAAAGAACATTCAAAGAAGTCCTGCTGATATCCAAAGAAAACTATTATGGAGCCATTTTCCATCATTCCATAAATTCATTTTCACCCACTCTTCATCCATGTTTACCTATCCTAATCATTCATCTATTCCTCTAAAAACCCTCATTTACCCTCCATTCCCTTAAAACCATTTTTAAACTATAAAAAACCCCTTTTTTGGTTTAAAATATCCCTATTCTACCCTATCGGAGCCTTTAAAGAAGTCCAAAAACCCACTTTTTGGACCTTTTCCAACCTTATTTATACATAGGCTTTAAGCCCCTTGGCTTAAGCCCCCCTTTCCTTCTCCGTCATATGACCCAGTCCTGTGACTTAGTCATAAGCCCCCATCGCCCTCATGCATCGGCGTTCGCAATTTCCTCATTCCCAGTCTTTTCCCTCGCCGATGTGATCCCCCGAGGGTTTAAAATCTTCTGCCTATTATCTCCATGTGTCCAAGCGCCCGTGACCAGGCGTTAGTCCCCAGCCCTCGTTACTATAGCCCCTGGTCACCTTATCCCTCCACGGAACCATGCCCCAGCTTTTGCCCTTAGCCCCCATCGGCATCGGAAAATCGCGTTTGTTCCTTCATTACACTTCCCCTCTCCTCCACCGATGAGTCAACCTCCGATGTGATCCGCACCGTTGATCTACCAAGATCAACGGCTGTCGGTGTTCCCTCCTTCACCCCTTCCCCTAGCCCTTTTCCCCTTTCTCTTCATACCCCGCTCCTGATCCCATACTCCTCCACCAGACCCCTTCCTTCCTCGCTCTTTAAGCCCACTTCCCTTTGTATTTCCCCCGCCATACTTGTCAAAACCCACATCGCTCCCCACTGTAGATCTCATTGATCTAATGGCTCCACACTCCCCTCTCATCCTCCGACCACCCGACCATCCTTCCTTATGCATCTATGCAAACCCACCTCAACCGTTGATCCATCTCATCCAACGGCCCTGGTTAAAACCCACCTCTCTAACCCGCCTAATGAGATTTCACCCCGCGACAAAATAGGTGATGTCACCCTGGCCCCACCGTACGTTTCCATCGAACAACTTTAATTCATCGTGCTCGTCAACCGCCGTTGATCTCCATCCTCGCAGATCGAACGACTGACGCATTCAAATCACCAAACCCCTCCATCGCGCAACTTGAACGCGAAATATGTGGTTTTTGGAGGATACGTGTCGCGCAATAAATGATATCGCGTTCGTTTCAAACTAAACCGCTTACCACCCTTTATGTTAGCAAAAACCATTCGTGGTTTTCGCAAAACTGTCTATCCACCATTTTTGCACCAAATTAAAATTTAAACCATTTCTTCCCAGTTCTGTCACGAAATCTTCCTTTTTGCGCATTATTCCTCCTCTCTGCTGCTCCTCCGCCTTCGCTTAACCTCTGATAGAAGTATACCCCTCCCCCACAGGATTTATTTAATATGTTTGTTTGTTTTGCAGGATTGTAATGGCGGCCATTGATACACAGGTTTCCCACTACAAAAACATTGTTGTAGAACCCCGGTTGATGGTTTTCTAAGGCCCGATTGAAAGCAGAAAGGGACAAAAGGGCCAAACTTCCATGTTTAAATCAATATCATCGTTTAGCGGTTACATAGCAAGATCCTCCGATGCATCACTACCACTTGTACAACCGGCAACAAAGACGGAGATCGGAAAGATAAAGACAAATATATTTGGCATAAAGTTTAACATTAAATGCTTAAACTCACAGTATAAAGGCAAAAACACGATGAAAATCTAGATGTCAGTGTTTAAAGTGCTAAACAAGACAGATCACCAAAAGAGAGTCCCGAATGACACCTACAGTCCTATTTTTCCTCAAAATCACACATATTAAATGCACAATCAGAAATATTTGGCCTCAGAAAGTAATTGACAACCATCCTGCTGACAAAACCTCTTTGAAACTGTCAAACAATTATTAAGCACGCATGGGGCTACAAAACCCAAAAACTGACAGTTTACCTGTTAGGGAGGTCAAACAGAGTACTTCAGACCAAGTCAGTTTCAAAGGACAGTCCTCAAAGTTATTACCAACCTGCCAGTTGGTTTCAGATTCAACTAAAAACTACCAAAATGGTACAAGCAGTTAATTCTATGGTCATTAAGCAGAATGGGAATTCGAATACCTCTCTCACTCTGTCTTAATTCATATTTATTACCATTTCTGCAGCACTCTTCCTCATTCACCTATAAGTATTCACAGAAAATTCATTGTAAAGGGTTGGGAAATTGTTAATTGTTTGAATTGTTACTGAGTAAGAGTTTCTGAGCAGTTGTAATATAGTAGGCTCGGAAGAAAAGCATTGGACTGTAAAAGCTATTGGACTCAAAGTATGTAACTGGTTTTGCACATCAATAGACAAGAAGATTAACTGGATCCTGATCTAAATCATTGGTGATGTTATTCTCACTGTAACTGTTATTTTCCTTATGTTTCCACTGTGCTCATATTCTCTTATAAAGAACAACAAATATAAAGTAGTATATACTGCAAATTACCCTAACTCTCACTGAAAATATTTATCTTTATGTTTTCTGCTAAATGTGTGTTTGGGAATGATTTCAATAGAGTATAACCAGTCAATGAATGTTGGTGAGCCGATATCTTGCTGAGTAGAACTTGAGATGTTGGTCTTGAATTATATTTTCATTTCATGCTAAGTAGAGTCTTAATCAAGGAAGTTTATGGTTAGCCCTGTCCCTTGTTTAGTCTTAAACAACTATTTTGAAGATTTCCCTTAAGAGTGTGCCAAAAGAAGGATAGGTTAAAAGTCCTTACCTGATCTTAGGTGACTTTTTATGTTTACCTTAAATGTCTTATTCTTAAGAGTGTGCCAAAAGCAGGATAGGTTAAAAGTCCTTACCTGATCATAGGTTTCCTTTTATGTTTATCTTAAATGTTTTTCCCTTGAGTGCATGTCAAAAGCAGGCTAGGTTAAAATTCCTTACCTAGTCTTAGATTTCCCTTTGTTTTATTATATGTTTTCTGTTCTTAAGAGTATGTCAAAAGCAGGATAGGTTAAAAGTCCTTACCTGATCTTAGGCTGCCCTTTTTTTTCTTACATGTTGCTTCTTTCACCTCACTCTTTAATGTTCCATACCATCAAATCAACTTAAAAGATCTTCTGATGTAGATGACTTGCACTTTGAAAACCCTTGAGTATTTGTTGTGCAAGTAAACCCTTTTATGACTCCATAGCCCAATGGTCTAGCACTGTTTTTTGACCTATCTTCCCATGCTGAAATATCCTTCCACTTATTTTCTCCTTCACTTCACATGACCTTCTCTTTTAATGATCCCCAACCAAAAACAAACAAACAAACCCCTTGTGCTTTAGAACTAGCCTAACACCATATCATAAGCCTTAAAGACATATCCTTTGAAAACACATATAGAGAGATCCCTCTCTGAATCCAGGAGGGCTAGATCCTAGGATTCCAAAGTGGTTATGATGTTGCCTTGTCATTTGGTATGACAATCTGCCAAATCACAGGACTCCAACATAATCGTGACTCCACTGGGGACTATTGAAAGGTTTTTGTAAGTCTTCTTTGTTTATCCCTCAGAATCCCACCGTGATCGCCAACATAATGGCGACTCCACTGGGGACTTATGACTGAATCAAATTTCCTATATCCTTAGGACCTCAGAAGACCCACAAACCTCCTTATATTGGTATTCAATTGCTGATGGTGGACAGCAACTCATCTTAAAACATTTGAAATCCTCCACCTGGCGACTCCACAACTCCCAAAAGACCAAATGAATCCACTGGTAGAAGACTCTGAACTAGTTGAATATACACAGTGACCTCTTTCCTGTTTACAAACATGATTCCAAGGATACAACGAAGATATGCCCCAATGAGTAGAGATCATATCCTTGGGTTCCCACATAAGATGCCCCAGGTGTTTTGGGATGACAACCTTCCTGTTTTTCAAGGTGAAAAGTTTGATGACCCATTGTTACTTCTCATCAAATTTCATATACATGTCTGGAAGATAAAGATTGAATGGCATGAAGAATGCCTTATGAAAATTTTCATGTTAACATTAGAAGGAAAGGCAAGGGATTGGTACGAATGGTTAGAACCTGGGAGCTTGTTTTCTTTAAGAGACATGCACCAAGTATTTTATGAAGAATATAGAGATAACCCTTCATCTTTACCACGGACTGCAAATTGTTGTGATCTATCTCAGACCATCATACAATACCTGTTGGATATTGATGAGGATTTGGTTAATATGCATCCTGAAGATCTGTTAACAGCCATTCAAGAATTTCATATACATCCTAACTATCACAAGAACCTGGATGAGTCAGTTGAGGAAGAAATCAATCAAGGAATAAAGGACATTCCTCAAGATATCCCTGCCAGCATAAATAATGATTCATCATCCCTTCTAGGTGAGGCTAATTTAAATGTTGATGATCTAGAGCAACCCATGCTTTTTCCAGATCAAGAACAAACTCAACCACTACAAGACCTACATAATGAGCAAGACATGTATGATGATCAAAAATTTATAGAAGATGATGAGGAAGGTTGTCAATAAATTCCTGATTGCCTACCTATAGCTGGTTTTACTGTTAAGTGATATTTACGAACAAATGGAAAATACTAATAGTGAGCAGTGCTTTGAGGAAACAAGTAGCCATTTAGAAAAAACATAATTTGATGTGGAAGGAGAACCAACACATATAGGGGTTTTCCCTTTATGTTACAACTCATTCAGATTACACAAGAAGAGTGGCATCCTGATAATGTAGAAGAAATAACTCATGAACCTTGTATTCAAATCGAGTATCAAAAAAATCATGGGGAGTTGTTTGAAACAGAAGTAGATCGGGAAACAGTAGAAAATCCTCAAGGTTTTCCTGCAAGCACAAGTACTGATTCACTAGAAGAGGCTCAAGAAGACATCCAACCTCAAAACTAGTTAACACAAGAGAAAGAGAATTGTTGTACTTCTGCTCAAATAAAAACAAAAACATTTTCCCCTTTATCAGAAGAATAAATTGATCAGATTATCAATAAAAAACCAATCTTTGAATTTTTTTATAAAATAAACCCTCTTGCCCATTCACCTAATCAACTTTGTTGTAAAAATTTAGAAAGTTCTCTTGTAGATCAGAACAAAGAAAGACTTGCTGATAATCTAGTATGTTTGATTGGTGACATTAATTACATTAATGATTTTCCTAATTTTGATCTGTCTGATGATGATGTTCTCCAAACAGAAGTTGATCTTGCAGGACCATCATTATTAGATTTGTGGGAGGAAGATCAGTTCCACCAACTCCAAGAAAGTAACGAGCCAAATAAGGCTATTTATGATACTGATGAAGAAAGCTTTAAAAGTGCAGAAGAGGGCGAGGAATCTATGAATCTTTGCTCTGCTTCATTACAAATCATCAGTACCAGTTTTCATGTGATTGGGAATCAACACTCTTTCAACTCAAAGGTTGAGGAGGAAAACAATGAATAATTTCTTGAGCATGATGAATATAACGAACCTTCTCCTAAAAGGTTTGAGGTAATCAAAGAGACCCCTACTCAGGAATATAGTGACCTCTTCACAGATTTCAGTCCACTAAGTCAGAACATACCAGGACTACAAGAGGATAACACTGCAATACATGATGAGTCATCTAGTTCAGATGATAATGGAGATGAGGAAGAGGTTCTTTCTCAAGGGAATATTAAGCTTGATCCAGTGGAGAAAAAAGTAATCCTGGTCGAAACCTATCTTCTAAATGTTCATAACCAGGCATTTTTTCAAGATCCCTATGCTCATCTTTTGAAGACATTTGAAGAAGGGATAGAGCTTGTTAGGAGCAGTGTATCACCAAATGCAACAAAATTTTTTAGCACTGCTACTAAAGAACAAATGAGATGGGAGTGGACCTTTTGTCTATCCAGCATGCTCAAAGAGATGAGCGAAGACCAGTCATGGAACCATCTGATTGACTGGATGTATTGGAAAAGAGAATTTGTCAGCTAAACATGTAAATACTTCAGAGTTAGATTAGGGTAGGTAGGAATGTCAATAAAGCTCAGCTTGTGAGCATATAGCTATTTTTTGTTTTCTGCTTTGAATTTGAAAAAAATTATATATATATATATATAATAGAAAAGAGAAAAAGAGGGCAGATTAAAAGAAGAAAGGTACAACCCCATACCAAGAAAGAAAGAGAATCTGAAAGTGTGCAAGCTTTAATGCCACTACTTGAAAGAGCACTGCTATCTAGTCATACAGACTAATCATGGCTAGATAGATTTCAATTTACTGTTGATAGGTTAGTTAATCAGATTTTCCAAATAGTTTAATCTTGGCTTATCAGTAGATTAGATTAGGATAGAAAAAGAATTGGTTCAAACATGCTCAAAATCTGAACCAAAGAATCAAAAAGAAAATAATGGCTCTAATCAGATCAAAACCTAAGCCAAAGAAAGGAAAAAAAATGGTTCTAGCATGCTGAAAACTTGAACAAGGCAAAGAAGAAGAAGATAGCTCAAAAAGGATCAAAACCAGAGCTGAAAGAAAGAATGAAGGATGCTTGTAATTTTGAGATCTTAAGCCTTCACAGTTTGTTCTACTTTTCTGCAAATAAAGGTCTATGTGCAAATGGTTTCTTTGCCATGGAAACTACAACAAATCAGACAGTTCAATCATGGTTTGGCTGTGTTTTCAATTTCTATTTTAGAATATAGAGAATGGAATCTGTCAGACAGTTTAATCCTGGCAGATAGTAGATTAGGTAGAGAAGCGATGAGTTCAACTCTTTGATCTGAACTTATGGAGAAATAAGGGTAGATTTAGATCAGTTTTTCATGCTTTCAAAAGGATAAAATGTTGATGTCAAAGGTTTTCAATTCCAAGTGCACCTTATGAAGAAAAAATGTTAGGAAAGTAGGTTGTGTAGGTAGTTGTTTGGGGAATAAATCATCTTTTTGATGTAATACTGATCATCTTTTAAAGCAGCATGATCAAAGAAGAAAGAGGATGGTCAAAATACAGGCATTGATCTACTTTCCAGAGATTATTTCTGAGGTTCTTGACACCTCCAAGGAGCTGCCATCCCCAAGTTGGAGCCGCTGTTAGCCATCCATAATTTTGACATATGCAAAGGATGGCTAAATATGTTCTTAAGCCTTCAAGAGATTATTTTCATAGAAAACTACTCATTCTTGAAGCCTTTTGGTGTCTTATGACTTGAGAGTAATATTCACTGTTGTTTTCTTCAAAAGAACATTCAAAGAAGTCCTGTTGATATCCAAAGAAAACTGTTATGGAGCCATTTTCCATCATTCCATAAATTCATTTTCACCCACTCTTCATCCATGTTTACCTATCCTAATCATTCATCTATTCCTCTAAAAACCATCATTTACCCTCCATTCCATTAAAACCCTTTTTAAACTATAAAAAACCCCTTTTTTGGTTTAAAATATCCCTATTCTACCCTATCGGAACCTTTAAAGAAATCCAAAAACCCACTTTTTGGCCCTTTTCCGACCTTATTTATACATAGGATTTAAGCCCCTTGGCTTAAGCACCCCTTTCCTTCTTCGTCATATGACCCAGTCCTATGACTTATTCATAAGCCCCCATCACCATCGTGCATCGGCGTTCGCAATTTCCATGTTCCCAGTCTTTTCCCCCGCCGATGTGATCCCCCGAGGGTTTAAAATATTCCGCCCGTTATCTCCATGTGTCCAAGCACCCGTGACCAGGCGTTAGTCCCCAGCCCTCGTTACTATAGCCCCTGGTCACCTTATCCCTCCACGGGACCATGCCCCAGCACCTTCCCTTAGCCCCCATCGGCATCGGAAAATTGCGTTTGTTCCTTCATTACACTTCCCCTCTCCTCCGCTGATGAGTCAACCTCCGATGTGATCCGCACTGTTGATCTACCAAGATTAATGGTTGTAGGTGTTCCCTCCTTCACTCCTTCCCCTAGCCCTTTTCCCCTTTCTCTTCATACCCCGCTCCTGGTCCCATACTCCTCCACCAGACCCCTTCCTTCCCTGCTCTTTTAGCCCCCTTCCCTTTGTATTTCCCTCGCCATACTTGTCAAAACCCGCATCGCTCCCCACCGTAGATCTCATTGATATAACAGCTCTGCACTCCCCTCTCATCCTCTGACCACCCGACCATCCTTCCTCATGCATCTACGCAAACCCACCTCAACCGTTGATCCATCTCATCCAACGGCCCTGGTTAAAACCCACCTCTCTAACCCGCCCGATGAGATTTCACCCCGCAAAAAAATAGGTGATGTCACCTTGGCCCCACCATACGTTTCCATCAAACAACTTTAATTCATCACGCTCGTCAACCGCCATTGATCTGCATCCCTGTAGATCGAACGACTGACACATTCCAATCACCAAACGCCTCCATCGCGCAACTTAAACGAAAAATCAGTGGTTTTTGGAGGACACGTGTCGCGCGATAAACGATATCGCGTTCGTTTCAAACTAAACCGCTTACCACCCTTTGTGTGCGTGAAAACCATTCGTGGTATTCGCAAAACTGTCTATTGACCATTTTTGCGCCAAATTCAAATTTAAACCATTTCTTCCCGGTTCTGTCACGAAATCTTCCTTTTTGTGCACTATTCCTCCTCTCCGCTGCTCCTCCGCCTTCGCCTAACCTCTGATAGCAGTATACCCCTCCCCCGCAGGATTTATTTAATATGTTTGTTTGTTTTGCAGGATTGTAACGACGGCCATTGATACACAGGTTTCCCACTACAAAAACATTGTTGCAGAACCTCGGGTGATGGTTTTCTAAGGCCTGATTGAATGCAAAAAGGGACAAAAGGGCCGAAATTCCATGTTTAAATCAATATCATCGCGAATAGCGGTTACACAGCAAGATCCTCCGATGCATCACTACCACCTATATAGCCAGCAAAAAAGACAGAGATCAGAAGGATAAAGACAAAGAGATTTGGCTTAAAGTTGAATATTAAACGCTTAAACTCACAGTATAAAGACAAAAACACGATGAAAAGCTATATGTCAGTGTTTAAAGTGCTAAAAAAGACAGATCAGCAGAAGAGAGTCCCGAATGACACCTACAATCCTATTTTTCCTCAAAAGCACACATATTAAATGCACAGTCAGAAATATTTGGCCTCAGAAAGTGTAGGTTTTAACCTTGAACATAAATTATCTACACACGAATCTTATAACAGAAAATAAACAATAATGAGTGCATAAAACATAAAACAGATAAACACAGAGATTTTCCCCTGGATCCCAAATCGGGACGACCAGCTTGATTTTTCATTATATTCCTTTTAGTGTTACAACACATATTTATACATGCCGAATCTACAAAAATAACAGGGGCCAAAAACCATCGTACCCCAAAACCATGTGCAAAACCATGCACAAGACCATAGGCGCGGACTACCCACCGGAAATTAAGGACCAAAAATTTTCCACGGGGCGCTACCCTGGACCCCGACAAAGGGGGCTATCGCCCCCTTTGTGGCCCCCCGTTGTGCCCAGCACAAAGGGGGGGCTATCGCTCCCCCTCTTACCCCCCCGTTGCGCCCAGCACAAATGGGGGGCTATTGCCCCCCCTCTTACCCCCCCGCGCGTGCTTAGTCGTGGAAAGAATATAACACATACTTAACATTCTCCCACTTGTTTTTTTCTTTCCGCAGGGGGCCACAGGAGAGCTTAGTCATTGGCCCAATTCTTCAACACCCATTGTTTCTCTACACCAAGAGAACTTTTGAGTGCTCACAGACTTCGTCAATGCATCTGCAACATTCTTCAAAGTTTCCACCTTTACCAGCAACACCCTTTTAGCCTCAACCATATCTCTAACAAAGTGATATTGAACATCAATGTGCTTTGTCTTTGAATGATAAGCGGGGTTCTTAGCCAAGAAAATTGCACTTTGGCTATCACAGTCTATCCTTATAGCTTGCTGTACCAACCCCATACTTGAACACAATCTCTACAACCAAACTGCTTCCTTGCTTGCATGAGTGGCTGCTATGTATTCTGCCTTTGTAGTTGAAAGAGCCACTACAGACTGTCTTTTAATCATCCAACTAACTGCGCCTCCAAATAGGCTAAACACATACCCACTTGTAGATCTTCTTTGGTCCAGATCTCCAGCCCAGTCTGCATCAACAAAACCACGAATGTCCAACATTCTTTCCAATCTTGGTCTTCCCTGGTAGCACAAGCCATAATCACTAGTACCACGTAAATATCTGAAAACCCGCTTCACTACTGTCCAATGCTCCTTCCCTGGGTTTGACATAAACCAGCTCAATACTCCCACTGCATGTGCAATGTCTGGTCTAGTACAGACCATTGCATACATCAGGCTACCCACTGCACTTGCATATGGAACACGAGACATATACTCCTCTTCTTCTTGTGTCTTGGGACACTGTTCAGCAGACAGCTTTACACCTACGGGAATAGGAACATTCACCGGTTTACTATCCTGCATATTGAACCTCTGCAATATAGTCTCGACATACTTCCTCTGGTTTAACCAGAGCTTCCTCTTTTCCCGATCTCTCTTAATTTCCATGCCCAAAATATAGTTTGCGGCACCCAGATCCTTCATGTCGAATTTGGAGAACAGTTGGGTCTTCAAATCTTGGATAATTTCTTTGTCATTTCCAATCAACAACATATCATCCACATACAAGACCAAATAAATAACACGGTCACCAATTAATTTAAAATAAACACGGTGATCCTCCTTGCTTCTGGTGAAGCCAAGTCCCCGTATATAGGTATCAAATTTCTGATACCACATCCTTGGTGACTGTTTTAACCCATACAGAGACTTCTTCAACCTACATACCAATTCTTTCTTACCCTTCACCATAAAGCCTTCAGGTTGCTTCATGTAGATCTCCTCTTCTAGATCCCCGTGAAGAAATGTTGTCTTCACATCCATCTGTTCTATCTCAAAATCAAATGCAACAGCAACAGATAAAAGTAATCTAATAGAAGTAACTTTGGCGATAGGAGAAAAAATATCACCAAAATCAATTCCCGACACCTTGGAATAACCTTTTGCTACCAACCGAGCTTTGTATTTCTCCACCTTGCCTTCTACATTCATCTTCTTCTTAAACACCCATTTGCTCCCGATGGGCTTCCTTCTAGCTAGCAACTCCACCAAATCCCATGCCTCATTTTTATGCAAGGATGCCATTTCATCAACCATGGCCTCCTTCAAGAGTTTTCCATCCTCTGAATCTACTGCCTCCATGACAGTTCTGGGATCATCATCAGTTATAGTTAAGGCAAAATATGAACAGAAAGCATATGGACTATACCTTTATGGTTGCCTTCTTTCTCGAACTGATCTTCTCACAGCTGGAGTTTGTGGCTCTTCCTCTTCTAAGTCTTCTTCTGTTGTAGAGTCTGATTCATCCTCCTTTAGCTCAAACTCTATCTTCTCAGGTTCCTTTGGTAGGACTTCATGTGTAACAACATCTTTCACCTCTCTAAACACCACATCTCGGTTGTACACAACCTTCCTTGTTTCTGGGTTCCAAATCTTGTAACCCTTTAAACCATCCTTATACCCAATAAAGATGCACCTTTCGGATTTATTATCCAACTTGGTCCTTTTCTCCTTTGGAACATGTACATATGCATCACATCCAAATACCCTTAGATGTGAAAGAGAGGGTTTCTTACCAGTCCATACCTCATGTGGGGTCTTATCCTCCAACGCTGATGAAGGTGATTTGTTAACTAAGTAACATGTAGTCTCCACTGCCTCTGCCCAGAATTCTTGTCCTAACCCGGTACCACTGAGCATGCTTCTTGCCTTTTCCATCAGTGTTCTATTCATTCTTTCTGCAACTCCATTTTGCTACGGTGTGTATGGAGTAGTCTTCTGTCGTGCTATACCACACTTCTTACAGAACTCTTCAAATTCCTTCTTGCAGAACTCCCCACCATTATCTGTCCTTAATGCCTTTATCTTCTTCTCTGTCTGGTTTTCCACCAGAGCCTTAAATTCTTTAAATTTGTCAAAGACTTCAGATTTCTTCCTCAAGAAATATATCCATGTGTTCCTTGAGAAGTCATCTATGAATGAAACATAGTACACAGATTTTCCTAGTGATGGAATTGACACAGGTCCAAACACATCACTGTGCACAAGTTCTAATATCTTGTTTGCCCTCTTAGCACTAGAAGGAAAACTCACCCGATTCTGCTTCCCATATACACAATGTTCACAGAAATCGAAATCCAGAGAAAAATTAGACATACCTTCTACCATACCATCTCTATGTAGTATCTGAAGGCCCTTCTCTCCAATATGTCCAAGCCTTTGATGCCATAGCATGGTCTTTTCTCCAGAGACAGCTAGACTTTCCGTCCCACTTTCAGGAACCACAGAACTGTTACACCCATCAATAACAGTGCTACCTTGTAGCTTGTACAGAGTTCCAGTCCGAACTCCCCACATTAATACCAGTGCTCCCCGAACCATCTTGCAGGCATCTTTCTTGAACACTGTTTTTACACCTGCATCATCCATATTGCTTACAAAAATCAGATTTCTGGCCATTGCAGGAATATGTAGAACACCAGGAAGTGTTCTAATCCTTCCACCTTGTAGATTCAGCTTGACCTTTCCACGTCTGATGATTCTGGCCTTCCTATCATCCCCTAGGAAGACATCACCATCATATTTCTCATACTCGCAGAACCACTCCCTATGGGGAGTGAAGTGAAAGGATGCACCTGAGTCAATCAACCATGACTCATGATCTACATGTGTATTTGAAGAAGAAGCCAAATACACATCCCCACCTTCATTCGAGGTGGTTTTTGCCTCTGCAGAAGGAGCATCATCAGATCCCTTTCCTTTCTTAGGAGCTTTAGATCTGCAGTCCTTTTGGTAGTGCCCTTCCTTTCCGCATTTCCAGAACACCTTTACAAACTTTCCAGGAGATTTAGATCTCCCTCTAGATTTAGATCTCCCACTCGAAACCTTATTCTTGTTTCTGTTCTGGGACCTTCCTCGTACAGATAAGGCATCTCCATTATGACCCTCCATATTTCTCCGTCTCATTTCCTCCGACAGAAAGGCTGAGACAATGTCATCAAAATTCAAGGTAGTTGTATTGCTACCTATTGCAATAACGAGACTTTACCACGAATCTGGTAGAGAACAAAACAAACTGATGCACTTATCTTCATATGAGATTTTAATATCAACAGATGAAAACTGACTTACCACAGTATTGAAGGCATTCAGATGCTCTGTCAGCGAGTCTCCATCCTTCATCCTTAGGTTATACAGCTTTTTCCACAGGAACAACTTATTTACCAGAGACTTAGATTGGTACAAAGTCCCAAGGTTTTCCCAGAAATTCTTCGTCATAGCTTCCCCAGATACATTCAACAATACTGAATCTGATACACACAACCGTATTGTGCTCTTAGCCTTCCGATCCAGTTTCTTCCAATCTTCATCTGACATAGCTGTTGGTTTAGTACCTGGATCTACCGCGATCCACTGATATTTATCCACCAGCAGATCCTCCATCTTGAACTTCCATAACTCCAAAATCTGACCATTAAATTTCTCGATCTCTATCTTCTCGCCGCTCGCCATCTTCTTTCACCGCAAGAATCGATCCCGCAGATCTCCCACTGAACAGGGTCTACCTCAGGCCCGAGAAAAAAACCCTCAGTAGCAAAGGCATCCCCTTGAAGCCGAAACTGCTCTGATACCAAATGTAGGTTTTAACCCTGTTAGGAATCTGTAATTTATTAGCAAGATTGGCAGAGTCCAATTACAGAAACAACATCGTTTCAACCAACTTTGGGATTCTACGATCTAGCCCTCCTGAATCCGGAGAGGGATCTCTCCAATAAGTGCAAAGATAGATTTGTCTTTGAAGTTTGGGGTTATGATATTAGGCTAGTTATGAAGGCCAAGGGTTTGTTTTGTTTTTTGGATGCTTGACCATGATTACTGTTTGAGGCGTAAAGTCCTGAATGCAAAGAGTTTCAAAGGTGAGAAGTTGCAAGCAAATAGAACAAATTTGGCTAAAAGATAGATATAACGCTGGTTTTTAGTCCATTGGGCTATGGAGTCATAACAGGGCTTTAATTGGGCAACAACATCAAGGGTGATCCAAGGGGCAAGTCATCTATACCACAAGATTATTTGAGATATAGTGATGGGATGGAAACAATAAAGTGTTGAAGGGGTGGAAACTGATAATAATTTCACAAGGGATTTATAGTCAGTCCAAACAAGGAAATCCTTTTAAGTAACTGTTTAAAACCAACCAAGTGCAGGGCTAACCATTGACTTCTTGGGCAAGTTGTATTAAAGCAGCGTAATTGACAAAAAATACAGTAATCCACATAATTACCTTCAGAAAGTATGAAAACATATAAGGGGAACAAAATGCAACTTAAGATCAGATAAAGTACTTTTAAACCTAGTCTGCTTTCAGTCAACACCAAGGGAAACTTTCAGAATCTGCTTTTGGAGAAAAAACTAGGACCAGGGCACACCATATCTTCCATAGTCATCTTTAATAAGCACAATAAGGAAAATAACTTTCAAGAACAATGTTTAAGGCAAACATTAGGACGAGGGAACTCCAACATTCCTAACTGCTTAACTGTATTAAATCATTCTTAAATAAACAATTTGGAGGAAAAAATTAAGATAAATATTTTCAGTCAGAGAAGGTTACTGATATACATTAGGTCCTAACTCTATGCGTGCTGTTCTTTATAAGGGAAATAGTGAACAATATGACATACGTAGAAGGAAAACGATAACAAAAAGAGGTGCACTTCATCGATGATATAGACCAGGATCCCAAGAAACAACTTTTATATTGATGTCAAACCAGTTACAGTCTTCAAATCCAATGTTTCAGTTCAACAATCATCTTCACTATTCAACCTAACTAATCTATCACAAGCAGAGCTCCAAGGGCCAGTGAACACTATTTACAATCAGAAGTTTGAGCTCAAATGTATTTCAAAGTTCTGCAACCAACTGTTTCTCATCTTCTACTGAAGTATTTATAGAAGAATGAGGAGGTGAGACCTAACAAAAGATCTCTTAGGTCAATTAATACAGATTCAAGACTTCTCGGCCTTTTGAGGGGCTCGATGAAGGATTTTACAGGTGGAACACTGTATTAACTGTTTTACATTTATGAATTAAGCTCGGCGGGAGCTTTATTTGACTTTGAGGCTCTGTGTGCTGTGTGGAGTAACTCCGCAGATATTTTCTGCATTGATTTCCTTGCAGAAGTAACTCTATGGCTGTGCTGAGGCAAAATCTGATCTTCTTTAATAACTTCGGCCTCTGTTTGAATGGTTTGAGGCAACAGGTGGCTCTGTGGTAGCTGGGAGAAATTGATTAACCTCATATGTGGCGGTGGAGGTTTCCTGTCTGATAATCCTTTATGATTTCTTCTTTAACTGTGTTTTAAATCAGGGATTAGGCTTTTGATAATAGTCTTAGCCATAATTCCCGTAAAAACTGTCTTTATTCCTCTGTTCTGATATATTGGGGTCTTCGACACTGATATTCTTTAATTGTGCCCGATTCATGGTGTTGCATTGGAGTGCAGGGTTACGTAGGGACGATATGGCATCAATGCCTCACGGATCATTGACGAGATGTGAAATTTACACCCTGCAATTGATTTCCTCTGATAAATCGAAAGCAAGAGGGTCGTCACCCTCTCTTTCGAATTTTCTTCGAACATAGCGAAAAGATCATTAAGCCCTGCAAAATACAAACAAAATGTTATAAAACCCTGCATATTAGGTCAACTGCATCGGAAGGTGTGTGGAGGAAGTGGGGCCGTTGGATGGCATCATCCAACAGTCGAGATTGATCAAAGGGAGGTGGAAGAAGGATTAAATCTGAGCCGTCGATCGCACAGAGATCGACGGTCGAGAGCGGAGTTTGAAAGTCAAATGGAGAAAATAGAGCAAATGGAATGAGGACCATCAATCTGCAGATCAGACCGACGGCGAAGATTGATTTACCGCCGCGCCGGAGCTCGTTTAAACATCAGGCATCATAGATGAGTGATAACTGTTGGATGACCCGCTCCAGATCGAACGGTTCAGGGCGATATCACTGGGCGTTTGTGTCTGAACGATAACACGCGATGGATGGCGGTTTTATAAACATTGGCCAAGCCACGTGTCAAGAAGTGTATTGAAACGTTGGCGATCAGGGGAAAACAACTTTTCGCCCAAAGACGGTGCGATGGATACCACGCAGATTTGGAAAACGGCACACGACTGGCGGGGTCTACCGGGTTTGATAGGTTCCGCACCGTCGGATCTACAGATCAGATCGACGGTGGAAAATGCTCAGATTTCCGACCGGCGGAAAACCTTAGAGAAATAATAAAAAACCAAAGTTTTGATAAATAACTTAAGATTTTAATATTTCATGGGTGGAATACGCAAATAATAGGGTTAGGCGCCCAATTGCGGGGCAGTTGGGCGTATGGAGAATGATATGACTAGGGGTTTAAGGGGAGGGAGCTTATCGCATCGCAAATATTTGCGATGAGCACTTTAGATAAAACCACAATTTTTGCGATTTGCGATTTGTGATGGATCGCATCACAGATATTTGCGATGAGCACTTTAGATAAACCACAATTTTTGCGATTTGCGATGGATCGCATCGCAGATATTTGCGATGAGCACTTTAGATAAACCGCAATTTTTGCGATTTGCAATCTGCGATGAGCGCCTCCAGAGTTAGCACTTGGTTTTTTATGACAAAGGCATATGTGGGGAAGTGGTTAGGACTTAGCCCAAAGGGGCTTAAGTCCATAGTAAAGACTTTTATTTTTTATGCATTTTTCATGGTTTTTAAATGGAATTTGATGGTTTCAGAATAGTTAAAAAAATGGGTTTTTAACTATGGAAAAGTGATTTTCATAAATGGAAGACGAGGATCTATGAAAACAAGGGAGTTTTTATGGAGAAAAAGGGAAGCAAATGAAGGTTTGAAAAGGAAGAAAATGATGGTCTTTCAGTAGTCTTTTATCATGAATCAGCAGAATTAATGGGAACAGCAATGAGGATTTTGGACAGAGGCATGAGGCCTCAAAAGCCTTCAAGAGCCAACAATTTTTAGTGATAAAATTTGTTCCTTGGAGGTTCAAAAAGTCTTAGCCATCTTTTGGTATAATCAAATATTATAGGTGGCTAACAAACCCTAAACATAAATTATCTACACACAAATCTTATAACAGAAAATAAACAATAGCGAGAGCATAAAACATAAAACAGATAAACACAGAGATTTTCCCCTGGATCCCAAATCGGGACGATCAACTTGATTTTTCATTATATTCCTTTTAGTGTTACTGTTAGGGTCCCGTGATTTGGCCGATTGGCGAGCCAAATGACGATGTAACATCAAACCAAGCTTTGGAGCCCAAGGACCTAGCCTTCCTGGACTCAGAGAGGGCTCTCTCTATTAGGTGTAAAAGATATCGGTGTGTTTGCTTATGGTGTTCTGATATTAGGCTAGTTATGAAGTATGTTTTTAGTTTTTTGGTTTTTAAGTTTGTGAGGGATAAAACTGATCAAATACATAAACTGGATAACAAGATGTAAATAAATTGGGCTATGGGGTCAAAAAGGTCAAGGAAGCTATGATGTGATGATGTAAGGCTGTTGTAGGGCCAATTTGATTCACGGTAGAAGGGATCTTTGGGCAAAATGGGTTAAATGGACAACAAGTTGGTGAAAGACAAAGGGATTTCAAGTGTAACTAGTTGATAGCAGACATAAACATTTTATAGCAAGCCATTAATCATGTTAAATATAACTATGAGCTAATTAATACATAGAAATCAAACATTCCAGCCATACATAGAGGTATAAGACCCTCTAACTTCGGGAAATGGCTATCAGACTTTGGGGAAAACACATGAGACAAACTAACAACTCATAAACTACGCCGGAACACCTAAACATAGTCTCCAAGTCATTGGGCACTTTGAAAAACAAGATTTCATAGTTTTAGGCAAAGGGCTAGATCGGGACTAGGCCTCTTTGGTTCAACAAGATGATCAACAAATCAGTCAAAGAGAAAGTTTTATGGACAGAACTATGGACAGCTTATAGGTAGGCAGGGCACACCATACATCCTACTCAACATGCATAGAACTTGTAAATAAAACTAGCAAACATTATCCTTAAGTTACTAAAGAGCATTTAAGAATTCTTTAGCATAACTAAGGAAGAAGAAAACATCAAGCTATGAAGATTCAGGAATTTTGAGGTGCCTCCATGGGCATATCTCAAAACTAATCTTTACTGATCTATAGCAGCAAGAAGCATGTATTATGGATGAAAACTAGAAGACAAAAACATAGCAAGAAACACTATACCATTCTACCATGTCATGGAATCCATCACCAATCCTTCATCATTCCTCAAAAGCATCCAAGAGGCAGTCCAAAAATCATAACAAAAATGTATTCTTCAAAGCTCATATGACCAATGTATTAATTCTTCTCTCAAGTTCAGCCTCTGATTTACAATGAAACCCATGGAATAAATAGGCTTGAGGGAGGAAAACCTCATGGAGCAACTAGCTATCCCATTGGCCAAATCAAAATATCTAAACTTGTCCTTGAGGCTTTGCAAAGCCCAAGGCACAAAATATCCCATAAAATATCTAAAAAACTGCTAAAAACAGAAATTATATTGACTTTACATCATTTCCCAAGGATAAAAATAGCTTAACGCACATTTGGGAAA
The DNA here is from genome assembly GCA_034641835.2 of Pinus albicaulis. Classification (NCBI taxonomy): domain Eukaryota; kingdom Viridiplantae; phylum Streptophyta; class Pinopsida; order Pinales; family Pinaceae; genus Pinus; species Pinus albicaulis. Next base: position 540,750,786 of record CM076576.1, on the reverse strand, counting down.
AGCAGATTTTTGAGGTTCAAAAATTACAAAAATACTTCATATTTATGCCTGAAAAAGGTCCCCTGACTTGCGGGATGCAATTGGCAGCCTTCCCGATGTCGAAATGGGGCTCATGAGGGCTTGCTGGAAAGCTCTCTGTGTCTACTTTCCGGTGCAACTGAAACCATCTCAATCCGAGGCCTGGAAGTCATCCAAAATTGTACCTGTGTGTAAAAAGCCAGGAAATAGCAGACTGCTGATATGGCGGGCAGAATGTGCAAAAAGAGGGTGTTTTTCGCCAATTTGAGGGGGCGAATGATCTCCAAATGCCCTGAAAATCGCTAGAGACCTGATCATAGAATTATGGCATCTATCGGTGTCATCCTCCTCCCTTGACAATTCCTCAAACTGAAATGGTGAAATTATGAGTTTTCGACCAAAAACCCAAAAAATGCCAAAAAACAAAAAGTTGTCGAAAAAGGCCCTAATTTGGCATGTATGACCCTCAAGGGTCCATAGCAACATGCTCCGAAGCTGAGGCCAAAATATCAAGGGCTGATATGCTTTTCCCTTCTTTCCGTGCTAGGCACTTCCCCTTTACCTTCTTCAATTTATCTTGTGCTGCCTTTAGTTTGCGCCGAGCAAACTGATTCAGCTTTTGGAAGTGGTGTGTCCTCTTCCTCTGCAGCTCTAGATCTCTATTCGCCCTCTCAAGCTTCGTTTCCAAATGTTTGTTAGCTCTTTCAAGCCAAGCCTCTTTGTTTTCCTCAATTTCCTGCTCAAGGAGTGCAGTGAGAGGAAAGGCTTGGAGCTGGGCTTGCTCTTCTGCTCTCTGCTTCTCCAAGGCTCTTTTAAGCCCGATGGTCCTAGGCCTCTTCCGCCTAGGTTGGTCTTCCTCCTCTTCGTCATCAAACTCACCAATGAGCTCTTCAATTCTTGCTTGCGCCTTGGCTGCCTCTTTCTTATACTTAATCGCCCGTGCCTCATGAACAGCTGTGTGCACATTCATTTGTTTGTTTTCCATCTCCAAGAATTTGTTGAAATTCCTTGCCCTTTGAAGATCTTGCTCTAATACCTCAATTTTCTCTTCCTTGTGGATTAAGAGATTTTCAAGAAGGCGAGCCTCATTGTCACTATCATCGCTTTGGATAGGGATAATAGCTAATTCACCTCCATGCTTTGTACTTTCCCCAACTTTGCTTTTACCTTTGAAAGCTAATCTGGCGCTTTTCCTCCTTGGCATGCTAGAAGGTGTCTTTTTGGGCAATTTCCTCTTGCTAGGAACAATCTTTGTCACTGTTAAGGTGGCAGCCTTAGCTTGTTGTTCTTCATCAATATCTTGTTCAATTTGTGGCTCAAGAGGTATTTCAATTTCCTGCCCAACTTGCTGTTCTTCATCTTGCACTTGCTGCTGTTCTTCTTGGACCTGCTGTCCTTCACTTTCTATTTGCTGCTGTCCCTCAACATCCAACTGCTGCTGTCCCTCAAAATCCATCTGCTGCTGTCCCTCAAAATCCATCTGCTGCTGTCCTTCATCCTCTATCTGCTGCTGTCCTTCATCCCTTTCTTCTTGCTGCTTTTCACTGCCCTCTCCTTCCCCCTGTTGACTTGGATGTCCAGTAGTCATTCTGAGCCTTCTAGGTGTAGGCCTACTAGACAGAGGCACTGGGCGATGGACAGGCTGAGTAGGAGAAATATGGGCAGGAGGAACAGTGGCAAAATCTGGATGGCTGATGAATAAATCCCATGAAACCTCCTTCTTCTCCAGCTGGTATAGGAAGATAATATTGATCAAAGAATGATGAAAAAGAGAAGGGATTTGCTGAGGTGGGGCCTTCTTTTGGACAGTGGATGCCATTTTCTCTATGCTTTTGAACAAAAAGTGAGGGAGGTTTAGTTGCATGCTTCTAGTAAAGTGCATCAATAAACGGACATGATAGGCATAAATTCGATCAAACCTCCCTTCACAAGTGAAATATTTCATTATGGCTTTCATAAGCGGAGCATAGCTGTCAAGAAGATATGAAAAAGGGAAGATAGCAGTGACAGCCTCTCTATGTTCAAGCTTGATGAAAGGTTTGTAATCCTCTAAGTCAAGATGAGCTTGTTTAAACCATTTTTCGCCATGATACGGGATCTTGGTGGCCTTGGACACATACCTTGGAGAAATTTTGAAATCAAGATCAGCCACTTGGAAGTGTTTTTCTTTGAATCTCAGGGTGCACAAGTGTGTTAATGGCGAAAAACTCTTGACTTCTTCTATCTTCTGGCAGAAATCAAGGCAGCCTACTTCATGGAAGTTGAAAAGTACAGATGGATGAGCATTAATCTCTTCTGTAGAGATGGGCTCATATCTTTTATGTGGACCGCTCCTGTGGTCTTGCCTTGGAGGCATTTTGACCTGAAATGCTTTGAAAAAGGCAAACTGCCCTCTCTGTGTGTAAAAAATACCCTGCTGGAAACAAACTGTGTCACTATACTGCTTGGACAGATAGACAATGGGATTTTGATGTATTGCAACAAGTTTTTGTGTAACACACAACTTCTGCTTTCTTAAGAAAAAGTCTTGTTTCACCTTTAGAAAATCTCTGTCAACAGATTTCTCTGTAGGAAATAACACAGTGAAGAGAAGAGAAAACTGCTGTGTAAATTTCCTGTATACAGTATTGAAACAAAATCACTTTTCCTTGTGGATTTGTTAGAGGCCAATCAACACTTGTAATTTGTGTCTCCAAGACAAAACTCAAATATTAAAACCCTGCTCTTCAGAAAGTGGCCCTACTCACCCTTAGAATATCTCTGTCAACAGATTCTTCTAGGAAATAATACAGTGAATAAAGAGGGGCAGACTGCTAGAAAGAGTTTGCTGTGAGAAAGTGCTAAAATCAACCTGTTCTTGAAGCCTTAGATGTCAACCAATAAACATGTATCTCTGCTTCAAGGTAGAATTTCAATGTTTAACCACCCTGCCTTGTATAAGTGTGCCAATAGTCCACTGATCTTGCATTTATTGCAAACCACCATAAATATGTTTAGATAGTTAATACACAGGACTGGAGCAAAAATGACAGGGTTTAGAAGATTACAAAGTTTTTTAGGCAGAGACTGTGTAAGATTTCTTTTTCAAAACACTCAAGGGTTCCTTATGAATGTAACCCTCTGGTTATGTTAGAAAAACCTTCGCTTTAGATGGATAACAGCTTATTAATAAGCTTTGAAAAACACAAAGCAGTGAACCAACAACATAGTGAATACTGTTTCTTTGTGAGGAGCATGAGCAGTCTTCCTCTGTAGCCTCAACCTGTGAACTTCTGCTTGATCAAGAACACTTTCCCCTATTAATCCTCACTTTTTCTCTATATGTGTGATACCCCACCAAACAGGATCATACACAGGAAATTTTAACTTCCAGTGTGTGCATACATCCAAACTCACTGTTTATGGAACAATGGTGACAGTCTTTGAAATAAGCTTTATAGTTTTGATGAGGGTTGTAGCAGCTTACTTCTTCCCATAACCTAAGCTCCTGTTAAACATGTAAACCCTGTTTCTTTATAATAAATTCTCCTTTGCCTTTTAGAGGCTTCTTTTGAAGTAACAGTCAAGATTTTGTAACCACAAACTCGCTTTAATCAAAACACAGTTCTTTATAGGAAAAACCTCTGCTTTTCGATTGTTTTGAAGAAGAAACAAGATGCTCTTAATCTCAAGACCAAGTATCTCTGTAGGTGTTTTTTGAATGACACAGTCAGCCTTTTATCACATTTCAACACTTCGGATCACCGTGTAGAAAGCACTATTTTTTAGCTATAGTGACCAGGTTAGAAGGTTTTGAAAGTTTTGAAAACTAGGACAAGCTACCCTTTAATTTGATCTCGACCTTGCTAGACAGCTTTCTTAGCACATATGTTTGATATATAAACAAGGTCTAACTCAGCAGCTTTGCTCTAACCTTTTCACTTCACACCACAATTTTGATTTCAAACTTCCATGTTACTTAGCAATTGTTTTGGCACCGGGGGAGAAAAATGTGTGAAAATACCTCAAGATTTGATGAACAACCGTTGGGGAGGGCTGGAGTGGCACCGGAAGTCTTCAGAGTATGCGCGGCACTCTTTCAGGATAGAACGTCGCGCAAAAAACGCCACCCGGGTGGCCTGTCGGGTCGGGCTGTCGGGTGGTCGGGCGCCCTGTACAGGCGCATCGCGCAACTGTATAGGCGCGTCGCGCCAACACTGGCCGCCTGTGTAAAACTGCTCCCAGGCACGTCGCGTGGGTTTCCAGGCGCGTCGCTCGGCCTTTAACAACGCAAAAATCTGCAAATCGACCCGATTTACTTGTTTTGATGTTAAGGGAAGGTATAGAGCTCTGTCTGCAGTTTGACAATGAAACGATTACCTTCGACCATCACACCCCTTTAACATCTTATTTCGAACTCTCCAACGGTCACTTCTTTTCAAAAGCAAAAATGAAAATGTTTGGCTGGCTTCTGCAAGGCGTTTTAAAACCCCTTTGATCTTTTTATCCACACCCTTGGTGCATTTGCAAACTGGACTCCTAATTTGTGCATGCTTTTGAAGATTTCCGATTCTTTTAGACCGTTTAATAATGGACCAACCCCTTTATGAAGAAGAATATAGCTTAAAGCCAGAACCCTGTTTTATGCACAACTGATAGAAAAGTGACTTCCAGTCTTGGTCTTTGGGTGACGAACACCGGACTTCAAACTTTGACAAACAACTCAATAATTTCCACATCATCTCTGTCACTGTGTTTTAATAATACTGGTCATACATATGAGATAGGGTAACCCTTCTTTTAAAACAGTCAAGAGAATACCTGAGTTCTGACTTGTTTCCGAGAGGACAGGGTTTTGTAAACCTGTTTTGATAGTCTCAGTTTTTAAACAGCTGTCTCAACCTTTTCTCTAATGCAGGTGTCCAGATTGCTGACCTAATTTGGATTTGGTTATGGGTTTTTTATTTCAGGAAGAGGCCCCCCTTTTTTTTTTTTTTTTCCAAAATAATTTCCTGCTTGTAGGTACATTACCTATGATGTATCTGTCTTTTTTGAATGATGAGAAAGATGCATTTGTTTCAAACTCCAAAACTGACAATCTATCAAACCACTTCTTTGTCCATTTATAACATTGTATACCTATTCACCATGTCCATCTTGGGCACTAATCCTGAATAGCCTCCCACTGTTTGTGATGTATGTCTGAAAGGATAAACTGGTGAAGCAGGAACAGCAGGGTTCTTTGAAACATAGTTATCATTTGACTTTGACCAGGGTATTTGACCTTTGTAATGGAACCATTGCAAAGGTCAACTTTGTCCACTGTTTTACCTTTTCTCCTTTGCAGGTGACACATTGTAGCTGATTCCTTTTCATGCTTGCCAAATTCTTCAAAACTGGATAATGACTTGTGATAAAATGTCCTGACTGTTCCCTGCTTTGCAGAAATGTCTCCTCCTTTTGAGCTCGGTTTGACAGAGTCCTGCAGATGTCTTTTGATTGGATTTGTAATAGTGAAGTGCTTCATGGGTTTTGAGTGCTACCCAGAGCTAATAAAACTCATTTCCAGAAACTCTGTCTTAATCTGCTGATGGCTATATGATGAGCAGGCTTTGGCAAAAGCTCTGTTTGTACATGGTGTCAGTCCCTGCTTCCAGGTGATACACAAGTTCCTTTTGGATTGTAAGTGCTATATTCTAGCTTGCATCCCTTCATACCATATTTTCTCTGTTTTACTCAAAAAGAGCTCCTTTAGACTTAATGGCAGGTGATAGTGGGGTACTGTTTAACCCTTCCCTTTAAAGAAACTGCTCCTTTTTGGTATCAATGCATGCATATATTCAATATTATCTCCTTTCCACTATGATGTATATTTTGAAAGACATTTTCATATGAATAGGAAGAGCAATATTTTTGAATTAGAAACATTATCTTTGACCTGTGTAATGACTTCTATTTTCCTTCTTTGTATCCTTCCACTGCACCTTTCTGACTAATCAGTCTTCAACAATATCCAAGGCTTTGGCCATCTGCTCATACATGGAGGAGGCTCTTCATCAGGTAAAGTATCCGAAGGTTGCTTGACAAATATGTTTGACACAGCTTTTCCCTGGATGTGATGGAAAGTAAACCACTTGAAAAACATCAATACTAGCATCTCTACTTGCAATCATCACTGTGTTTCAGAAGAAACCCTAGCCAAAGTGACACTGTCTCCCTGCACAGCTCTGAGGGTGACTGAAATATCATCATTTGCTTTGGTCATCTCATGACAAATTACTTGAAAAATAGTCTCTGTGACTATGGAGGTCAGTGCCTTTTGAAAAACCAAGAACTTTCTTTCTGCCTGTGTAATGGCATTTTTTGTCAGCATCTATTCCATTTGATCTTGTGGACAAACAGGCTACTTATGATTGGAATTTTTACTAATGACATGCCTTTCTAAAGTTCAACCATTCACATGATTTGAAAGCTTCAGATGACCTCCTTTATCAGACTAGACTCTTTTTTCCTTTGAGCTAGCATATTTCAAACTCTATTCCTGTTATGATCATCAGTCACATTCATAAAACCTGGAGATATTGTTTCACTGTTTAGTAAAAGGCAAACCTGGACTTTTGCAATCTTTAAAGTCAATACTGGCCAGCGCCCTCTGCTTGTGGATGAAGGAGGCGCCCTAACCCTCTGCTTGTAAATGAAGGAGGTTCTGGGCCATGACAATTTACCAGTTTGCTGTGACAGTGATGTCTTTTTCTTACTGTGATTTTCATGATGGAAAGAGCTGTAAGGTCTTGATGAGTGACTCTTTGTTTTGCAGCTTCATATCAGGCTCATAATACATTTAGAAGCAGTTGTTCCTCTAACTGTAGATCCAAGCATTTAATCCTGAGATGAAGTTATATTTCCTGTTCTTTGCAGAATCCATAAAACACTGTGAAACACCTAATAGTCAGCTTGAGATTGGGGTTTATGCAGTGCTGAGACCTAGGGATATAAGTGGCGCAACTTAGAGCTGTTTGTCAATTTCATTTGCAGAGTGGGAGGTCAGTTATGGTTGGTCTGTAACAGATGGAGGCCTTTTGGCTTTTTGATGATCACCAAGGGTAAAATGTCTTAAAGCGCCACTTCCTAACATAGGGGAGACTTTTGAAACAGATTTGGATTTGCCTTTTAAAGCCAATGGGCAGACCAGTAGGGCTGAAGCTAGATAGGATAGTGATAATGAGTTTTGACTTTGACATGGGCGGACTGAAAAGTAGAAGGACGAAAAAAGTTTTATGAGGGTTTTCTAGATGACAGATTGACATATGGAATTCAGCTTCTAGAAAACTCAGCTATGGATATAGTCATCACTAATATGTAAAAAATACTGATGGCTAACAGTTACAACACATATATATACATGTCAAAGCATACATAAACCCCAATCCATTAACCCTGGATTAGAACATAACCGTAGTTCCCTTGACCAGATGTACAAAAATACCAGGGGCCGAAAACCATCGTACCCCAAAACCATGTGCAAAAACATGCACAAGACCATGGGTGCAGACTACCCAAAAACTGACAGTTTACCTGTCAGGGAGGTCAAACAAAATACTTCAGACTAAGTCAGTTTCAAAGGACAATCCTCAAAGTTATTACCAGCCTACCAATTGGTTTCAGATTCAACTAAAAACTACCAAAATGGTACAAACAGTTAATGCTATGATCATTAAGCAGAATGGGCATTTAAATACCTCTCTCACTTTGTCTTAATTCATATTTATTACCATTTCTGAAACACTCTTCCTCATTCACCTATAAGTATTCACAGAAAATTCATTGTAAAGGGTTGGGAAATTGTTAATTGTTTGAACTGTTATTGAGTAAGAGTTTCTGAGCAGTTGTAATATAGTAGGTTGGGAAGAAAAGCATTGGACTTTAAAAGCTATTGGACTCAAAGTATGTAACTGGTTTTGCACATCAATAGACAAGCAGATTCACTGGATCCTGATCTAAATAATTGGTGATGTTATTCTCACTGTAACTGTTATTTTCCTTATGTTTCCACCGTTCTTATTTCAAAGAACAACAATGTTTTCTGCTAAATGTGTGTTTGGGAATGATTTCAATAGAGTATAACCAGTCAATGAATGTTGGTGAGCCCATATCTTGCTGAGTAGAACTTGAGATGTTGTTCTTGAATGATCTTTTCCTTGCATGCTAAGTATAGTCTTAATCAAGGAAGTTTATGGTTAGCCCTATCCCTTGTTTAGTCTTAAACAGTTGTTTTGAAGATTTCCCTTAAGAGTGTGCCAAAAGCAGGATAGGTTAAAAGTCCTTACCTGATCTTAGGTGACTTTTTATGTTTATCTTAAATGTCTTATTCTTAAGAGTGTGCCAAAAGCAGGACAGGTTAAAAGTCCTTACCTGATCTTAGGTTTCTTTTTATGTTTATCTTAAATGTTTTTCCCTTGAGTGCATGTCAAAAGTAGGCTAGGTTAAAATTCCTTACCTGATCTTAGATTTCCCTTTGTTTTATTATATGTTTTTTGTTCTTAAGAGTATGTCAAAAGCAGGATAGGTTAAAAGTCCTTACCTAATCTTAGGTTGCCCTTTGTTTTCTTACATGTTGCTTCTTTCACCTCACTCTTTAATGTTCCATACCATCAACTCAACTTAAAATATCTTCTGATGTAGATGGCTTGCCCTTTGAAAACCCTTGAGTAGTTTTTGTGCAAGTAACCCCCTTTATGACTCCATATCCCAATGGTTTAGCACTATTTTTTGGCCTATCTTCCCATGCTGAAATATCCTTCCACTTATTTTCTCCTTCACTTCACATGACCTTATCTTTTAATGATCCCCAACCAAAAACAAACAAACAAACCCCATGTGCTTCAGAACTAGCCTAACACCATATCATAAGCCTTAAAGACATATCCTTTGAAAACACATATAGAGAGATCCCTCTCTGAATCCAGGAGGGCTAGATCCTAGGATTCCAAAGTGGTTTTGATGTTGCCTTGTCATTTGGTATGCCAATCTGCCAAATCGCAGGACTCCAACAGGTACTATGGCATACAAATTGGAGCTTCCTGCTTCTTCGTGAGTGCATCCAGTTTTCCATGTTTCATGCTTAAAAAAGGTTATAGGGGACAAAATTCCAGTTCAAACAATATTGCTAGAACTTGATGAGGAAGGAAAAACCATATTCGAACCTAAAGCCGTCACGGAAACAAGAACTCGACAATTATGAAATTGATAAATTTCAGAGTATCTCATCAAATGGAAGAACTTATGTACTGAAGATTCTACATGGGAGGATGAGAATTTTATACAAAAGCACCCAGAGCTACTGAAGCGTTGAGGACAACACTTGTTTGAAGGAGAGGGGCATGTTAGGTCCCTATATTAATAGTGTAGTCCCCTATTATGTTAGTTTAGCCCCCCTTATTGTTATTGTTGTACCCCTGTAACCCCAATATTGTTATTATTGTGCCCTTAAATTATTATTGTTAGGTCGGCTAGGATTACATTGTGGCCCCACTAGGATTACATTGTGCCCCCATGGACTCCTATATATAGAAAGAGGTTTTGGTCCTTTGTATCATCAAATAATTGTTCATTTATGTAATGTATTGGAGGTTTCCCCCTCGAAGTGGCTTATTTCTAAGGCGTTGATATCTCTTTTCTTCTATTTTTGGAGTTGGTTTCACAACAGAACCCTTGTGCATATTTCAACAATTTAGTTGGACATCATGGTGTCTGTGTAAAACCAGGAAGTAATTCAAAAAAAAGAAAAATAAATTAATTAATTAATTGAAAAAATAAAAATAAATAAATAAAAATCTAAGTGTAAAACGCTTGAAAAACAAGCTTGATTTAACCTGTAGGACGCACCAAGTTAGAGGTCGGGGGTGTTGGTTGAAAAGGTTAGATCTTGGGTGAAGTCGTGCTGACCCAAAATGTGTAGGCCGAGTAGTCAGGTGGGCCTACTAGTCAGGAGTCAGGCCAATCAGAGTCATGGTGCATAGTTGGCCTTGGAGGTAAGGTCAAGCATGATCTCCAAGTTGGGGATCACACTGACATCAAGGTTGGGGGTTAGGCCCTTTGGTTAAGTTTAAAGTTTTGCAAAGTAGTGGAATAGACTGACCTATGATTATTCAGAGGAGCGTTTCTATGCATGTGGATTTTTCCAAGATGGAAGAGCGAGCACATCAGGTGCCACATGGGATATTATGTGATTTCCATGTGGAAATTCATGATGACATGGCAAGGTTTGTAATTTTTCTATCTTCAAATAGTCATATCTCTCGATCTAAGATTTAGATTGAGGAAAATTTTATATCATTGGAAAGGTCTCGATGAGACAAATGCAATGATGTTATCCATTTTAAATTCTAAAATATTTGGAAAGGAGTGGAATTTTAGACCCCATTTCCATAATGAGACCATGAAGGTTGGGTCGACATCATAACTACTTCCTTCTAACCTTTATTTTGGGTTGGGATCAGAAGGGCGTACATTACAAAGTAGTATTAGAGATCCCAAGTGAAACACTTGGACTAGAAGGGTATCATCATAGAACTAATAAGCAAGGGTTCAACACCGGACCTCAAAGATCCAATGAGGCCTTTAAACCTCATGTCAAGCATTAGAAGTCTGGCTGTTTTCATATTGGTTATGTGTGCAACTTGGTATATTTTATTTGATATTTTCACGTGGCATAGTAATGATGATCTATATGATTTTATTGATATGAATACACTAACTGAGGTGAATTTTGTAGCTAGTTATACACCAACAAATTTCCACAACAAGACAAGGTGATAACATTTATTATGCATTGATATTTGTTATAATCTAATAGTTTTGTGTGTGTATGAAAACACATAAAAGACACTAAGTATTAAAGATATGAAGTTTAAAGACCACGTGAACAACAAAGGGAGGTATAACATATAAGAACTAATAGACCAAGGAACGAATAGTAAAATGGTGCAATATAGCTTTGACCAATCACAACATGGATATGAAGAAGCAAGGACAGTTGAAGAGTAAATATCAGTTGAATGGTGAGGAATGCCATAATCTCTTAATTGGATGGACATGCTTAGAAGCTCGAGAGAAAAAATAACGAGTTGCAAAGATGGAAATGAGAGGCTTGTCAGAGCACAAGAAAATCAAGTTGAAGTCAATGTAGTCTATAGAAATTTAATACAAAATATGTATTGCCTGGATTCACCTGATCTAACAATGTACTAAAGTTAAATACTGAATCACTTCTACAAATATTTTGCAGAATTAAAAACAACACAATTTCCAATCACATGAAGCAAAGAAGAATAGATCAAAACCACAACACCAGATATTCCCGAGGAAAGGTTACTGCTCAAAACCCCTCTATCATATATTTTATATTCCACAAGGAATCATGAACTAATTACATACAAAAATCTTCTCACAAGATCCCTTACTACATCAGCTAATTGTCTCGCACTGTCATACAGAAATTGGCAAATCCCTTAGCCAATTTACTACCTCCAGACAGCTTGCCTTGCTCACGCAGTTCCCGATGAATGCAATCCTTAATCAAAAATAATTTCAACTTTGCTCAACTGTGCTGAGTATCATGGACATCCTGTGGTGTTTTAACTACACCTGGGTAGCCTGCTAATATCACAACTGATAGTTACACTTCCCTTTCACCTACATCTCAATTGGATCTCCAATGGAACTGACATGCATGCAACTAATAATAGTAAAAACATCAGTTGCATGTGAGATCACTACATGTGAATTAATTAACATTTAATTCACTTGATCTCTCACTAGTGTATATGCAGTTACAACTAGCACAACTGACTTTAACTCACTTAACTCAGTTAAAATGATTTATAACTTGCACACCTCATGCACCACTACACTTCCAACTCTGTTACAACTAAATTTAACCTGCAAGTCCCACCAACCAACCTCTTAACTCAAAATTCACTTAGCTAACTGATTTTCCACTTCAGTTAACTATTTCCAAGTCCACATTGAGAATAGATTATAGTTTATTGTCCATCTAATATTAAGAGATAATAAAGATAGACATGCATCTATAAATAAATTATGCACATACATCTATAAATAGACGTTCACCTAAAAATAGCTTGTGTGGGCCCCACCCTAGTGTAGGTGCTTAATTTTCACTAGGATCCGTTGACTCACTGTAATTAGCAAGATTGGCAAAGTCCAACTGCAGGGAGAACACTTATTTCAACCACTTTGGGATTCTAGGATAGCTATATTTTGAGTGTGTTTTTGATGATGTTGAATCTATTTCCACCATAAAAAAAACGCAATTCAAACATTCCAATTACCTATTTTTTTTTACCAGATTCAAACAAAAAAACTGCCATCAGCTATTCTATTACATCTGTAAACAACTCCATAAAAAATACAAGATCTAAAAGACAACCAATTGGATAAAATGAATGCGTTGTACCAACAAATTGAAATATCAAATCTATGAACTTGAATCACACAAAAACTAAAGCCACTAGCGAGTATGATAGAAAAGGGCAATCACACCATATATTAATGTACTCATAGTGGGAATTTTGTTTTTTCGCTTGGAAAATTGTGTAAATTGTACTAGGCACAGTCATATTAGAATTCCTATCTAGTTCCTTAGACACATTAGTAATATCCATGCCAAGGGACAAGTTGCTAGGAGAGTAAATGTAATAAATTTTGTGGGTATTGTTGTGGCTAGGATAGATTAAATATCAAATCTATTCAATTTTGTTAATAAATAAATAAAATAAAGTAAAAAATAAATAAATGTTACATTCACTATATATATAAGGTTAAGTTTCAATTATCTGTGTATATAATCATGGTGAATTGGTGATGTTTTGAAATAATCTGAGTGAGATTTAACTAAGATTGTAATTGAAATATTAAGGGGATATATTCACTATTAAATAAATTACAGTTTTTAAAAAACAATGATTGTAATAAAATTTGTATGATGATTAATATTTATTGATTTCTATAATATTTTTTAAGAAATATATTTTTTTTATATTCAAAAAGTAATAAGAGAAATATTATAATATTACCATAACTTTGATTATATAAAAGATTAGAATTTATTTTGAAATTATTATAAAAAATATACACAATTATATATTAAAAATGACAAAATAATATATACATTAAGCATTTTTATTTATTAAATTATGATTTATGTTTAAAGTTTATTTATTTATTTTTTGTTTATTAGTGTGTTTATGACTTGCATGTTATCTAGAGGTGTCTAAGCCATCAAAATCACTTGGGAACCATACTTGGTCTAAGCCACACCAACCTTTAACATGGCCAAAAATTTTATGGGATGTCCTCTCCTAATAGCTACGAGTTTCAAACCTTAACCATTTTACAACAAAAATACAAAATCCAATCACACAAACATATTTGACTTTTAAAATTAAATTATAACAATAATGATTTCCAATAAAATTTTAACACTAAAATTCCAATCATATAAATATAATTTGACTTTAAAAATTAAATTATAACAATAATGATTTCCAGTAAAATTTTAACATTAAAATTATTAAATTAAAAAATAAAATAAAATCAAATGATATTAAAAACAAGTCTAATAACACATAATCAAAACAAGTCTAATAACACATAAACACATCCAAAAACCAAAAATATAAATATGCAAATTTAACTAAATTTTATAATTATAAACTCCAATGACCCTGGCTATGACACTGAAATAATAATAATAATACAATCATATAGAACATACTCTCCCTTACAGAAGTAAACTTACAACCTCACCCATTACAAAAGTGAGAGGGTACTAACATTCATAATCCTAGATAACTTTCTTCAAATATTATGCATTTAGGATGTTTCTAATAAAATATACAACATTGGTTTAAAGAGTAACAAACATATACTGTCGGATGACTATTGCCATCTCCTCAGAGTAAAACAAACATATGCTCTTGGATGACTACTGCCATCTCCTCGGAGTAAAATTCATGTATATACCAATTTGCCCCTGCTTTTTTTCTTCATTTTTAACCAAGGGCACCTATGGAACTGGAACTCGATATTTACACAGCTACCCACTCTTCTCATGCTCAGACAACTTCGTTAACAAATGAGTAAGCTCAGCTAATTTATGAGACTGAGCAGAAATCATAGATGATGTGGATGGATTCTGAGACAAAACAATCTCATACCCATCTCCAGATGACTCCATTCCTTCTGCCATCAGCTGCCAAAACATGGCTCCTCCACTTGCTCCTCCCCTCCTAGCAGAAACATATATGTGTTTATAAATCACACCAAATAAATTGTTTCTCTGGCTAATGTCGAATCCTGGGTCTTTAGAGGATTTCCCAAACTCTGCTAACAGAACTGGTTTCTTCAGTATTCTTTTCCCATCTTTCAAATGACTCTCTATCCATCTCTGCACAAACGAAAGTTGGGCCTCCTCATCTGATCCAGAAAGCCTTTAAAGTTGAAATCACAGTTCAATATGTTAGTGCAAGCTTTATATCATTCAAAAAAGTGAGTATATATGTGTGGGGTAAGATAGAGATTTACCAATTGTCAGGATAGCAATGAATAGTTGCAAAATCAATCCCTTTGATTTGGTTATTGGTAATGAAATTTGTTCCCACATAGAAGCCTGGATTATTTTCTTTTTTGGATTCCCCATAAAACCCTTCCAACCCAGCCTCCAGAAGATGTTTTCCATCAATGGATTTGACATGGCTAGCCATCTCCTCTATCCATACCTGTTTCCACATCACAGCCAAAGAACCACCATTTTTACTCATAACAGTTACAGACAATCATTACCAAAATAATTAATTATCAGACAGGGAAATTATTATCAGAAGCCACCAAACTATGAACCTAGAAGAACTATGAACCGTGATGTTCAACTACAGAAATGAAATCTCAAAACACAGCATCCCTGATTGAATACATGATTACATTAGTTTTCCATTTTTAGTTTTGACCCAAAGACAAAAGCTGCTATCTGACCTGGATGGTTCTCCCCGAAGGATCACTTGGACAACGAGGCTCGTTCATGAGCTCCCAAGCAAAGATTGTAGGGTCATCTTTGTAGGCTACTCCAGTAATGCTGTTCACTCTGGTCAATACAGTCTGCAGAAAAACGCATTGTTGAATGCGGATTTTATTAATTTTTTGTGTATATATCTATTATATACAAATTGGTCTATGTATGTGGATATATACAACGAAAGAAACGTATACACTCTGTTACCTTAACATGGTTCTTGTAGTAGCCTTTAACAGTGGGATTGGTGAAGAAATCATCCTCAGAGTTGAGATTCTGTCCAGCATTGCGAGCCCATTGTACATATTGTGCCTTTCCTCCAAAGTCCGCATAATTGTTAGCCAAGCTAAGTATCAGTCTGATACCATACTTGTGGGCTTCAGACACCACAAAGTCCAGGGCCTTCATTACAAAACAAAGAAACCAAAACAACCACAAAAATCAGAAAACCAACCATGCCAACATGTCCGGACAGCCAAAAACAAAACCTCAGGTGAAAATGGGGGCAGGGCTTGCAGGCTTGACGTATTGCAAGACCCCATGCACAAACCTGAAAGACATGTTCATCATATACACCAGGAGAAGTCTGCAATGCCTCGTACTGGCCATCGTTGAAGGCCCAAGTTCTGGCAACATTGAGCCGATAAGCTGCAGCTTGTTGAAAAGCAGAGGTAACCTTATTTCTCTGTGTTGGGTCTGTTGCCATAGTCATTAACCAGTAAGAGTTGAACCCATTGACAAACAGAGGATGCCCATTGACAGAAAAATGGGTGCCCTTTGTCTTCACAAACCCATTTCTTCTGGCTGCAGCTTGCTGAGGAAAACTTAGAAAGAACAGACAGGCAAAAGCCCAAAAACTCATCTGCATACCACCACCCATTTGATAAAAATAACTTCACAGACCTCAGAAAACAATGCAGACCAAGTTTACAAGTAAAAACTACTCTAAGGAGGCTCTCTGTATCGGAGAACTCCAAAAACTGAAATGCTATAACAGTCTAGGAGCAATAGAGAAGGATTTATAGGGTTAGAGACTTGTGAAATTAGTGTCAAGTGAGGTTGATAATGGTGCAACAAGCTAAGTTTTGGGGGACCAGAAAACTAAGTCTGAGATTGGCAGAACAGAATAAATTTTATAGTTGATCACATGGGAATCAGATGATTTTAACCCACCATTCAATCTGTATGGATGAATTTACATATGGAACGCACAATAATGTTACTGGAAAGGCCAAAAACAAAATCAAAAGGAATTTGAGGCAGGGTAAATGCAGTCATGTCCATGGCCTGTGAATTAAGGAGATAGCGGGGGACTACCCGTGGAGCAATGAATGTGGTAGAGAGGAAAATTTTCTCCTACAAAGTCATTAATTTTGAATCAATGTTTTTGGGATAATAATTTTTAATGGGAATATAACTTCTTTTGGAAAACCAGTAACCTCTAATGATTAATTGTCTCTATTACATTAGGTACAGCTATTTTGTAAGTGCCACATAGAAACAGGATATGTCCAAAAACTTGATCCCACACAATAGAAAACAATGAAAAATAATTGTTCACCAAATTTTTCAAAATAATATTTTTATCTAATGATATAATAATAATAATAATCATATTTTTTAAGTTTTAATAATAATAATCATATTTTTTAAGTTTTTGTGGTTATTGTTCATTGAAGAGTTATCTGGATTATTCAGTGTTATATAGAATATTAGTTATTTTTCTAAAAATTCCAACAACGATCCATCTTCAGAACAAAATATTGAATGATTCAACAACTTGTCCTGAATATGAATCCACGTTGAGATTTTAAAAGACGAATGTTCTATAACACTATGAATAATTCCAGATAACTATTATTGATACAACTTTGATTTCAATCGACTATTATTTCACCAATATTCTTCCACTGCGTATAAAACTGGGGTGGAAATGAAATTAAGTTCAATATTTTTCTTATCGAGTTTATCATTTAAAAAATAAATAAAAATCCTCTGCATCATCTGCTCCATGACATACCATTTTTTCCATCAACTGCCATTTGTCACTCTTTTCTGCAATTTCTGTTTAATGAAGATTATCGCTATAGATAACTCAACTGGTAAATGCAAGCCACCGAAAAAATGGATGGCAACTTATTTGGAAACCGTGATCTACGTTGTCGCAATCCAAGAATATTTTGAGAACTGTTATAAATCTGCAAACTTCAAGATATTGTTTTAAAAGATAAGATTAAAACTTTTTAGTTTTGTGGTTTCAGTGTTCTCCATGCAGTTTTTTAAGTCTTGAATTTGTCATTATTCCATATCCATAAGTCAATTAACAAAATTTAAAAGAGAATTTAATTTATTAATCAAGTTTACATAAAGAATTTACAAATGGATTTAGAGATAGCAATACATAATCAGAATAAGCTTTTGGCTCCTTATCCAGGATTCAAGATATGAATGGAATAAAAAATTAACAGAATTTAAAAACAAATTAAATTTATTAATCAAGTTTACATAAAGAACTTACAAAAGAATTTAGAGAAAGCAATATATAATCAGATTAAGCTTTTGGCTCCTTATCCAGGATTCACGGTACTTCACATAAATGGAATCAAGGGATTGATAAGCATTAGGATTTCACTTTATATCATAAACTAAAATGTTACGAGAAAAAACAAATAATTAAATTAAAGTTTTGATTTTTTATTAAAAATTTAAGATTTCTCATAAATGAAATTAAAAAAATTATAATAATAAATGACTTTTTAATAATTATATATATATATATATATATATATATATATATATATATATATATATATATATATATACTCTTGATGCATTTTAAATTTGATAAAAATCATATTAAAAACATAATAAAGTTGATAAAAACATAATAAGAAATAAATTATATTATGTATTAAGAATTCAACATTAATGTATATTAAAAATCGGGCACAACAAAAATCATAACATTTAGCAACAAAATAATTTAAATTAGTAAAATTCTATCATGTATTAAGAGTTACCATGTGCTAAAAGTGTTATTGAGCAAAAAAATCATATTAAAGGCATATTCAAAAATAAAAAGAAATAAATCAATGGAATTCTACCATGTATTAAGAATTCAACATTGATTCATCTTTATTTTACCAAGTATTTAGAATTATGCATTGATTTATCTGGCCACTCAAGCATCTTGCTTGAAAGAATGAATATAAAGTTAAATAATGGATATTGGATAATATAATTCCCTTAGTTATTTAATCCATATCTAACTCAATGTATGTATTAAGTGGAGGATCAAAATTAATAATCCAGATTAATGTTAAGTGGTGGGTTTAATTTAATTGGAAAGGGAAAACTTGCATTCACATGAAACTTATGGTATATTCTCCTGCTTATTTCTTGATGGCAAAGTAGAGCAATATGCTTCCAGTTTTAATGATGTTGGACTAAGCCGGGAAATCCCTTGTGTTTCTTTTGGTTGAATTTCTAAGTCTTGTAGAGCAACCCATGAATTGAAGATTAGCATACTAGAATGATTATTCGTGTTTGTCTTGGTTGACTTCCTAGGTCTTGTAGAGCAACCCATGAGAGCAACCCATGAATTGAGGATTAACATACTAGAAAAGTGTTTTATTTTTGGGAAGTTTGGAGGTGGACTTTGCGACCTTTTCAATTATAAGTGGAGCCTAGAATCATTGTCTTTCCTATTGTTCTTATGAATTACTTATTCATTCTTAGAATATATTAAAATTTTTGATAAAACCTATTTGTTGTGTAAATTTTTATACAAACATAATAAATTTGTAATTGTTTTATTACCAACCAAAACAAGTGATAGAAAAGCTATTTGTACTTGCCTTTTATAGAAGTTTTAATTTAATAGTTTCATGCAAGTTGAATGGAAAATCTAAAGTAATTATAGAAAACTTGAAAATTGGAATGATGTATTACTCATACATAGCCTAAAGATAAAAAGGAAGTGATAGTGGCTACTCCATACTTTAAAAAATTGAAGTAGAATTGGAAAAATATAGGTGTTAGTAACTATTGATAAAATCGCAAGTGTGAATTGAAGTCTTTAAGGCATTTTTAAAATAAACTGATAGGTCCCCAGATGCAGGTGATTGTCGTCACTGAAGAGGGACACGGGGCGGCCATGTGGGATGCCACATGCCAGCTCCACGTGAACTACCTTGGGATGAATGCCTGTGTTTATTGCTAGTGTGAGGGCGCCATAACTTCACCCTCCGCCACCCTCACCTCGATGTACTCGCTCTCCCTCATCATTATTCTACTCGCCATGGCTATTAAATTCATCACCTCGGCTCTCTCCAACTCAATTCGGCCCTCTTGCTGGTTCTCTGTGCGATTGGCCTTGTCTACCCCTTCGCCTCTGGTGCCTCCCCCTGCTCGCCCCTGGCTCGACCTCACTCTGTCTTCTGCTTGCCCCCGAAACCTGCTTCGGCCCCCCATTGGTCCGACGACTCTGCTCCCTCGATTATCATGCCTCGTCGCCATTGCATGAGGTGCAGGAGAGCTGGTGAGCGTGGCCATGTCTCCCGTCCTCCTCAGTTTCTTTCCCTTGGTCGTGACCTGAACCTCTTCTTTGACTAGAATGAACTAGATAACTCGTCCCCTGTCAACTTGAATGCATAGCTTTCGCTCCAATTTTCGATCTCTGGTTCTGTCCCTTCCCCCTCCCGAAGTAAAAAACATCCTCGTAAGTCTACCATCTCCCCTGAGCCAACCTTCATTCCTCGCAAGATGAAGGCCCTTCCAATGCAGAGTGCCTCCAGCGGAAGCACAAGTTCCAGCGACTCCAAAGGCGATAGTGGCAGCAGCGGCTCTGGCAACTCGGAACAAACCAAACGTGATGTCTCTGTGGGCAAGCCCGACACTCCAGTCTCGCCACGTCTCTAGCTCAATGACCATGCGTTGCATAAGGAGAAAGAGGACGGTGGTTACGTGTGCAGAATCGTGGAAGAGGCGCCCAACTCTAGTGATAAAAATGCAGGCACTTATTAGTCAGGGTTTTTTCTGTTCCATCAGCTTGTTCATGTTTAAGAATTGTCTTTCATGGGTTTTGTGCTTAATTTTGAAAACCTTAACTGCTAGTTTCCTGCCATGGGCAGCAGGATTTTTCTGGCATACTAGGACTGGTTTCCCCGACAGGGGCAGTCCAAGACTCTTGAAACTTCCCTATGAATTGAACTTGCTCAGCTCACAGGAAGAGACCTGTAACTTTTTGTTCACTATGATATAATATAAATGGCTTAACTTAGAAAAAAAAAAAAAAACTGATAAGTAAAATTTAGGGCAATATTAGCCTTATCTATAACACTCCAAAGTATGATTGAACTAGAATACACATATTCTTCTAAACCTTTTATTAAGAAACTAGTATAGGTATCTAATTTTACCTAAATAATGTGAGACCCAAACACTTGTTATTGTGAAATTAAATTGACGTGCATTTCTTTAAACAACCTACACCACTTCTATGAGGGCGCTTGATGATTCTGTTGCACTTCATTGGAAAACTTGTTCTCCTTGCTCCAATATATTTTGTCTTTATGTGTATATCCTTCCTCTAAAACTCCTATGTTTATGTGTATGCTTCCCTTGGAACCTGTGTTTGTGTGTATATATATTTCTTCGACACATTTGTTTCTGTGTTCTTTTAAAGTGTTTCCATGGATGATGGAAAGGAGTATTTCCTACAACTATACATGGTTGTCGATTTTCTAAACATTTTAACAGTGAAAATATGGGAAACATGTGGAAATCTCTAGATCTACATGGTAGACTTAGTCATAGAAGCTCTAGCCACTTAAGTAGTCTTTATTTACTTTTAAAGGAAAAATATGCACAATCAACCACAACCATGAAACCTATTTCATCAAACTAATCAATGAAATTAGAACCATATATCAACATAAATGAAATAATAGAGTACAAAAGATATCATATCCCATTGTAAATCAATCAACAAAAATCTTGAACAAAAAATTGTGCACAAGTTTAAATTTGTCCCAAAAATGCCACAACCAAGAAACTTGTATTTGATAAATCTTTGTGAAATTACATAGTTCTAAACTTAAAATATTATTGTGCATAACACCAATTTGGTTAATAACTCAAAACTACTTGTGTTTTAATCCAAATCCTAGACAAACACAAATAAAGCTCATAAACCTTTCCATTATGGTGTGGATCATCAAGAGTGACATTGCAAGTGAGAGGGTGTCATTCAAAATGATTATGTAATTTCAAATGCTTTCACTATATAAAGTTATGATGCCCATGAATACGATAATAAAAAGGATAACAAACCCAACCCCTTAAATGTCATAAAGGAGGTAAGGTATTGTAATTTTCCTCTTAAATCATGATTCTTTAGTCACTTCTAAATTTTGAAGGTGTTTTGTTCATCAAGAGCCTTCCAACAACTATATTCTTGACCAATTATGAGGTCTGAGTGCAAAGATATAGCCCTTTGAAGTTTCCTCATGAGATTTCTCTTTCTTGCCATGTCATCATTCATACAAGTGGTATGGAATCTTTCCTATGTGTCATTTGTATGGATTATATGTCATACATGTATGGGATTTTCTTGTATTTTATGCTTAAAATCCCCTTTTCTAGCTTATAGAACATATACAAACTCCTTTATTACATCTATGGCATTTAACTTATTGTGCCATAATTATTTACACCATGCAACATATCAATTGGTAAATATTTTCTCCTATGTGATATCACTTTGGATAAAACTTCCTTGTATGTTATATAAGTTGTTTTCTTTTCTCCCAACTTCATTCTTCTCTTAGCCTCTTGTACCATGTCCTCAAAAAATTTTTGTCGTGTCCATTGTTTTTATTGTTGCACCATTTCATAGAAGGGAAACTATTCTCTCATGTGAAAAAACTACCACCTCTCCCCATGTCACATCACTAGAAGATTTGGTTGCTTGCAACATATAGAAAGAAAATTAATTTATTGTGATATGGTGCACCATTTAAAAAATTCCCAACACACCAACTCTCCCTTATCTTGTCTTTTCTCTTGCCTCCTATATCACATTCAAAAAATATTTAAATGATGCAACATATCACATCCAAACCTTTTATGGACGAGTTATGTTGCACCTTCATGCTTTTCTTTGTGTGATAAGTTTACCACACTAGCATGTTTCCATTTGTAAGGGGATTATTTCTCTTCTTATTCATGCATTCTAGACATTTCAAACATCCCTATTCACCATTGTGCCACCTCATCCCCTACCTTATCTATTTTCCCTAGATCTAATATGAATGTAACGACACACCGCAAAGGTGGTCGAAAGGGGCGGTGGAAGAAAATATTGGATTCACTGCCTCTCGAGTTTATGAACCTCTGTGAGGTTCCTATTTCCACTATTTTCAACTGGGTTCTTAGAGCATTATCACCCGAGAAGGGGTGTACTTGATGAATTGTGTCTCTATTAACATTCGTGGCTTGGGGGACCACTCCAAATTCTTATCCCTCAGAAATTTTCTTCACTCTTGTTTCCCTTTCTTAGTTCTATGTCAGGAAACCATGACTTGTAAATCTCGGGTATACTCATACTTTGGCAATATGTTTCCATGTTGGCATTGGGTTGTAGTGGATCTGCTTCGGCTATATGGTGGGTTGGTGGAACTCTGGGATCTACACCTTGCAAATTTTCAGACATACAAACTATTTGTTGGCATTCACCTATCTGGTTTCATTTGTGGTTTCCCAGAGCACATATATTTTCTCAACCTATATGCTCCTTATTTAGATCGTCTCACATTTTTGCGTTGCATGGATGAATGTGATATACTCAAAATTGGTTCTTTGGTCCTGGTAGGGGACTAAAATTCCACATTGACAATACAAGAACATTCAAGATGGAGGTTTCATAAAGATTTTATGTCAGCATACCCAAACAATCTATTTTTGGAGAACCATCTGCGGGATATATTCCCAAAAAATTTTTACCCTACTTGGCACAATGAATGGATTAGAGATGTATATATTGGGAAAAGACTTGGTCTGTTTATGTTACATGAAAATATTCTAGAATGTATGAGGCATGTTTCCTCCTGTGTGGCTGACGTAGTCATATCCGATCACCGCCCCATCATTATTAGTTGGCGGATAGACTTACCACTCTGGGGTCTAATTGGATGACCATGATTTCTATAGTATGGTTGTGGGGCACTGGAATACATCAACGAAACAAATATCTCTCTCTCCCATGGCTCACATGGTATAAAAATTAAATGGCCTGAAAAACAAGGTGAAGATATGGGAGTGGGAAAAAAAGCGAGGACATATCACTGAACTGGTGGATATCATTGTAGGGGATGCCATCAAATTTCTTGACACACTCACATATCTGGCTGGTATATGGGACTGTATTAATCTACTAGAGGGTTGAAAGAGACAAATATTATCGATACAGGATCAGACTTGGCAGTTTAAAAGCCGAGAAATTTGGTTGCAGGGGAGGGACAAAAATACGAAATATTTCCACACTTATGCAAATCAGCGTCGCAAGAGAAACAATATTTGGAAAATCAAAAATGCCTCGGGACTTTTGGTACACTCCACCAAGGACATCCAGGTTAAGGCTATATGGCGCTTTCAGTCACTATTCCGAGCTCGTCCGAGTATACACATTTACGATCAGCTTTGGGTTATGGCAGACTACCCACTCATGTTTGAAAATGCATTGAATGACACTAACTATCGGGAGGTGACTCTAGAGGAGGTATTAAGGGTGCTCAGGTCCTTTACACGCAACAAAAATCTAGGCCCAAATGGCTGGACAATAGAATTATTCTTAGATTTTTTTTAAACTCTGGCACTAGACCTAACTAATATGGTGGAGGAATCCCTATTGCAGGGTTGTATATCTGGGGTGATTAACTCCTCTAATTATTCTCATCCCAAAGGGCTCGTTTCCATCCACTTTCTCAAAATACCACCCAATTTCACTTTGCAATCACATACAAACTCATCTTAAAGATCATTATTGAAATAATTAATTCCACGTTGTCCTGCCACATCACTAAGGAACAATTTGGCTTCCTTCACAAAAGGTTAATTCATAACACTGTGGCCATTTCTCAGGAGGCCATTCATACCATGCATTCCTGAAAGCAGAAGGAAATTGCCATGAAGTTAGACCTATGCAAGGTATATGATTGCGTAGAATGGGAGTTTCTTAGGCTCATCCTTATTAAATAGTCCTATCGGCACTTAACATTGAGTGGATTATGTGTTGTGTGAATTCTACACACCTTGTTGTCATTATAAATAGGCTCCCTACAAATTTGTTTAGGGCGGGTTGGGGATTGCACCAGGGATGTTCATTATCCCCAATAATCTTCATTCTGGTGATGGATTGTCTCAACATCAATATCAATGTTGTGGTCAGATTGGGTTATTTTACAAGTATCAAGACCAGGGGGTCAGTGGCTACGACACATAACCTCTTCATGGATGAAATTATGATATTTGGATGCCTTATTGTATGATCACATTGGATATACCTCTTTGAAATATTTCTTAGATTCAATAATGCATCGAGATTGGTGGAAAATGTACATAAGTCTCTGATTTTGTACTGACAATGTGATATGGAGAACATACAACATATTGCAGCTCTATATAACTTCAAGGTTGGTCAGATTTCATAGGGTCTTACGTATCTGGGTTTTAGATTGAAGCCATATGGTTATAGTGTGGTTGATTGTCTTTAGCTAAATGATAAGTACATGAGGAAAATACAAGCCCGGTCTCTACGTTGGATATCTGTTGGTGGGCATTATTTATTTTCTATTGTTGTTCTGCAAAAACTTGCAGTATATTGGGCACACCTATATCTACTTCCTGTAGCCATTATCTGAAGGTTTCGCTCTATTATGGCACACTATATCTGGTCTGGTGGTCTGGATGGACACAAGTACCATCTATCTAGTTGGGACAGTCTCACTATGCCCAAGGGCATGGGTGGTTGGGGTATACTTGACATGAAAATATTCAGTCTTGCACTTCTAATAAAATCACTGTGGAGATGTCTTTTTAATGTTGGGGAGTAGGACAATATTATTTCATAAAAATACTTACAGTGAAGGAACATCGAATACTGGTATCACGTTGGTACATTGGGCATGACAAATCTCTTGTATAAGGTTGGGTTTTAGGAAAATATGGAATATGTTTTGTGTCCGTCTTTTTTATTTCTTTTGGGGACGATCTCAAGATTTTTCTGGGCGCAGATAAGATTGGAGGCATACCGGGACAATATTTGATTAATGAGGACCTGTTACATAGAATACAGGCAAGGGGAGTTATATATCTGGCACAGGTCATCAAATATTGGAGGGATGACTTGCCATACTAGAAGGAGGCTGTTGACTTGGGACTTGTGGGAAGTGTGGCTAGAACATGGGAAGAATTCAGAAGATTGGAGAGAAGCACATGATTACATCAGATTTTTTTTGGGAATTTTATTACATGAGTTGACACATTACTAGAAAATGTTGTTTATTTTAGGGACACCTACAAGTATCTAATTTCCATAGGTAGGGTCAATCATGAAAAGTGAGGTGGATGCAAACCTATACCAAATTGTGGTGGAGGGTAAGCTTTTAATCATTGTTCTTTATGTTGATGATTTAATACTGACTGGCAATGAGAAGCTGATACACTCATGCAGGAAGGACCTTGCAAAGGAGTTTGAGATGAAGGATATGGGCCTTCTTCACTATTTCCTTGAATTGAAAATATGCCAGTGAGAAGGTGAATTGTTTCTATCTCAAGGAAAGTATGCAAGGGATATACTCGATAAGTTTCACATGGAGGGCTGCAAACCCGTGGATACTCCTCTTCCAGGAAACTGGAGGAAAGAGGACACTACATCTGGAGAGGTAGTGGATGCTACTGTCTATCGAAAGTTGGTGGGTTCACTCATGTATTTAGTTAATACAAGACCATACATATGTTATGCGGTGAACCGGATGAGGTGATGTTGCATGGCTTCATGGATGCAGATTGGGCAGGCAGCCTAACGGACAGAAAGAGCACATTAGGAGGGATTTTCACTATCGTATGTACAATTGTTTCTTGGTACAGCAGGAAACAGAGATCTATGGCACTTAGTTTAGTGGAAGTGGAATACATGGCAGTAAGTCAAGCTACATGTGAGGCTATCTGGATGAGGAAGATCCTGGTCGGTTTGTTCGGTTCTCATTTAGATCCTATAGTGTTTCATTTTGATAATCAGAGTTGCATTAAACTCTTGATTAATTCTTTGTTTCATGATAGATCTAAGCATATAGATATCTGGTATCATCATATAAGATATTGTGTGCAACGGAAGATCATGTTGCTTCAGTACATTCCTACAAAAGATCATGATGCAGATATTTTGACGAAGGCGCTCACCAGGAGAAAATTCAAATACCACATAGACAGGATCGAGGTGAAGGATAATCCATTTCTTGTTGAGAGGGAGTGTTGAGATTCAACAAGATGATGATCCTAGTGAAAATTAAGCACCTACACTAGGTGGGGCCCACAGGCTATTTTTAGGTGTATGTCTATTTTTAAAATGTTGAGCATATTCTATTTATAGTGGGAGTCTATTTATAGATGGTTGAGAAAATTCTATTTATAGATGAGATTCTATTTTTAGATGCATGGGCGAAGTCTATTTATAGATCACATGTCTAAAAATAGGTTGCATGTCAATTATTATTAGCCCTTAATAATAATTAGACAATGAATAGTAATATATTCTCTTGAAGCACTTGATTTCAGTTAAATGATGTGGAAAACCAGTTGACTAAAGGAATTATGAGTTCTAAGGTTGGTTGGTGGGACATGCCAGTGGACTTCATTGTAACTGAGTGATACAAAGTTGTAACAAAGTTGGATGTGTAGTTATGTGAGTTGTTTTTTAGTTTAACTTAGTTAAGTGAGTTAAACTCAATTGTGCTAGTTGTAACTAGTTGTAATTAAAGATACACTAGTGAGAGATCAGTGAATTAATTATTTAATTAATTCACAAGCAGTGGTCTCACATGCAACTGAATAATTACTACTATTAACTACATGCATGTCAGATCCAGTGGAGACCCAGTTGAGAGATAGGTGAAAGGGTCTTTTTTAATATCAGTTGTGACTATAGTGGGTCCACAAGTGTAACCAAACACACATTGGAGATGCCAATGAGGATTGTGCATTCAAGGCAAGTCAAGATTGAATGCATTCAGGGATCTTCATCAGCAGGGATTGCGCAGTGGAGGCAGGCTCTTAGGAGGCAGTAAATTCGTGCATGAATATGCCAATTTTTGTATGACAGTGTGAGACAATTGTATATTGTACTAAGAGCTCTTGGAGTAAAGTTTTGTATGATATTGTTTCACGATCCATGATATAAACATAATATATGATAGTGGGGTTTTTAGCTTTATGCTTTCCCGGTAAAAACATTTGTGTTATCTGTGATTGATTTTTATTCATGTGTTTGCAATTGGCGATTAAATTTCCACAAGAATTTAAGTAGAAGGATTATGTATTTAACAGTGGCATATAATTGTTAGATCACAAAAATCCGGCAATACATAATTGTATTAAAAATTTCTACACCCTGATCTTTCTAGTCCAACCCTTGATGAAAGATGGATGACATGATATTGATGATCATGATAGATATGTGTTTATGATAGATTTGTTATTGCTTGATCCCTATAAAGACAGGTTGATGACATGAATGAAGTGGATTCTTTTTCATGTTGCGAGTTTATGAAATATGATTTAAGTATCTGACATTGTTGATCTACAACAGAAGTTTGAGCCTCATTCGCAAAAAGGAAGGCTCATAGATGTGACTATGCCTGAGAGACACATGATTGAATTTATGGATAATGAATTCGGTATATACTCTGAATCCATGGATCTATGATTTTTCTTGTCGTTGTGAACTGATTTCCAGTATTGTTGGAATTGAGCATGAAATCATATGGTCACTTGGAAAATTCCAGTTCTCCAGATGTATTGTAGATGCCAGTAAGATCTGTTAGTCCAGAAAGTTTGTATGTTTTAACTAAACTTGTGTGTGAAGGTGACCAAGACATTCATATGGATATGTCATTTTGTTTAAGGTTGATTGATATTGATAAATTGTGTTTGGTACTTTTGACATGATGCTTAATGATTGATACATGTATGGATTTATAGTTCTTACCATGATTGCACATTTGGATTTTACATGATTTGATCTGGTGATGGTTGATTTTCCCATATGACTATGTTATGTGGGCATAGTGACCTTCTATGTCGTATGTGAGTATACAAACATATGGTTTTGTATTGACCTCTTTGTTCCGAGCACAATGGTTTTTGTGACGTAGTATGAACATGCATGACGTAATCGTGATGTGTATGCACTTACATATAATGACAAAAATTGCCTATAATGACATGTTGAATGATAGACTTGAATATCTTGACATGAAATGAAGTCAAGATAGTGTGCTACATGTCTCTGGTTGAAAGAATTGATAATTATGAAATCAATGTATTTGATAATAGTTGTAACTGACTTCTAATGAGTTGATTTTGTTGACTCAACATTAATTTGAGTAAGGCTGGATATGTCGGCATGATGAGGCCTTAGGATCACAGAGAGTGTTGTGTGACACAAACTCCTTGATTCAGATGTTTTTATATGTGTTTGTTATCTCGTGAGGTCAGGATAATGAGTTCCAAGGTATGGTCTTAATTTTTTATTATACCTTTGATTATACATACTGGTAGGAAATCGTCAGATGACGAGCCTCTGCATATCTAAATAAGAGGGATATTACGTTTGAATATCATAATGATGTACCATGGCATGATAAATTGATCTCTGAAATTTGGGAAAGGAAATCCATATTGCAAGATTTTAGAGATGTATTTGTGTAATGTAAATCCTTGGATACTCTGATTTAAAGTTTGAATTTTGATTGAACGTGATATGCCATATGTTAGTTGGCTGAAGCATTGATGTTATGATTTGAACATTCATCTGTATAAATTCATAATTGAGCTGATTCACTTAGAATTTCCACCAAACATCTTTTATTGGTTGAGATATTTCTCCCATGATATGTAGATGCATGAATGAACTAATTATTTTTTGGATTAGTATTGATGAGTACATTTTGATGTTGACTTAATATGAGATTTTCCATGATATCATGGACGAGAGGTCCATAGCATGACCGAGGTCAGGTACAATGCCTCTAGAAAGGATAGCTATGAGGCATGATGTAGAATCTCCTTAGAGAGTTTATCGAGTATGATCTGGATAAGACATGGATACATGATGATTATAGAGAATCCAAAATACGTATAGTTGGGACTATGTGTTCTCCATTCATTTGAGATAGCGCAGTTGTTCGAGACAAGTTGAGGCTTGTAATTGACACCTCTGTGAGAGGGAGGATGATTATAATATTTGTGTGACCTCTGTGAGAGAGAGGATGATTATAGTATTCATACACATTTTACACCTCCATGAGAGGAAGGATGGTTTTGGTATATTTTTGTTATTGGTATCTTCTTGTGATTTACATGATGATGTATGTTCTAACATAACACTTGATTTGATGTCTTAAAGGTACATGAATATACAGATAATAGATGAGAGCAACGCTGATTGAGAACACTGATCCATCTATTCCTCTCCAATTTGAGCTCCTAGAATGAGGAATTAATATTGAGGGCTCCTAGGGTTGAGAGAACTCTGGACAATAGGGACGAATAATATTCTCCCTTGTATGTCATATGTGGGATGTGTGTGATCCTTGTCCATTTTGACAAGTCAAGTTGTTATGCAGGAAAATCCTCTCTGTGGACAGAGATGATCCCTCTAGCCCTAGAATGGGTCTAGTAACAACAAGGAAAAATTAGAATCCTACTTTCCTAGATTTTAAATGCATACATATTGTGAATAGATCACCTACCTCAATCTGATGCTAATTCCCATTTGAATCCTTTGGTCCTTTGCATTCCATGGTCATATCTTTGCCAATATCGACGCTTAGTTACCTACACAAGGGATTAAAATGACAACAAACATGAAAGCATACCATATATAATGCATATACAACCTCTTAGTTGATCAAGGAAAACTAATAATCAAATTACACATTAAGACAAAAATGGAAATCATGAACCAATCATATTATATTAAAATAGAGAGGGGGAGTTACAACCTGCACCTTCATGTCGCAGCTCTCCTTCGACGGGTCCCGATCTAGGCACATCTCCAAAGCGCTCTTTCAACTTGATGTTAGGGCAAAAGGTCTCAACTCTCGCTCGATATTTATAGCAACAAAAGTCTCGTTGAATTTCTTTTATCTCTGTTATAACTAGTAGAGCTATGGGATATTTCCCATTATATAGCAAAGGAGGAGGGAGCATGGATCCACTTTAGGTGGGGAAAAGGGTTATCCCTATGGGTGGTTCCACTTTTGTAAGAACAAAGAGGCCAAAGGGATAAGCTCGGCTCTATCCTCAGGAACAAACAACTAGGTCTCTGCCATGAAGCTTCCAGATCTTGAAGCTTCACTTCCATTTTTAAAAAACTTCCTAGAAGGGGATCAACATGAGTATGAGCTTCATTCCAGCGCCGATCGCCACAACCCTAGACCAAAAATAGTCCATCGGCGTGAGCAAGACACAGAGAGGGCGCGCCACTCTAGATAACTAGGTTTACAAGTAGCTACTTCAGGAATGGCCAAAAAATATTTTATTCATTGTGCTGAAGAGAACATGAAGACATATTTTCATGATGGAAAACATGCACAGGGGTCATTGTTAAGGGTCTCCAGTATCAAGAATGGGGAGTAAAAGTACAGTAACAAATTTTTGTGTAACAGATGCCCCCTAAAGCATGAAGGCTGAATGAGAGTGAGGGGTGAAATGTTTTATGAATAAGTGCTAGGACCCAAGATGTCGTCGTCAGAAAACCTGCGCAAACAAGCACACATATACATAAACTGATATCTCTGTAATAATCACATGACATAAAGTATGGACACAGCCATCCATAGAAGTATACATGAAAGAGGAAATAATGGGAAAAAAAACCCTAAAATGTCATTGTGCATTTATAAATTATGAAGAAAGTAAAAACAAATTACTTTATACTTTCACTTGGTTGAGAAAGAGTTTTTACCCTAGTTTACCTCGAATCTTCAGGAGTGCATTGCGGGAGATCTGGGAGGTCAATCAGTGAGTCGTCTGCACCAGGTAAGAGGAACTTTCCTTGCCTAGATTTTAATATTCATTTCAGTGTATTTTAGGGCTTATTGAGATTTTGGGGAGAGGATTTCAATTTGGGAAATGTTGTGGATCGGCGCGAGTATCCACTATCGGGACCACACTGACCTGCCCTTTTTACAACGGGCAGGTTGTTGATCGGCGATGTTGTTTTTAAAATATTTGCACCAACCATGGAGTGGAAAAATGAATATAAATTCTCAAAACAAAGCTTTTAATCCATTTTTTTTAGGCCTAAACACTAACAAGGGTTTTGTTGAATGTTGTTACAGGGAAGAGAAGTCATCAATCATGGTGAATGAGTGGAAAGAACAAGATCATGATGAAGTTGATCAGGTAGCTTTGCAGAATAGAGCTTGCATGGATGCAATGAGGAACTATGGGATCCTCAAATTCCTTATGACCCCGGGCATAAGAGCCCAACTAGATCTTCTGTAGTATATGGTCAGTATCTGGGACACAGACCGAGAGATATTTATCCTTGGTGACCAGGAACTACAAATCGAAGTGGCGGACATCTACTTCATCACTGGCCTCTCATGTAGAGGGGCAAGACCATGGTTTTCGGGAGCCCGAATCATGGGCGAGAGTATGGAAATGCTCATTTGGAGAGCATGCTCCGAGGAAAAACGATCCTCGAGTGGAAAAATAGCCATAATCACAATAAATAATATAGCACTCAAGATAGTGCTATACACTATCACACGTGTGGTTGGGGTGCAAGCGCCGCATGAGGCCACTAAGGCTCAACTGCAGATGGCATTGGATTACATGGCACCCACCATATTCAACTGGTGTGAGGACGTTGTTGAAAACATGAAGAAACAACTCACGAAGTGTAAGAACACCAAACTGAAGAAGTTTGGATACAGATCTATCATAACAACCTTCTTCTTAGAGTGAGTGCCTCTATTCCAGTACCACGGGATAGAGATAGAGGCACCGGTTCCACGAGACCCACGATTGGCAAGGTGGGCAACATTGATGCCTCGTGGAGGAGGCGAGTAGAGTATGTTGTTCAAACTTGCCTTCTTCACATGGTTAAGGCTTCAATTGATCATGGTGGAAGACTGGCTGTAATCCGGAACAGATTTCCGAGATGACCTTGATATGCCACTTCCAGCGGGTGAGCACTGGGATGACAAAGACAAAAACATGCTTTTGTTATTTTTGCATGTTTTATATGATTTTTTTTATGTATGTGAACTAATGTGAAGCGTTATGTATCGCAGATGTTGGACCACAGAGGTTGGCGGGGATGTCACCAATCTCCAGGAGGGTGGCAATAGACTTCAAGGGTTCCCATTATGTGGAGGGAGTAGACACTGAAGAGGATATTACGAAGAACCTGGATGCCTTGACCACCGAGATTCCAGATTAAGTGCAGATGGGAGACATTCCCTGTCAGTACCAGCGACACACTATCGGGGTATCCGATCGCATCCATCGACTGCTGACTCAAGTGATTCTAGCTGTAGCCTACTATCGTGACCACCATGTGGCTTAGATTAGATTTTCCTTTTCTGCAGTTTTTCCGAGACCTCCGAGTCTCGCTATGTATCATAACATATATTATTTTTTGAAGGGGTTATGATGTACTCGTAAACACTTTTCAAACCAATCGATATATATATATATATATATATATATATATATATATATATATACTATTTTCTTGTTCCATTTTATGTTATGATGATTATAAATTCCACAAATGTCTATCTATAACATGATTAGTCGATGCATCTGTTAATGTATTCATGTGTCGTGGAATATGATGATATGTGATGTAATCAAAATTTCTTTCTAACAAATGAACATGCAGATACATTCTCAATATTTGAGCGTGTCTGATGGAATATTTCCCGTTGAGTTGTAGAACAACAAGCTGTGAATCTAGGTTAACAAACAGTTCTCTAATGCTGAGAGAAATTGCTTCGGATAGGAGCTCAATAACTACACTGTATTCAGCAATATTATTGGTTGTATGACCTAAAAATATGCCCTGAAGATCTACTAACTCACCATTAGGGTAATATATAACCCAGGTCACAGAAGATAGATTTCGGGTACTGCGACAGGCACCATCAACGAAACCGTCATAAGGAGCCGAAGACATCTGCAAATCAAGTAAAACAAGATAATCAGGAAAACCGCTTGCAAATGCACACCAAACCAAAACTGTACAAAAATGAAAAGCACACTAATGTACAAGAGTAAATACACAATAAAATCATGCATAATACCTCTTTAGATAAAGCCCATTTCGGGGTTTATCCAAAGGGTAACCTTCATAATCAATCATTCTTAGGACCCTTTCTGCAAAACACGTTTTACGATATATGGCCCATGCCACATGGGTTCAAATTTTCCTACCCCAGCTTATCATGTGCTTGGTCATAGAGAAGGACCAAGTCTCCTTCAGATAAGGCACGTGGAGAACTATCTAATCAAAATGGGCTTTGACCCGTTTCTTCTATGCTTTGGTAACCAAAGTGGTGAAGCATCGAGTTTCATGAAGCCGTTCCAAGTACAAGAGACGTTCCTCTTCTAGCGAGGTATTCAGAAGTAATTTGAAAGCTAACCTGAGCGAAGGAATTTCACATTCAATCAACAAGGTTGATTCGAAGTCATACACTAACTAAAATGGAGTGAATCCAGTAGCATTCTTGGCCGAGGTTAAGTATGCCCAGAGAGCTGAAAACAACATGAGATCTCAATTTGACTCGTGAATCTCAGTGGTGCACTGAAGTATAGTAAATAAAACCTCATGGCTCCTACAATATTTAGTCATAAGTCATCAATTTATGCAACATAATTCATAATCATATGCTCAATTGTATTTGATTGAATATTTTATGTTTCTATTATTCCTCACTATACTGCAATTGATATTGACTTGAAATATATGCCTAACTTGCCTCTGTTCTATAGATGGATCATGCATGCTGTGATGTTATATGATCTCATATTTCCATTTCCTTTTCTCCCGACACCTTTCTTAAATTTTGTGTCATCCTTTATAGATCTAGTCTCTGTGGGCTTTAATGTTTTTATCATTATAATTTTGTATCGAGGGAGCCCCCTCCAGTTAGAAAGGACCAATTTCTAGCCAAAAGCGGTTTGTGGTTACCTATGGGATTTGTCTCCTTAGCTTGGAGAAATTTACGGAGTGATAACATAGCGGTGCTGTTGCCGGGGATCGAACAGTTTCATCTTCCCTGTGAAATATCATCAGACTTTAGATCTAATTGCTAATGGTGAACAAGAGTTGGACATCATAATGATGAACCATTCACCTGGAAACTCCGAAATTCAAAGGACCCAGAAGATCAAACTTTCACGATGAATTCATTTTTTAAAGGTCAGTAGCTTTCAGAATTTCTGGTGATTATTTTCAATATGGATGCCAGAACAAATGTCATATATGCTCCTATGGACAAATCTCACATTCTTGAATTTCCAAATCCAATGCCTCGTGTTGATTGGTCAGCCTATCTCCCCATGTTCAGAGATCAAAAGGGAGAAGATGTTTCTCTACATTTAATTAAATTCCACATGCATGTACATAGACTTGACGTTAATGTTCACGGGGATTCATTGATGAAAATGTTTATGGAAACCTTAGAGGATGAAGCCAAATCATGGTATGAAGGTTTTCCAACTGCAAGTATTTTTTCTCTACAAGATTTCTATTTAGGATT
Organism: Pinus albicaulis; assembly: GCA_034641835.2. Lineage (NCBI taxonomy): Eukaryota > Viridiplantae > Streptophyta > Pinopsida > Pinales > Pinaceae > Pinus > Pinus albicaulis. The sequence continues at coordinate 540,715,644 of CM076576.1, read as the reverse complement.
TTGTACAAATTTTAAACAAACTTATCCTTCCATAGTGCCGATAGAAATATTTTGTGGAATATTAGATGATCCATTTCAAATCATGAGAATAGACATCTATGATCATGATTTAATTACTGACGAAAGTGAAGATGACTTTCTTGGGTTGTCTTTTCCTTAGGAAGAAAAGGAAGAAGTTTGTTTCCTGGATATTCAGGTAGAGTACCAACATGCAACAATTTCTACAGCTACAAATGAAATTGATCAACCAGAGGTTAATGAAGAAATTCAACAGACCGAGCCAGATCAAGAAGAGGAGAGCAGTGAAAATGATGGGGTTATTCTAAGCCTCTTGCATAGAAATATTTTGAAGATCTTCATCCAGTTCTGAAAAAGGAAAAGTCTCATGAAGAAGAGGGCTCAGAAAAAGAAGATTCTACTGAAGAAGATCAAGTTGTACTAGATGAATACATGATCATTGTGGATCAGGTGGTTGCCTCAGTGGAAGAGAGAATAATTGATGAAGATAATGCTCAAGTGAAGGTAACTAGTAATTTTTTTGAAGATCCTTTTGTTGACCTCTTGGAATCATTGAAATAATAGGTTTATCTTCCCATGGACAATTTTTTGCAGGATCTATGGAAATATTTTCTATTTATGGATTTTGGTTCTCAACATCAGTTAAATTGTGAGTTGACACTCTCTTTTTTCTTCTGTCTGCTCAAGGGAACTGTGAGAAATATTTAGTCAAGTAACCATTTGCCTGACTAGTTACATTGGAGAGAAGATATCACCTAGTGTATATACTTCCAGCAGGTGTGGACAACTCTCATTGAAGTTTGAAGCCTGAGGAGAAGGCCCTATGACTCTGGTGATATGCTGTCAAATTTTATTTGAAGCTTTCAGTTTGGTTTGTAAAATGTTTTTGAATAAATTTTAGTTAGTCAGTCAGTCTCAGTTTTTATTTTGACTCCATTTCCAAATGGATAGGCTACTATTATGCAGATTTTTTTCTTGGCACCTCGCTCGGAGGTTTCCATCCCCATTGGAGCCAATGTTAGGGTCATAAATTTTTAGCGTCAAATGTATTTTCCATATCCTTTAATTTCCAGTTTGTAAATAAGTTTAGCCTATGAACTACCTTCTATCATAGTCTAAAGGTTACTATCCACATCATACAAATTTTGACACAGTTATGGTCAAATTTATGAGGTCAATTGTTGTACACTCAAGAGTCAATCAGTTTGTGTTAGCATTCATTTCTTGGTCAGTTCCAAAGGGAGGTTGTGTCAATTTGGGGTTTTAGAGGTTTATCAAGGTCATTTCCCCATTACAAATTATGCTCTAATCGTATTCATCTACCACCCTACCATCATTCACCCTATTTAATTCATCCTCCCACTCATATACACCTTTGACATGTAAATTTACCCTCATCCTACCCCTTTCTAACCATCATTATCCATTATATCATTATTCATTATTGTGATCACTTCATTATCCATTATTCTCATCACACTTATCCCTAACATCATCAACCCTATATCCCTCATCATCATCCTGACCCTCCTTATCCTAAACTACCATCATGATGGCTTGATCCAAAGGACAATGGATCAACACAAAGGAAAAAATGCAAAAGGTCAAAATACAGAGGCACATTGCATGTAACCTTAGTCTCATTGCTCATTCAAATTAATCACTCATCGAAGACAGTGATCAAGAGAATATTTAAAACTATCATAGAACCATCACTGTGCACAAGTGCTACCCAACCATCGCTGCGCAATAGTGCTACCCAGCTTGATCATTGCAAAGTTCTGCACAACATACTCTATTTTCAACATCATTTTGTAACGATTATTACGACCACACAAAGGAAAATTATGGAAAACTAGCAGAGATTTTTCTCAATCATGGACAAAATTACAATAACCTCTTCTAGTTTTTGAACAAGTGTCATATATCGGGTGTTTTGAATGCATCTTTAAAGCATATGTTTCATACTATGTAAATTTTCCTATTTTAGCCATCATTTTGAAGAACAATTTATGAGGATACAAAGTTGAATTTCAAGAAACCAAGATAGGTTTTTATTCCAAATAATATCATCTACAATAACCTCCTTCATTTTTTACACAGGTGCTAGCGTTTGGGAGATAAAAGTGTCTCTTAGAGACCTAATGTCGCAGTTTTTGGTGGCAAAATTACGATTTTTTTGCAATTCGGTTTGGACATGTGAAGGTTGTTGATCAATTTTTTCTCGTTGAAGGTTACTAAAGGTTTTGTGGGTAGTCTAGAGTGTTTCTTTGAATAACTAGACATCACACAGAGGCTACACAAGTTGTTGCATAGTGATCCTCCTACAAACTGTACACCATCACCATTGCATATAAGTGATCTTTCATTGTTACAATCCGAGGAAAGTAATTATTTAAACTGTAATTTAATGTCACAGATTAGTCTATCACCACTCATTTCGAAAGCAAGGAAATACATGAGTCACTAAGGAGAAGATTTCACTTGATGATCGATGGATTTAATAGTTTCCATAATGTAGTCTGCAATTTCATTGAAGTGTGCTACATGTGTATATGTTTCAGATGTTGATATGAGGGATATTCTTACATGGATATTCTAAAAAATCCTCTAGAGCAAGAGAAGGCAGGAGAAAAATGAAAAGCCCAAAGCTAAAAATGGTGTTGAAGTATCTGAAAAAGCACATGACAAAAAAGATTTTGACGAGGAGGTAATGCAATTGTTCTAAGATTATGCCAGTTGTGTAGCAGAGTATATTTTTGCAGTATTGAGAAGGCTAGTATTTTTTAATGCTATTTGAATTATGGAAAGTGATCTGTTGATTAGTCCTAGTTCTATTTTGGAGTGGGTGAACACAACCATATTAAAATTTGAAATTTTTCTAAATAAGGGTAATATTGGGCAGTTGTGGAGCCTGTTCACATGCAATTGTAATAAGATTGGTCATCTTCCACCTTAGCCACCAATTCATCACCCTCATCAGCCTATTGTTAGTTGGTGTTACACGTGAGAATGCCTAGCTGGACTAGCTACACAATTTTTTCACTTGCTGTCATATCTATTTTTTGTATTTTGTATTTAGTCCAAAAACTGAAATTATGATAATTGTGGATATATAAGACATGAATGGATGAATAGGCTGTTCAGAAATAGAGATAAATTTATTTCTTCAGGATGAAATTTTCAGCCTTATACAGATTTTGTTTTTAGTTTTTATCCAAAAAGACATAATGTTTCTAAATAGTAGATTTGATTCACTTGTTGGATAAAGATGCACTGTATCTGGTCAGATGGACCTACTTTGTAAAACATGTATGAAAAATTAAATAAATAATGAAGAATAGAGAGGGTAGAGAATTACAAAATAGGCCATTTGTGTGTAAATATTGCATTTGAATAAAAATCTCAGTTCAAGCTTGTGTCACCGGTTTCAGAGATTCCTTAGGTGTGTGGTTTCAAGTCCGTTTTCCTTGTGTTAATATACTATCCATTGTTGAAGCTATTATCTTGAATCCATATTTATATGCTCAGGGTAATTGGGGATCTCATACATGGTAGAATTATTTATTTCTCTGTCACGACTCTTCCAATATTTAGTCATAGGTCATCAATTTATGCAACATAATTCATAATCATATGCTCTGTTGTATTTGATTGAATATTTTACGTTTCTCTTATTCTTCAATATACTGAAATTGACATTTAATTTAAATATATGCCTACTTTGCCTCTATTTTACAGATGGCTAATGCATGCTTTGATGTTCTATGATCTCATATTTCCATTGCCTTTTCTCCTGACACCTTTTCTTAAATTTTATTTCATCCTTTATAGATCTGGTCTATGTGGGATTTAGTGTTTTTATGATTAGAATTTTGTGTCGAGGGATCCCCATCCGATTAGAAAGGACCAGTTTCTAGCTAAAAGCAATTTGTGGTTACCTCTGGGATTTTTCTACTCAACATGGAGAAATTACGTAGTGCTAACATTACCTAGATCACATCAACCGAGAAGAAGAAGAAATTAAAACAACACAAGGAAACACGATGAGAAAAAACCTCCCGAGGATAGAAACATATATAGCCCCACCATGAACCAAAGCCAAAACCAAAGAGAGAGGGGTGTAACATTAGGGAGAAGGCTCCAAGGGGGGAGAGAAGGAACGCCTTTGAAATCTAACCATGGCACGAGCCAATGAAATGAAATATCAAACTACAAGATAGAGAAGCCAAATGAAATACCTGAGATAGTGAATGCCTAGGGAGGCCTAACTCAATCCAATCTCAAAAGCATCTTATAATAATTTCACCATTTAAAACAATGACATTCGTATGTCATGAACATCATGTTGAATACTAAGATCTGTGGAGAGATTCAACCCGAGGGAGAAAGAGCTACGAGAGAGGTCCCAAGAAGCACCAAATATTCCCAAAACTTCATTTCTATATTTTCTTGACCAAAGGAAAGGAGAAACCAGAATAGGAGGGTTTGGTCCTTCCCTAAGACAAAATCTCATTAAGCAGTTTGCAAACCTAGAAAACTTAGGGAAATCAGAAGACATGTTTCCTCAATTTCTCTTGAAAAAATTATAGAAAGAAAAAAAAACTCAAAAAAAGAAATGCCAATAAAGTCATAATTAACATTGAGGTACCCATAATCATCATGAGTCTCACCTTGATAATCTGCCTACAATCAAGATGCCAACTTCGACTGTCGAAACATCACAATGTGATTATGTATGCAATTAATTGGCATGAGGTTTGGGTTGATGGAATTACTATGTGTTTGTTCCTTGGAGGAGGGTGAAAACCACATTTATCTCCTTAATTACTTAGGGTGATGATGGTTTTCCCCCTCTCCCACCTCATTTCACCCCTCTTCCTACACTTTCTAGCATTTGGTAGCTGATTGATGTTCATCTAATTTGATTCATTAGGTGTATTTATGAATCTTTGTAATATTTTTGGTTGAAGCCTTTAAGGGGGGAATCCTTAAAACTTTACTTAGGGTAATAAATAACTCAGTGACTAATCTCATAACAAGATCCATACTTGAAATCCACTTTCTCATAATATAATTTTGAGCTTATATAATAACTTCCACATCTACCTGTATTTCCTTTGGAAGGATTGAAATGAGATCAATCTTAATATAAATTCTTCCATAGTGGTATTGAGGCTTGAAATAGTTTTCAAGGACACTTAAATAAATATTCCAAGGCACTTCCTAATGGAATAATAATGGAATAAAGGGAGTCTTCTTTCTATAAAGGATGAGAGAAGTTTAGGATCCTCTCCCAAATATGGATAGAGGACAAGGTCTATAACATGGGATTAAAAGCATGGTGTTAAGGTCAAATTAATAACCCTGCACTCCCATAGAACTACTATTTTCTCCTTCACACACATTATTTATATTTAACTCCTATAAAACCCATGGTGATAGATTCTTTGTTATAGGAATGAATAAATAATTTCCTCAATATAAATGACTTCCACTTTCTTAAAATCAAAGGATGAAAATCACAACACTTTGGCCAAAGGCTGTAGAAGCAACATACCAATGCATTATAAATAAAGTAGTATTTCATATTTTAAGCTGCTAAAAGATTGAACTTAATAATTTGATCCATAAGAGTCTTCTCCACATACAATTATCCTTGTAAATGGAAGAAAAATAAATCCATGTGGTAATATATTTAAATAAATAAACTTTGAATGTTGAGTATGACTTAAATCCAACTCATGGCAAATGTGGAAATGAATAATTTAATGAAGGAGTGGTAACCTTCCTATAGGACCACGACATGATCCTTAAGGACTTGTATGTTGGATGGGTTCCTCTTCCCTAAAAATGATAGAAGAGCATGTGATCCCTATAAAATATAATGGAGGATCTCCAAGTATATGGCTTAGAAAAACTGTCTTTCTTTGCGAATACAATGCAAAGGGATCTTGATGAGATTATAGAGTAGAGGAAACGTTAGAATATGTTATATACGTGAAACCACTTGCAATGACAATAATTAGAGAAAAACCTTACCAACAACTTATATTCATCACTGGAACCCAATTACTATTATATAGACGCTTCTAAATTCCATAATACAATTATTTAATTGCATTCAGTGTTATCAGAATTGGACCATTCATCGAACTGGTATATCCAAAAATGTGAATTGGATGAAATGGAAAAAAAGGACCAAAAAATCAGTCGACCAAAAAACACATAAAATACTCAAATTTTAAAGACACACACACACATGCATCCACATGAATCCAAAACATCTATACACAAATATGCAAAATGTTTCATTTTTATAGCTAGTAAGAGGTATATATAACCAAAATAACACTTAGTGGAATACATTCTAAACCAAAATACATCAAGAAACAAACTCAAAATGGCCTTTGGAGTCCAAAAATAGAAATAGTACTAAATTACAACACTACTATTACTAATGGCTATCATCAGAATCATTCTCCTCCTCATCATCCTTAGCCCCTTGTCCCACATAAAATACTCACATTGTAAATAAAGACACACACACTCACACACACACACACACACACACACACACACACACACACAAATTCATGTGCATCCATATGAATCCAAACCATTTATATAAAAATATGAAAAATATCTCATTTACATAACAAGATTGCATATAGCCAAAATAAAACTTAGTGCAATGCATCTCTAAACCAAAATACATCGAGAAACATGCTCTAAATGGCCTATATAATCCAAAAATCAGCATAGTACTGAATTACAACATTACTATTAATAATGGCTATCATCAAAATCATCCTCCTCATCCTCATCCTTAGCCTTAGAATGCGTAGAATCTATGTGTGATTTTGATTTGATTTCCTTGGCCCCGAAGGTAGTGGTATATCTCCTTGTGGAGGTGGGTCCAAGTCCATCCAAGACAAGTCTTGATTAACAAATGTTGGTTCTTAATTGTCCAAATCCTACTCTAATGATGGATCAAAGTCACCCCAAATGATGTTTCTTGATTCTGTGGTCTTGTTCAACCATTGGTTATGTAACAACCTAAGGTTGTACTGAATATAAACTATGACACACAACCATTTTTTATCCAAACTATTCCTCATATTTTTGTATATATACTTAAAAATTCCCCAATGTTCACACCTGGAAGCACTGCATGTCTAGCTCAATATTTGAGTTGCAAATATTTGAAACATAGGAAATTGGCTACCAAAATATAACCTCGAATAGGTTGCAATAAGAGTTGCAGGAAAATAAGTGTTGGAAAATGACTTTGAATCTTAGACTCAACTCTTGCAATGAGTATCATAATTTGAAAACTGACATTTATTTCTTAGTGGACCCTTTTTTCTTCTTGTTATAGTTATAGACATGCCAAAGGTATTGGTACCCTTGTTGAAATTGAAAATATTGATATGTATCTCATTCTGAATCTTGGGATTTGGGACCGTGTGCTCAATGCATATATGAAATCCCTCTTTTACGTCCACATCTACTTCAAAATATTTATTGTAATGGTACCTTCAAAGGTCAAAAGATAAAAAAAAAAAATTCATCAATTGATTTTGAGTGTTTGGTAAAGATTTTATGAAGAATAACATTACTTATAAACTTTGAAAATTGAAATTATATACCTTCAGTTTAAGTAATAGTTAAATGCATGTAAAGGTCTATGGATTTTTTTGTTCCATCCTTCATCAAGGATTATCCATAGAGGATGATAATTTTTTCATTTATCCCCACATGCTACCTTTATTCCCTCTTTGGCTTGATCCATGGCATCATAAATAAAACCCATGGCACGTTTATTACCATCTACTATACACAAGAGTCTCACAAGAGTCTCACTAAATAAAAATATCTCTTTTTCTTTTCTCCAAAAAAATATTTCAAACACTTTTTCAACCACCTATTTTCCTTCATCCATTTTTATCCATTGAGATGCATTCCATTCATCATAAGAAAAATCCTCTACAATTTTTCCTTTTGCTAAATAAGGGATTCCAACGAAAGAAAGTTTGTTTCAAATCGTGTAATGGTTGACTGAACAAGCTCTCTACCAATTTTTTTCCTCATAAACTTCAAAACCCATGAGTGGATTTAGATGTACCTAGTTGTGGATTTTTCTTCTTCCACACACTTCTTCACCTACTCAATTTCACCAATATCCTCAAGCATGAGGTCCAAACAATGGGATGCACATGGAGTCCACAAAATGATGGTACATTTTCCCTCCAACATCCTTCTAGCTGCATCATGGTTAGACACATTGTCTATGATCACCTGTACAACATTATCTACCCCTACTTCCATAACCACTTCGTCCAAAAGAAAAAATAATAAATGTGCATCCTTCACTTGATCAAATGCATCCACGTTAAGAAACATGGTATCTTTGGGGCAAGTAATTAAGATATTTAAAATGGTGCAAGATTTTCCACAAGATATAATTGTGCACCCTATTTTGGTCCATGATTTCTTGAACTCTACAAGGTACTCATATATTCTTTGGACCTAATTTTGTAAAATTCGCCCCTTGATATCATTAAAATTGAGTCCTTTGAAGTTTAGACCAAATGCATCTATAACATAATTCACAGATTGATAATATGTAAAATTAGTAGCATTGAAAGGTGTGCTTATATTTTATGACCATTTAGTAATGCATTCCCAAGCAACCTTATTATATATATTTTTCCATTTAGCATCAATGATGGGTTGAGAACTAATATTGGTGTGGGGTACAAAGAAAGAGTCAATACCTTTATGTGTCATCTTTAAATTGTATGAAATAGGGCTAGAGGTAGAAACATGTTCATCTCCAATTCTAACATGGTAATTGGAGGATTCTTTAAAACTAGGGATATGTACTTCAAGTTCAGGGTCTATGAGAATATCATCATCCTTTTGAATTTTGTATTCATTTTTTAACTTTCTTGTTATTGCTATTATCTACTGGGATGACTTGAATCAAACCCAACATATGATTTCTTAGGTGATCAACAACTTTATCACAAGGTTCTAATTGGCCTCACCAATGTGCTAAGTGTTATTTACTATTATGGGTCCCTCTACCTTTAAACTTATTCCCACAATAGTTTCATACTTTGACCCCCTCTTCATCCTAGTGGAAATGTGAACATGCTAGATAATTCTAGCTTTTATGGGCCATGGAAACTTTTACAACGACAAATAAAAATATGCATAGATATCCCTAGAAATTATTAATTTCTAGGGAATTTTTTTTTTTTTAGGAAAAAATACAAGAACATTATATGCCTTGACATACCTTGAGAAGCCTTCCAAATGTTGAGAATAAGAGCAACTCCAAAAAACCAAAAAAATTGTTATGAAACCAGCTCACAAAATATTAGAAAAGATAGGTCAACGACTTAGAAATCAACCTCTTCCAGGGGGAAACCTCCTTTAAATTACATAAATGAACTGTTCTTGGATGATACAAATGATATAACCTCTTTTCTATATATAGGGGTCCAAGGGGTCACAATATAGTCCTAGCCAACATTAAAATAACAATGTAAGGGCACAACAATAAAAATAGTCAGATTCTATAGGGCATAATAATAATAATATGGGGACTACATGGGCACAACAATAATAATAAGGGGGATACACTAAAAATAACAATAAGGGGATACACTAGTATTATAGGGACCTAGCATGCCCCTCTCTTTCAAAAAAGTGTTGTCCTCAACGCTTGAGTAGTTCTGGATGATTCTGTATAAAATTATCATCCTCCCATGTTGAATCTTCAATTAGTAAGTTATTCCACTTGATGAGATACTCTAAAATTGATCGATTTAGTAGCTATCGAGTTCTTGTTTTCATGACTGCTTCATGGTCCAATATAATTTTTCCTTCCTTTTCAAGTTTTGACAATATTGTTTGAATTGGGAGATTGTCACCTATAACCTTCTTTAAGCATGAGACATGGAAACTGGGTGCACTTGGGAATATGGAGGGAAGATCCAATTTGTATGCCATAGTACCAATATTTTGCAACACCTTGTAAGGACCATAATACTTTGGTGATAATTTATTATCCTTCTTATCTTACTTGAGGGACATTTTTTTATATGGTTGTAGTCGTAAAAACACCCAGTTGCTAACATCAAAACTTCTTTCGCTACGATGTTGATCTGCCTGTTGTTTCTTTCGGTTATGTACCAAGGTGAGGTTATCCTTCAAGATTTTGAGAAATTTTTGTTGATGCTCGATGTGATATTCCACTGCTTGAACCTTATAATTTTCTCTTAAAGATGGTGTGAAGGAGGGTGGATGATATCCATAAAGTGCCATAAATGGGGTCATTTTTTTTGTAGTATGGAAGGAAGTGTTATACCACCATTCAGCCAAAGGTAACCACTTGACCTATTGTGTATGTTTATCAAATACAAAGCAACTAAAGTATCCTTCCAAACATTTGTTCAATATCTCAGGTTTCCCATCAGATTGAGGATGATATGATGAGCTATGAGCTAATTGAGTACCCAAACAAGAAAATAATTCCGTCCAAAAATTTACTGTAAAAATGGGATCTCTATCGCTTACAATAATATTTGGGTTTCTATGTAGCTTTTTAATTATTTCCATAAATGCAGTAGTGACTGTACTGGCTTTAAATGGATGAGATAATGCACAAAAGTTTGCATACTTGGTAAGTCTATCAACTACCACCATGATGACAGTATTTCATTCAGACTTGGGTAAACCTATGATAAAATCCATTGAAACCTCCTCCCAACATTAACTTGGAATGGATAAAGGTTGTAATAGACCTGGGGTCTTAACTGTCTCAACTATGTTTTTTTGGCAAACCAAACATTTTTCTACAAACTTTTGAATATCAGATTTAAGGCCATCCAAAAAATATTCTTTCTTGACCATGTGGTAAGTATTTAAAAATCTCGAGTACCCTCCTAAGGGAGAGGTGTTCAATTCCAAAAGGATCTTTTTTTTGGGTTGGAAATTCTTACAAAGATATAAACAATATTTGTACCATAATGAATCATTTTTCCAGCTAAATGTTTCAAATGTACTAGAATCTTGTTGTAATTTTTGAATGAGTGTCCACGCCTCTTCATCATTCTTCCATTAATCCCTTGCTTCAGTTATCCACTCAGGTTGGATAATAGAAATGACACAAAGCAATGCTTCCACATCCTCATACTTTCTTGAGAGTGCATCTGGAACAAAATTTTGCTTCCCTTTTTTGTAGATGATTTCAAAGTCATAACCCAACATATTTGTGACCCATTTTTGTTGCTTTTTTGAAGATAATCTCCGTTCCAAAAAGTATTTAAGACTCTCATGATCTCTTTTTACCTTGAAGTGTCTTCCCATTAGTTAAGGTCACCATTCTTTAATGCATGTAGTATTTCCAACATTTCCTTCTCATAAATAGGTTTCAATAAATACTTTCCTTTGATTGGACGACTCTTAAAAGCAACGGGTCTTCCTTCTTGTATTAAAATTGTTGGCTCGAGGGGTCCTGACCCAGGTTCGGTGTGCAAGGTTTGCTAACAAACCCCTATACTACTGGCCCTTTCGGCAGTGACCCGCTTGCGCAGGTCAAAGTCTCACCCGAAGTAGTATGGGTGGGTGCTAGAACCAGGTTTCCACACCCTGAGAAAGGATGGGTAAAGCAAGTAGAGCTGCACTAGGTCTTGTAATCCTCGATGACCTTGTTCTGCGTAGGGTTAATTAAGTCTCTATTCGCATCCACGTGCACTAGACCTATAGTTATATGCTTGTTATTATATCAACACAGCAATACATAAACAAAACATAACAGATCTAGATCCAAGAACACAATATACAGATCTTTCGCAGCTTAAGGACAGAAACTGCACAATACAAAAATTATCAGTAATTCACATAACAATACTCATAGATTCAGTTCTCTAACAATCTTTCACATTCATTCTTTCATCAATTCTTCCTTACAATTCCCTTCCCAACCTGCGCACACAGCAGCAGGGTCCGCACACAACTGGACTTGGATCTCCGCGCACATAGCCAGCAGGATTCTGTTCCCCAAAACCCAAACAGATAGCTTAAATCACAATTCGCATCAATAGCTCCTCATTTCTTATCCTTTACAATACAAAATGCATCTCTATTTATAATAATCTAGCCTCGAATTTCCTATGGTCTGCAACCCATTGTTTTTGGACCCCTAGTTTATCCTTTGACCCATTACAATGCGTTCGGGGCTTTGACCCACCCTAAAACCCCTCCGCTAGGCTAAATATAATAAAAAAATTCAAAATGGACCATTTTCATAGCTTTTTAGGAGACCCCATTCCAATAGTCCCCCAACACAATCTTGTGACTCGTCTCGAGTCACTGCAGCTGTCATATAGTCATTGATCCTAGTAAGGCTTGAGTCGACTACCATTGAAAAATCCTGGTACGATGTCTCCGCGCAGGGTAGCTAGCTGGACCGCTCCACCATTCATGATTTCTTTAACTATGTAGGGACCTAGCCAGTGCTGTCGGAATTTTCCTGGATGTTTCGCAAATTGGCTATCATATAAAAGGACAAGGTCACCTACGACGAACGTCTTTTGGCGAACATGTCGATCATGCCATGCTTTTTCACGAGCCTTCTGAACCTGTTGATGAAAATTAGCAATAAACCGATCTTCCTCCAGATCCACAAGTTGCGCAAGACGCTCCTCTATGATATCAGGGTCCGCCATATTGGTAAATGTTGCAATGCGTAAGCTAGGAACAATGTATTCAATGGGCATAATGGCCTCTTTTCCATAGACCATCCAGAAGGGGGTTCTGCCTGTTAGCTTCTTGCAGGTCGTTCGGTAGGCCCACACAACAGAGGGAATGCGAACATCCGAGTCACTACGATCGGCATTGCAGAATTTAGTTAATGCTTGTTCCAAAATTTTGTTAAAAGCCTCAACTGCCCCGTTTTCCTGAGGGTGGTATGGGGTACTCTTAGCATGGTGGATCCGGAATTCCTCATTCAAGGCTTGAATCGTTTGGTTGACAAAGTGTGTACCTCTGTCACTCATTAGGATTTTTGGGCAGCCAAACCTGGTCAGGATCTGCTCAAAGATGAAGTGTGCAGCAGTATCCATAGTATAATCCTTCACTGCTTGTGCCTCAACCCATCGAGTGACGTAGTCAGTGGTGGTGATAATGTAGCGCACGCCTGTTTTATTTCCGGGCGGATTGATGGGTCCTATAAAATCAATGGCCCATTTGTCAAAAGCCTGTAAAACCACTTGAGGCTGTAACGACATCTCATCTCAGTGTGAAGGTCGTCCTGTGCGCTGGCAGGTATCGCAAGATCGACAATAGGTGTATGAATCTTGATGCAATGTAGGCCACCATAACCCAACCCTCAAAATATTTTGTGCAGTTGCACGTCCTACATAGTGGCCTCCTATGACACCTTCATGTGCTTCTGTTAACACGACATGCTATTCATATTCGAGGACATATCTGCGTAGTATTTTGTCGGCACTTAGCTTGTATAACTAACTGGTGAAGATAGTAAAGTCCGCGGCTTGAGTAACCAATTTCTTATTCTGCTGTACCGAATATCTAGCCGGGGCCATGCCTGTAGTGAGGAACTCAATGATATCAGCAAAGTGTGCATCAACCACCTTAATGGTAAATAGCTGCGCATCCGGTAAGCCTTCGTCCAAACTAGTAGGCTCTTCTCCTGTTTCAAAGCACGACAGATGGTCCAGGCCAACATTCAACCTTCCGGGCTTGATGATGATCTCAAAATCAGATTCCTGGAATAGCAACAGCCAGTGGCAAATCTTCCCCCCCCAACACAGGCTTATTGACCAGGTATTTTAAAGCCGAATGATCAGTGAACATTTTAAAGTTCCCACCCAGCAGATAGTGCCGATATTTCTGTAGCATGTAGACCATAGACAATCCTTCGCGCTCAATGGTGGAGTAGTTCTGTTCTTCTCCCGAGAGTTTCTGAATCGTAAAGGCAACCAGGTGCTCGATATCTCCTTCTCTGGGTTGAGTGAGAACAACTCCCAAGGCGATACCCGATGCATCCACATGTACATGAAATTCCTTTGACCAATCAGGAAATATTAGTATGGGGGCAAAGATCATCTTCTCTTTGAGCAGTTCAAAGCTCTTCTGACATTCATTATCCCAAAAGAAAGAAACATATTTTTTTAATATCTTTTCCGTAGGTGCTGTAATCAGGGCGTACCATCAATGAATTTCCGGTAATAACCAGTGTGTCCGAGAATATAACGTAACTATTTCTCTGTTGTGGGGATTACCAGGTTTATAATTACGGATACCTTCACAGGATCAACCATCAATCCCTGCTGATGGACTATGTGTCCAAGCAGGATTCCAAATGGCACACAAAAAATGCACTTCTTAATATTCAAGGAGATTTTGTGCTTCTGGTATGCATCCAACATTAGTTGCAGGTTAGAGACATGTTCCTTGACTAAGCCAAAAACCGTCCAATCATTGAAATAAACCTCCAGGAACTTATGAATAAATTCCTTGAATACAGCAACTACGACCCTCGAAAAAATAACAGGTGCATTTTTGAGACCAAATTGCATGACCGTATACTGGAAAGACCCCCATTCAGTCGTGAAAGTAGTCTTACTATGATTTTCAGGTGCAATCCAAATCTGATGGTACCCTGAGAACCCATCGGTGAAGGAATAGGCCTCCTGTTCGCCCACGCTATCAAGGATTTCATCGGAGAAGGGTGTAGGAAAGGGGTCATGGACGCAGGCGTCATTTAACTTGCGCAGATCCACGCAGATGCGTATTTCTCCCTTGGTCTTCTTTTTCTAGACGACCATTGGACTTACTGATGCAGGAGCATCGGCATTAGTCAGCAATGTGGAGGATTTTCCACATGTTGTGGCTAATCACAGTAAAATTCATTGACTGTTTGGTTCAACTCAGGTTTACCAAGAGGAGTAGACTTCATGAATAGTTTGTTATGGAAATAAATGTGATTGTTTTATTTAGAATTAGAGATAAGACTTATTAATATCGGTGTAATCGAGAGTGATAAGATTAGGAGATTTTGTTGTTAAGATATTTCAAATAAATAGGAGGTTTCTGTTTGCTATTATTAGAAGAATTAATAGTGAAATTGTAGGAGTGAGTGGGAGAATGTGTGTGTGGGTTTTTTTGGATGGAGCGAGAGCTTAGAAAATATGTAGACTGCGTGTTATGTGTAATGGAAGTCGTTTCTTTTATGGAATTGGTTAAAAAGCAGAGATTTTTGTTTTCATTTTATAAGTGTGAATTGTAATATGCAAATCGTATAAAAAGCATTGTGAGTTTAAACTTTGTTATTCAGAGAATTTGATTGAAGTGGATTTCCGATTTGTGTTTCTATTGAATTCTACTTGAATTCGTGATAGCCTGGGTGTTTTTGTTTTAAATTATAAGAATATCTGTGATTAAGGCAAATCAGGCGTGTTAAAATTAGTGCAGAAGGCAAAGTCTTAAACACAGTAAAACAGTCAAAAAAAAGCTCTATAAACCTTTTTGAGCGGAATTAAATTAATTCACAATTCAATTTTGAATTGCATCGGATCAGAAAGTTCAAAGCGGCGTTGTGTAAATCGGTGATAGATCAATTAACATTCAGTTTGGAAATCTTTGATTCCGATTTGGATCGGATCGGAAGTTTGGAGCGCTGGAAGTGAGAACACCTTGTAAAAGATCTGATTGATGATCTCCGATAAATCGGATCAGAGCGACTAAATTGTCGAGAGTTGTGGCATTAAATTATGGGATTGCCAATTGTGACTGAATCGCGTCGGAAGCATTGTGAATAGATACATATATATCTATTATATAACTGGGGTGATCACCGATTGCAATAAGTGTAGTCGTATTGAATCAGAATTGTTTTATAAAGTGTTCAACGCTATCATAAAGGGGTTTGTTTTTATTCATTAAAAAGGTTTTGGTTCCGATAGGAACAAAGCCGATAATTGGAATAAATCGATCTATTGTGTGCTTTGTTTATTTTAACACTGCTGCTGTATCAAGTTATATTGCTTTAGAATTGTTTGATATAGTGTTAAACGCTATTTTAAACAGGTTTAAAAAGTTATATGGGAGCAGTTGTCGAACAAATGAAAACATAGCACAGTGTCGATTGCAATTGCGAATGAATCCAAAGCACATCGCATCGGAATGCTGAGATCCTACGTTATTTGGTTGACTGGTATATGTGCAGTGAGCCTTGGAGCAATCGATTTGCAGAATGGTTGGAGTGAATGCTCAATCTTGAATCGAATTTATTGAGGTCGAATGCAGAAAGACCATTCCGATTTTGTAGTGAATTTGCAGAACTCTGTTTCTGCGCAAAGCTAGAGAACGACGATGAAGATGATCCAAAGGTCGATGTGTCGATGTTGACAGAGTGAATGGTAAGTTAATGGGTGCGCAATTGTTGATATTTGATCCAAGTCGGTGTTTTGGAAATTTTCATAGCTGGAAATGAGTATGTGAATGTGTGGTTTGATAGTAAATTTTCAACTTGGAAGTTAAAGGCGCATGTATAATTGAATCAAGGTTGGTGTCATGTTTGTATGTTGACTTGTGAATGAATTGTTGAATTGAAAAAAAATCCCTGTATATAAGAGAGGGATCGACTTTATGCTGATTTGAAGGTTTTTAGGTTTTAAAGGGCGCATATGCAGATTGGAATTTTGGAGATGAAATTTTAAAGTCATAGGAAGAAGAGATTCTGGGTTTGGCGAGTTATTCTCGCCATCATTTTGGTATCAGAGCTTGGGTCTGTTGAAATTGAATAAGTTTTTTTTTTTTTTCTGAATGAAGTTTAGTACCAGATTACAACAGTGAGGAAATCCATTCAAAACACAGGTGACAACATAAGAAAGAATGAATACTGCAGCAATATAGACTAAGAGAAGCTATGAGAGAAGAACCAAATGTGTTCTTAAAAGCAGAAAGGAAAGTCCTTAGAAGTGGCAGTGAACTTGAAGAATCCAACAAGAGATTGGACAGAGAGGACAATTGAAGTGTCTTCAAAAGAGAGAGTGAGAGATTGCAGAAGCCTAGAGGGAACAAAGGTGTTGCTCAAGAGAAGATTCCAGATAGGGGATCGTGCTTACCAAAAGACTGAGTGAGGAGAGCTTAGTGAGGTAAGGTTGCAGTAAGGAGTACTTACTGTTGCAGAGGTGCGAGGAGCTCATGGAAAGAGAGGAGCAGAAAATGACTACAGATAGTCATAGCAGAAGTTCACAAAGAAGCCACAGCAGAAGGGAAGATGCCAAAGCAAATGGCATGAGGATGAGTCAAGAAGAGTTTGACTGAGAGAAAGCTGAAATAGATTTCCAGATTGGAATATTGATGAAGATGCTGCAGAAAAGTGTTTGGACCATGAGGAAAAGAGTAAAATGGCAAAGGCTACGAGAAAGGAGAAATCAGCAAGTGAAGTTAGAGATAGTAGAAGAATGGAGAAAGATTGAGCAGATATTGAGTGCTCAAGAGGAATCAGAGAAACTCAGAGAAGCAGAGGTAGAATTGGAAGTTTCCATTTGTAGACCTGAACAAGGTGAAATGTTGGGGGAAGAGGATAATGAGGGGTCAGCTGAAGATCGCATGGACTATTGGCAGAGTTTAGAACAATTCGAAGATATGTTGACAAAGGAAGCAGATGAGGCAATAAAGCCTTGTGATTTTGATTCTTATAGTTTGTGTATGTTTGCAGGATATGTAGAGGATGATGGACAGTATGATGAAACTGTCATAAACATGAATGAAGCTCTTGAGGTGAAGTATGATGATGAATCCCTTTTAGAGGAAGAAGGCGTTGATCTATTGCAACAGAAGGAGTTCATAAATGAAATCCTGTTTGGTGTGAAACAGTCAGATGAGGTTGATATAGACCAGAAGTATAATGATAATTCCATAGTGGTACTACAAGAAGGTAAACCAATGAATTTGTTTAATGGACTTGATGAAAGATGCTTGCAATATGATAGTATAGAAAACAGGTCAACTCAGGAGAATTGCCAGGAAAAGAATGAAGCTAAGAATGGAAATTGTGATGAATTGCTGAAGAGATTTCATCAAGAAATAGAATTCTTGGAAAGATTACTCAAGGAACCTAAAGGAGAAATGAAGCTTACAGAACCTGATGGAGGAAAAGGTGTGGAAGACAGCATTAATAAATATGATGCTGAAATTAGAGAAATTGAGCAGTGATTATTTGAAGGTGAGATGAAAGATCAGGAGCAACAAGGGAGTTATGTCCTCAGAGGCATGAAGGAGACAGAAATATTAACCCAGCAAGATGAATATGGAAGTAACCAGAAATTTGGAAGGAGTGATCAGCGACATGAGAGTGAATTTGAGGAAGGCATCAAATTGCAGAAGGATAGAAGCTGGCAGCAGAATGAAGAATCAGAAATTGGTCTGGCAGTACAAAGAAAGACAAGAGAAGACCGAAGATACAGATGGAAACTGAAGATAAGGGTGAAGTGGAATTTATTGCAATAGAGGTTGAAGGGAAAACTGATGAACGAGTTCAGGGAACTTGAACAATTTCATATTGATTTGTTAAAGAAGGAAAGACTCAGAGAAATGGAGTCACGGCAAGAAGGATCCGTTGAAATCCAAAAGAATTATGATGTAGGATTGGTGCTTGAAGCATCAAAAGAAAATAGAAGGTATTGTATTTTGAAAACTGAAGGTTGTTGTGTGTTTGCAGGTCATATTGATTTGAGAAAAGACAAACAGTTATTGAAGACTGTTATATTAACAGATGAAGAGATGACTACTCATAGTCATATGCAGAATAAGGAGGATGACAAAATAGATATTACAGATTGTGCAGAACTTTTGAGAGAATTTCCAGATGAGATGGCAGATTTGTGGTATAAGTCAAATCTTTTGATGATGAAGCCAGGTAAAGAATTTGAGTCTATTGAGCTGATTAATTTTGATGAATATTTACATGCAGGAAAAAGGCAATGTGAAGTCAATCTGAACCAAGAAGTTAATTCGAAAGAACAGATTGGATTAATGGAGGGTGAGATCAGAAAGCCGCAAAATGAGGAAATTATGGTGAATTTATGGTATGTAACTGCTGAACTAGAGATGAGTACAAGAAATAATAGTAACAAAATTACTATTATACCACAGAAATTTATTGACGGAAAAAGGGCTGGAAGTGACATTTCAGGGGTTGACAAGTATAATGCCATAATCCTTAAGAGTGCAGAAATGAAGTTACTGGAGGAAGAAATATTCCAAGTAGCTAAACAAGCAAGAAAAACGTTGAGTTTTCAATAAATTTGTGGAGATACAGGTATGGTGGAATTTGAAGTCAGGAATGATGAACTCATGAATGAGAAACCAGAAGAAGGACCTGGGATTATTGCAAAGAATCAATGGAGAAGGCATTTGTACATTTCAACAATGAATATCGAAGATTATTGGCACAGAGATTATGTTGTTCTAATTCAAGGACACAATCAGTTACAAGAGAATAATATTCAGCACATAAGAAGTGAAATTAACAAAGAATTGGATGAGTTATGGAAACTCATACTACAACATTCCAGTAAAACAAATGCAGGACAGAAGAAGAAAGGAAGATTGGCTGGAAGAAATGGTACAGGTGAAGGGAATGGAAAATTGCAAATTAAAGTGAGCAAAACAACAGCAAAATATGTGAAAAGGACAGCAGCAGATAGTGAGGCATTACAGCACAAAGGCGGAAGACTTGAGGGACAAACAACAACAACAGCAACCAAGGACAGACTATCAAACCAAGTATGGGATCCAGGAGGACACAGAACATAATTGCATGATCAGGAGATCATGGTTAATTTAAACTTTGGGAGTTTGATGCAGGAGCATCAGCATTAGTCAGCAATGTGGAGGATTGTCCACATGTTGTGGCTAATCACAGTAAAATTCATTGACTGTTTGGTTCAACTCAGGTTTACCGAGAGGAGTAGACTTCATGAATAGTTTGTTATGGAAATAAATGTGATTGTTTTATTTAGAATTAGAGATAAGAATTATTAATATCGGTGTAATCGAGAGTGATAAGATTAGGAGATTTTGTTGTTAATATCTTTCGAATAAATAGGAGGTTTCTGTTTGCTATTATTAGAAGAATTAATAGTGAAATTGTAGGAGCGAGTGGGAGAATGTGTGTGTGGGTTTTTTTGGATGGAGCAAGAGCTCAGAAAATATGCAGACTGCGTGTTATGTGTAATGGAAGTCGTTTCTTTTATGGAATTGGTTAAAAAGAAGAGATTTCTGTTTTCGTTTTATAAGTGTGAATTGTAATATGCAAATCATATAAAAAGCATTGTGAGTTTAAACTTTGTTATTCAGAGAATTTGATTGAAGTGGATTTCCGATTTGTTTTTCTATTGAATTCTGCTTGAATTCGTGATAGCCTGGGTATGTTTTTGTTTTAAATTATAAGAATATCTGTGATTAAGGAAAATCGGGCGTGTTAAAATTAGTGCAGAAGGCAAAGTCTTAAACACAGTAAAATAGTAAAAAAAAATCTCTACAAACCTTTTTGAGCGGAATTAAATTAATTCACAATTCAATTTTGAATTGCATCGGATCAGAAAGTTCAAAGAAGCGTTGTGTAAATCTGTGATAGATCAATTAACATTCAGTTTGGAAATCTCCCATTCCGGTTTGGATCGGATCGGAAGTTTGGAGCGCTGGAAGTGAGAACACCTTGTAAAAGATCCGATTGATGATCTCCGATAAATCGGATCGGAGCGACTAAATTTTCGAGAGTTGTGGCATTAAATTATGGGATTTCCAATTGTGACTGAATCGCGTCGGAAGCATTGTGAATAGATACATATATATCTATTATATAACTGGGGTGATCGTCGATTTCAATAAGTGTAGTCGTATTGAATCAAAATTGTTTTATAAAGTGTTAAGCGCTATCATAAAGGGGTTTGTTTTTATTCATTAAAAAGGTTTTGGTTCCGATAGGAACAAAGCCGATAATTGGAATAAAGCAATCTATTGTGTGCTTTGTTTATTTTAACGCTGCTGCTGTATCAAGTTATATCGCTTCAGAATTGTTTGATATAGTGTTAAACACTATTTTAAACAGGTTTAAAAAGTTATATGGGAGCAGTTGTCGCACAAATGAAAACACAGCACAATGTCGATTGCAATTGCGAATGAATCCAAAGCACATCGCATCGGAACGCTGAGATCCTGCGTTATTTGGTTGACTGGTATATGCGCAGTGAGCCTTGGAGCAATCGATTTGCAGAATGGTTGGAGTGGATGCTCAATCTTGAATCAAATTTATTGAGGTCGAATGCATAAAGACCATTCCGATTTTGTGGTGAATTTGCAGAACTCTGTTTCTGCGCAGAGCCAGAGAACGGTGATGAAGATGATCCAAAGGTTGATGTGTCGATGTTGACAGAGCGAATGGTAAGTTAATGGGTGCGCAATTGTTGATATTTGATCCAAGTCGGTGTTTGGGAAATTTGCATAGCTGGAAATGAGTACGTGAATGTGTGGTTTGATAGTAAATTTTCAACTTGGAAGTTAAAGGCGCATGTATAATTGAATCAAGGTTGGTGTCATGTTTGAATGTCGACTTGTGAATGAATTGTTGAATTGAAAAAAAATCCCTGTATATAAGAGAGGGGTCGACTTTATGCTGATTTGAAGGTTTGCAGGTTTTAAAGGGCGCATATGCAGATTGGAATTTTGGAGATGAAATTTTAAAGTCATAGGAAGAAGAGATTATGGGTTTGGCGAGTTATTCTCGCCATCACTTACCCACTCTGACTACTCAACTGGCTCAATGATACCGGCAGCAAGCATTTTATCTAGCTCTTCCTTGACCTTTTTCTTGTATTTGGGATTCAGTCGGTATGGCCGCTGCTTGATGGGGCGCGCCTCAGGTTTTAGAGTGATATGCATAATACCGAGGTCCCCGGTGATGCCCTTGAGCTCAGAGAACTTCGTCGAAAATAGGTCCTGACATTCCGTGAGTAATTCTGTGATATTGCCTATAGTCCACTCATCCCAATAGTCCCCAATCTTAGCTAGCTTAGGGTGTTCCTCCGTCCCAATATTAACATCACGTAGATTAAGAGGCTGTGTTACATCAAGATTTTGTAGTGATGGCCCCATAACAGCGCATTCTCCTTCAGATTCTGGGATGAAAATGTTTCGAGGATTATCCTCATCCTCATCAATCACCAAGCTCCGACAATTGGCTATGTCATGCATCTGCGTGTCCCATTTCGGGACCGTTGGGGCGGCACGGTGGGGAGTATTCTTAAAGACAAATGCATTAATGTCCTGCAGAGATTCGTCGAGCATCTCTGTTCCTCCAATCAATCCAAATTTCCCGACAAAGTCCTCCTTTAGTGTTTCCCAGTGGCGGGTGCGTTGGTGCAATTTCGCATCTAAGTACCAAGCGGCTGGGATAGGACCCAAGGCATGAACAAATAGATGGACCCATTCTTCTGTAGTTCGGTCGGACCACTTGGTCATCCAAACACGCAGATGTGTGCGGGTATCCCCGGGTCCGAGGAACACCCTAGTGCGTATGTCAGTTGGAGGAGCGAACCGTAGAAGCATCCTTTCCCAACATGTTTCCCAATCCATGAACACTTTATTGTGGGTGTCCCACCAACGTGCAAGTGTCACGCACATAGCCAGATTAAGGGCCCAGAGTCGTCATTCTCTTGGCACCCTAGATTCTAGTGTCCTTAGGAATTCCTGAACACTACCAGCCTCATTAAAGTGGGTTAGATCTCTTACCTCTGAGGAAATGCAGTAGAGGGTTCTTGCGACTCGGGGGAAGCGTAGTGCCGACACCTCGTGTAACTGATTCTGCCAACTTTACAATTCCTCATTAGCATCAGAAAAACATTCACTATCCCTCCAGAATATCCTATCTGTTGCGGTTTTACTCCTATATTCATCCTGCGCAGTCAATCTGTAAATGTGGTCTAGTTCCTCCCGTTCGTAGGCCGGTTCCGTATACCGCATGCCTTCTGCTGGATCTAATGGTACTATTACGCATGTACCATTGTTTTCGAACACCATGCTATGCTTTTTGAGATTGATGACACCCCCCATGTCTATAGCCCAGTCTAGCCCGAGTAGTGCAGGGTACGGATCCGCATCTTCCACGATTTCAATGACCTCAAAGTCAGATAGGACTTTTACTCCCGCGATATCTACCATGACTCTTAGAAACCGTCCTAGCGGTATGATCTTCTATTGATTCACCATGCACAGCTGGATAGTGGAACATTCCAACTTAGGTTCACCCATTCGTTGCCATGTCTTCTTTGGTAGTACATTCGCATTCGACCCCAAATCGAGAATAACTTGGTCCATCTCGTAGGCGCCAATCTGCGCAGTCAGCCGCATTTCTCATCTGGTGTGTTTCTTGTAGCCATATAGCCGGTTGACACATCAGGCCTCAGGGATTGTGTTGGGCCGGGCTGCGTAGCTATGCAGTAATACTTGAAGATTTTCTACAGTTGGTTGGTTATGTAGTAGTTTCAAGCATGTCGTTAGAAGGGGCTCAACTCCTTCCTCTATCTGAGGTTACGTTGGCAGCTGCGTGGGGGCTGTCAGTGGTGTTTGTTCTTTGAAATGTACTCCTTCACGGGAGGCAAGCTCCTCTTTTTCTCCCTAGGTGACCAGCCCGCTGTGTAGCTCAGTTTTAACCCTTTGCACATTCTGCGTAGGGGTGGGCTGCTTGTCCTACATCTTGGCTATTAAAATTGGGAAATCTTCAATCTCATGGTCCAGCTACCGGAAATATTTGTAGGATTTCCTGGTGGGATTTGGATAGTCCCTTGCGAAGTGCCCTATTTCTCCGCAATTATAGCAGATCAGCTGCCCCCGACCCCATCCTGTGCTCCCTCCCCGACCTCCCCTACCCCTTGCGGGGGAGCCACCAAAAGTCGCGGGGGATCTCGGTGATGCGGGATTTGACTGTACCCTATAGAGGTTTCCCTGATCTACCAATAGCTCATATGTGTGAAAATTATGCTCATCGTTCCCTACTGATCGGCAGAACCTGCACCATTGTTGCTTCAGATCACCCATACTTAGCCGGGGGCACTGGGCCGTATCATGTAGTCCCGCTACCCGACAGTCATCACACCAGAGCGCAGGTCCGTCGGATCCGGGGCGTAGCAGATTAGGTCCCCCTGCCTGTAGGTAATTCGCCAATAGGGGACACTGGTCCTTAGTATGACCAGACACCCGACATCGTATGCACCAAAGGTCTTCGCTAACTCCTTTTCCCTGTTTCATCCAAAAGCTCTGTATTTCCATGTGCATGGCTCCGAGATGCTCTTGAATCTGCTGTACTCCCCCCAACATGTCGCCCTGGGGCAGGGCTTCGAGCTTCATAGCGGTTTCCAGGGATTTTTCCTACGACTCAAAGGTTTTCTGGACCATTGGTATGCATAAGTGAGGTAGCAACATGGCGATGAACCATTCCATGTGTTGTATGTTTTCATACTTGAACCCCCCTTCCCTAATTTCTTTCTTCAATCACTGATCGGCCTCCCATACCGACTCAGACATACCTTACTTGAACTCTTTTACTTTGGCTACCAACTGAGAGTATGACTTTGGCTTCCGGAACTGTTGTTTTAGGGCATCCTTAATATTTTGAAGGGATGTGCTTCCGTTTTGAGATATGTACCGCATATAGCAATCCAGTGCTCTATCTTCAAAGGCCAAGGACAACTGTGCTTTTTTCATAGTATCGCTCACCACCCCATGTACCGTCCATACCGAGTCGACCACGAACCAAAAACGATCCATATCTTCATCGGTCACACCTTTAAAGGTAGGTAACTTCAAGTGTACTGCCATGTCTCCTTCTAACAAGGCTCTGGTTGAGGGCTTACCCTCCTACGAGCCTGACGACCCTTGCGTCGTTGCTCTCCTTGGCTGGCTATAGACATAGTGATTCTTTTTTGGACTGGTTTGATAATACCTACTGCTCCGTTTTGTACTCTCCAGAGTAGTGCTCATTCACGTTTGCGTCAGATCTTCAGTATTTGCTTGTCAGTACCAAATCACTTCCTCAGACTTCTTTCGAGTCCCGGAAATGGAACCATTTGTTGGCTCGAGGGGTCCTGACCCAGGTTCAGTGTGCAAGGTTTGCCAACAAACCCCTATACTACTGGCCCTTTCGGCAGTGACCCGCTTGCGCAGGTCAAAGTCTCACCCGAAGTAGTATGGGTGGGTGTTGGAACCAGGTTTCTGCACCTTGAGAAAGGATGGGTAAAGCAAGTAGAGCTTCACTAGGTCCTATAATCCCTAATTACCTTGTTCTGCGCAGGGTTAATTAAGTCTCTATTCGCATCCACGTGCACTAGATCTATAGTTATATGCTTGTTATTATATCAACACATCAATACATAAACATAACATAACAGATCTAGATCTAAGAACACAGTATACATATCTTTCGTAGCTTAAGGACAGAAACCGCACAATACAACAATTATCAGTAATTCACATAACAATACTCATAGATTTAGTTCTCTAACAATCTTTCGCATTCATTCTTTCATCAATTCTTCCTTACAATTCCCTTCCCAACCTGCGCACGCAGCAGCAGGGTTCGCACACAGCTGGACTTGGATCTTTGCGCACACAGCCAGCAGGAGTCCGTTCACCAAAACCCAAACAGATAGCTTAAATCACAATTCGCATCAATAGCTCCTCATTTCTTATCCTTTACAATACAAAATGCATCTCTATTTATAATAATCTAGTCTTGACTTTCCTATGGTTCACAACCCATGGTTTTCGGACCCCTAGTTTACCCTTTGACCCATTACAATGAATTCAGGGCTTTGACCCACCCCAAAACCCCTCCGCTAGGCTAAATATAATAAAAAATATTCAAAATGGACCAGTTTCGTAGCTTGTTAGGAGACCCCGTTCCAACAAAAACCACACCAATTCCATTTCCTGAGAAATCAAATTCCACAATAAAGGGTTTTGTGAAGTCTGGCGTTGCTAAGAATGGTGTTTGGAAAATTTCCTCCTTAAGATGTTTAAAGGCCTTAGTTGTTTTCGGAGTCCAAGAAAATGCGTATTTATTCAATAATGATATTAGAGGTGTTGATATTATCCCATGATTATTAACAAAATTGCAATAATACTCGGTTAACCCCAGAAATCCTTGAATATGCTTTATGGTTGTAGGGATTTTCCATTCCTTAATGGATTTAATTTTTTTAGGGTCTACCTTAACACCCTCATGAGATACAGTATGACCCAGCTATTCCACCTCCTGTACTCCAAAGAAACATTTGGAGGCTTTTTCATATAATTGTTTCTCATACAATAGCTTGAGAACCATGCCAACATGTTGAACATGATCCTTCCAAGATTTGTTGTATATTATTATATCATCAAAAAATACTAACAAAAATATTCTAATGAAGGGTTAGAAAATGTAATTCATCAAACCTTGAAATGTGGAAGGTGCATTAGTAAGGCCAAAAGGCATGACCAAAACCCTCATGAGTTTTGAATTCCGTTTTCGGAATGTCTTCAGTCTTCATTCTAATTTGATGATATCCAAAATGTATATCCAACTTGGTGAAGAAAATTTCTTCATGTAATTCATCCAGTAATTCATCAATGATGGGGATGGGAAATTTATCTTTAATAGTGATCTTATTTAGCTTCATATAATCCGAACACATACGCCATGATCCATCCTTCTTGTGCACCAATACTATTGGAGTAGAGAAAGAAATTTGACTAGGTTGAATTATACCAACCTGTTATGGTCAATTTGGGCATCATCCCCCATGACCTAGTCAAAATGGACATCATCCCCAAGACCAATCAAATAGGGTATATCATCCCCATGAACTTCAGTTTCTATATGCCCTAAGAGAAGAACAATTCCTTCATGGCTTCTATTGTGAGATTTCCAAGGTTTGAAGTATACGCTATATCACTTATAGACTCACCAACGCAACCTCTAAAGGGACTAACCGTGTTTCATATGCAACATCCTCCATTCAAGGGTGCACTGCAATGCACTTCACGACATTCAAGAGTGTGTTGGTCACTCGGGAGCGTAATTCTCATTGTTCCGGGAATCTCCACATGGCTAGTGCCTTCTAGAAGAGTCCATATGTGTCAAAATTCAAATCCAAGTTTCCATATAACACCTCTGAACTTGGGAACATGTCTTGCCTATTCTTAGAAAGCCATTCATTGAGAAACTACCATCAGTTTCCCTATAAATTGAGCACAGATCCTAGTGCTAGGGAAGGAAGAATTTTGATAAAGAAATGATGTTGGATTCTCATTTGAGAGAGTGAAAGTATTGATATGATGCCGGTGCGATGTTGGATGTGATGAGGATGGGATGAAGCTGGAGCTGGTGGCAACAAATCGATCATTGGCTGTAACCTCCCCCTTCTACTCTTTAATAAATATTGTTGTTCATTTTCCCATATATGTGTCTCTATATGTTTCTATTTCTTATGCAATGGATTCTTGAATGATATATATATTTCATATATAATCAATTTGATTGATTAATATAGGTAGATATATGTATATTGCATGTGTTTTTTGTTAATTTTTTTATGTTTTCAGGAATCAATCTGGCGTTTTGAGTTGGATTGAGAGTGACAACAAAAGCGAAAGAAGGAGAGGGAGAAGCGCTTGGATCACACATAGGTTCTTCTATCATTCTATGTATCTGCTTATTTTAGAGAAAGTGATAGAAAATTCTTTCCTTTATTATTCTAAGTTCCTAGCACAACACTTAGGGAATTTGATTTATCCGTAGATCACAATTCTGCATAACACAACCTCTAGCATTTCTGCAACCATACGTTCAATCTCACTCTTTTGGGCATACGTATATCTGTAAGGCCCGATGTTTGGAGGAACACTTCCTAGAATCAAGTGAGTAACATGATCATGATTATTAATAGGTGGGAGTCCTTTGGGAGTCTCAAATACCTTGGAATGATTGTCCAAGACTTTTTCAAGATCTGAGAAATAGATGATTTTGATTTTTGAACCTGTAGTGAGCATAATTGGGAAATTACGCCTCATTGTTATTTATTTAGAAGATATTTCATGACATTAGAGTTGATTATCTTTCCTAGCTTCCCTGCGATACCTCATAATTAAGCTTCCTTTCCTTCTGAAAAAAAATTCAAGAAAAGTTCTTCAAAATTAAAAGCTACTGTCCCCTAAGATTGTAACCATTGTACTTCTAGTACAACATCAACACCACCCATTAGGATGGAGAACATTGGAATATTCAATACATATTCACCCATAAAAATTTCTAGTTCCTCCATTTGAAACCATCACTTGACACTATGATGTTGGGTATAGGAAGCAATTCAATTCCTCAGTTACCTTACAATGAATAAAATTATGGGTACTACCCGAATCAATCAACATTGTTACATTTTTCTTCTTGATATGTCTTTCTATATTGAGAGTTTGAAGAGTGGTAATTCCTTCCAATGAATTACAAGATATGGTCGAATTCATTTCTTCTTCCACTAGGGTTGGTTCCTAGTGTATATTCTCTTCTTTTGAAGTTTCTTGTTCCTTTTCTTCCTCCTCTTCACAATATATGTAAAATAATTTCTTCTTAGCACATTTATGACCTTTAGTGTATTTGATATCACAACTGTAGCAAAATAAATTTGCTCTTTTTTCTTCCAATTTTTGTGGTGTCCACCTTGTAGGCTGTGGAATTCTAGGAGTATCAACACTTCCATCTTTATAGTTGTGAGTGATAGGCTTCCTTGTCGCCATAATTTTGCTTTCAAATTTTCTTGCCAACCTGAATGCCTTCTCCAATGAATCAGGTTCCCAAAGGAGAACCTCATGGTGAATGTTATCCTTTAAAGTCCCTATGAAGACATCAATCCCATGTTCCTCTGGAATATTAGTTACCCTTATATTCAATTTTTGGATGTCCTCAATGTGATCCACCATTGAATCCTTTTGTTTGAGATTTATCAATTGGCTAAAGAAGGTGTTTCTCTTTGTAGCCTCATAATGTGCTATCATTTCCTCCGTAAAAATTGACCAAGTGACAATTTATTTACGAGAGAAAATCCATTGATACCATACAAATTTATTGGGTTCTAAATATAAAGTTGCAATACAAACCTTCTGTGTGTTTTGCACATTATGGATATCATAATATTTCTCCATCTGTAGTGTCCATGTTACAAGATCCTTGCCATAAAAATTCCACATATTTGGAATATGGTGGGTCTTCAATCCAATGTTGGTGTTTATGAAATCATGATTAGTGTTTATTTGGTTCTCATCATTAGTTTCCTCCACTACCTTTTTGCCATTAGGAAGCTTTTCTTGTGGCAACTTTGTCAAACCTTCCTTCAAACCTTCCATGTATTTATTCAAATATTCCATGTTGCCTTTTAAACCATGAATTTCACCTTTTAAACCATTCATATCACCTTTTAAACCATTCATTTCACCTTTTAAACCATTCCTGATTTCTCTTTGTGAGAGCGAAATTTGTTTCACTTGGTACCGTAATTTTGATATATCATGCTACACTTCTTCCTCTTCATGTGTCATAGTTGAGTATTCTGAGGATTTAATGGTTATGGAATTATTTTTGGCAGACATTTTAGAATCAAATAATTATATCTATGCTTAATATTCCCTTGGAGTCTGTTATGAAACCAACTCCAAAAATAGAAGAAAAGAGAGATCAACGCCTTAGAAATCAACCACTTCGAGGGGGCAACCTCCAATATATTACATAAATGAAGAATTATTGGATGATACAAATGACCAAAACCTCCTTCTATATATAGGAGCCCATGGGGCTACAATATAATCCTAGCCGACCTAACAATAAGAATGTAAGGGCACAATAATAACAATATTGGGGTTACAAGGGTATAACAATAACAATAAGGGGGCTACACTAATAACAATAAGGGACTAAACTAGTAATATAAGGACCTACCATGCCCCTCTCCTTCAAAAAAGTGTTGTCCTCAATGCTTGAGTAGCTATGGGTGCTTCTGTATAAAATTCTCACCCTCCCATGTAGAATCTTTAGTGGGTAAGTTCTTCCACTTGATGAGATACTCTGAAATTGATCAATTTCGTAGCTGTCGAGTTCTTGTTTCAGTGACCAATTCAGGTTCCAATATGATTTTTCCTTCCTCATCAAGTTCTGGTAATATTGTTTGAACTGGAATATTTTCACCTATAACCTTCTTTAAGCATGAAACATGGAAAACTGGATGCACTCGCGACGAAGAAGGAAGCTCCAATTTGTATGCCATAGTACCAATCTTTTGCAACACCTTGTAAGGAACATAGTACTTTAGAAATAATTTATTATCCTTCTTAGCTTGCTTTAGGGACATTTGTTTATATGGTTGTAGCCATAAAAATACCCAGTCTCCTACATCAAAACTTCTCTCACTGCGATGTTGATCTGCCTGCTGTTTCATTCGATTTTGTGCCAAATTTAGGTTATCCTTTAAGAGTTGGAGAACTTCTTGTTGATGCTCAATGTGATCTTCCACTACTTGAACCTTAGAATTTTCTCTTAAAGATGATGTGATGGATGGTGGATGATATCCATAAAGTGCCATAAATGGGGTCATTTTTGCTAATTTATGGAAGGAAGTGTTATACCACCATTTAGCGAGAGGTAACCACTTGACCCATTATGTTTGTTTATCAGATACAAAAAAACGAAGATATCCTTCCAAAAATTTATTCACCATCTCAGTTTGACCATCAGATTGAGGATGATAAGATGAGCTATGAGCTAATTGAGTACCCAAACAAGAAAATAACTCCGTCCAAAAATTTCCAGTAAAAATGGGATCTTTGTCGCTCACAATAATCTTTGGGTTTCGATGTAGCTTTTGAATTGTGTCCATAAATGTAGTAGCAACTATACTTAATTTAAATGGATGAGATAATGCACAAAAGTGTGCATACTTGGTAAGTCTATCAACTACCACCATGATGAAAATCTTTCCTTCGAAATTAGGTAAACCTGTGATAAAATCCATTGAAATCTCCTCCCAACATTGACTTGGAATGGATAAAGGTTGTAGAAGACCCAGGGTCTTAATTGTCTCAACTTTATTTTGTTGGCAAGCCAAACATTCCGCCACAAACTTTTGAATATCAGATTTAAGGCCATCGCAAAAAAAATCTTTCTTCACCCTGTGGTAGGTTTTTAAAATCCTAAAAGTGTGCAATTCCAAAAGAATCTTTTGTTTTATTTGGGGATTCTTACAAAGATATAAGCGATATTTGTACCATAAGGAATCATTTTTCCAACGAAATGTATTAGATGTACTAGGATCTTGCTGCAACTTTTGAATGAGTGTCCACACTTCTTTGTCCTTCTTCCATTAATCCCTTGCTTCGGTTATCCAATCTAGTTGGATAATAGAAATGGCACAAAGCTATGCTTCCACCTCTTCCTTTTTTCTAGAGAGTGCATCTACAACAACATTTATCTTCCCTTTTTTGTAGATTATTTCGAAGCCATAACCCAAAATCCTTGTGACCCATTTTTGTTGCTCTTCGAAACATAGTCTTTGTTCCAAAAAGTGTTTAAGACTATCATGATTAGTTTTTACCTTGAAGTGTCTTCCCATTAGGTAAGGTCGCCATTTCTTTAGTGCATGTAGTATTGCAAACATTTCCTTCTCATAAATAGCTTTTTGTAAATACTTTCCTTTGATTGGATGACTTTCAAAATCAATGGGTCTTCCTTCTTGCATTAAAACAACACCAATTCCATTTCTTGCGACATAACATTCCATAATAAAGGTTTTTGTGAAGTCTGGCGTAGCTAAGATAGGTGCTAGGCACATTGGCTCTTTAAGATGTTCAAAGGCCTTAGTTGCTTAAGGAGTCCAAGAAAATGCACATTTCTTCAATAGTGTTGTTAGCGGTGCTGCTATTCTCCCATAATTCTTAACAAAATTGCGATAATACCCTGTTAACCCGAGAAATCCTCGCAACTGCTTTATGGTTGTGGGGACTTTCCATTCCTTAATGGCTTTAATTTTCTTAGGGTCTACCTTAGCACCCTCGTGAGATACAATATGACCCAGATATTCCACCTCTTGTACTCCAAAGAAACATTTGGATGTTTTCTCATATAATTGTTTCTCCTGCAATAGTTTGAGTACCCTGTCAACATGTTGAACATGATCCTTCCAAGACCTGCTGTAGATTAGTATATCATCAAAAAATAATAGCACAAATTTTCTAAGGAAGGGTTTGAAAATGGAATTCATCAACCCTTGAAATGTAGAAGGTGCATTGGTAAGGACAAAAGGCATGACCAAAAATTCATAATGACCCTCATGAGTTCTAAATGTTGTTTTTGGAATATCTTCAGTCTTCATTCTAATTTGATGATATCCTGAACAAAGATCCAACTTGGTAAAATAAATTTCTCCATGTAATTCATCCAATAATTAATCAATCACAGGAATGGGAAATTTATCTTTAATTGTGAGCTTATTGAGCTCCCTATAATCTGGACACATGCGCCATGATCCATCCTTCTTATGCACCAATAATACTGGAGTAGAGAAAGAACTTTGACTAGTTTGAATTATACCAGCCTCTAACATTTTTGAAATCATACATTCAATTTTTCTATTTTGGACATAAGGATATCTATAAGGCCTAATGTTTGGAGGAACACTTCCTGGAATCAAATGAATAGCATGATTATGATCACAAATAGGTGGGAGTCCTTTGGGAGTTTCAAACACCTTGGAATGATTGTCCAAGACTTTTTGGAGATCTGCAGAAATAGATGATTTTGATGTTGGAGCTTCTAGTGAGCATAATTGTGCAATTATGCCTCGTTGTTCTTTCTTCAAAAGCTTTTTCATGGCATTAGAGCTTATTATCTTTCCCGAATTCCCTATGATACCCTGTAATTTGACTTCCTTTCCTTCTGAAAAAAAATTCAAGAAAAGTTCTTGAAAATTAAAAGCTACCATCCCCAAAGATTGTAACCATTGTACTCCTAGTACAACATCAACACCTCCCATTGGAATGGAAAGCATTGAACTATTCAATACATATTCCCCCATGGTTAGCTTGACATTATGGCATTTTCCAGAGCAATTTATAGTTCTTCCATTTGCAACCATCACTTGACATTCTGGTGTTGGGTATAGGAAACAATTCAATTCCTTGGCTACCTTACAATGAATAAAATTATGGGTACTACCCGAATCAATCATCACTATTACCTTTTTCTTCTCGATATGTCCTTCTATCTTGAGAGTTTGAGGAGTGGTAATTCCTGCCAATGCATTACACTATATGGTCGGACTCATTTCTTCCTCTTCTAGGGCTGGTTCCTAGTGTATATCCTCTTCTTTTGAAGATTCTTGTTCATTTTCTTCTTCCTCTTCGCAATCTATGTAAAATAATTTATTCTCAACACACTTATGACCTTTAGTGTATTTTCTATCACAACTATAGCAAAGCCCTTTTGTTATTTTTTCTTCCAATTTTTGTGGTGTCAACCTTGTAGGTTGTGGAAGTCTAGGAGTAGCAACACTTCCATATTTATATATGTGAGTGGTAGGATTCCTTGTCACCATAGTTTTACATTCAATTTTTCTTGCCAATCTGAATGCATTTTCCAGTGAATCAGGTTCCCAAACATGAACTCCATGTTGGATGTTATCCTTTAAACTCCTTATGAAGACATCAATCCTATGTTCCTCTGGAATATCAGTACCCTTATATTCAATTTTTGGAAGTCCTCAATGCGCTCCACCACTGAACCCTTTTGTTAGAGATTTATCAATTGGCTAAAGAAGGTTTTGCTCTTTTTATCCTCATAATGTGCTATCATTTCCTCCGTTAAAATTGGCCAAGTGACAATATTTTTACAGGAGCAAAGCCATCGATACCATACAAATGTATTTTGTTCTAAATGTAAAGTTGCAATATGTAAATTTTGTGTGTTTTTCACATTATTGAGATCAAAATATTGCTCCATCTGTAGTATCCATGTTATGGGATCCTTTCCATCAAACTTCCTCATATCCATCTTTGGAATATGGTGGTTCTTCAATCCAACATTAGAGTTTATGAAATCACGGTTAACATTTATTTTGTTCTCATCATGAGTTTCCTCTACTATATTTCCGCCATTAGGAATCATTTCTTGTATTAACCTTTTCATCAAACCTTCCATGTTTGCTTTTAGATCATTATTCATGTCTTCCATGTTGTCTTTCATTTTTTCATCGATCTTAGCTTCCATGTCATCCATCTTAGCTTCCATGCCATCCATCTTAGCTTCCATGCCATTCTTAAAACCATCCATATTAACTTCCACGCCTTTCTTCAAACCATCCATATTAGCTTCCACGCCTTTCTTCAAAACTTCCATTTAATTTTTTGTTGCTCTTTGCGAGAGCGAAATTTGGTGCACTTGCTCTTGTAATTTTGACATGTCATGTAGCGCTTCTTCCTCTTCATGAGTCATAGTAGAGCCTTCTGAAGGCTTAATGGGTGTTGAATTATTTTTAGGTGGAATTTTAGAACCAAATACTAGTATCTATGCTTCAATATGCTCTTGGAATCACTTCAAACTGATGTTTCACACAGGACTTATGAAATTCGGAAAAAAATAAAATAAAAAAAATTACACACCTTTTTCTTTCTTTTGCAGATCTCGATACTAAAACATAATTATCTCTGTGATTTCGGATCTTAAATAGTTTAAATTCATCCGTGAAGTAGCCCTTTGAATCTTGTTTCGAATGCCACAGGTCTAACCTGATTTGGATTCTTCAAGGCAAAGTTATGTCCAATCTCCCACGGTGACCTAATTATGGACTGGTTTAGTAGAGCGAAGTTGTATGACTTGCCATGTGTCACTGTTTCCTCCTTTGGCCCTGAAATTGATATAATGAAAACTACAGTCCATTTGATTAAGGCCACTTTTTACAGAATTCAAATCCAATGCTCAGAGAGAGAGTTATGACATTTTTCCCACAGTCACCTCTTTGAGATGAAATTCAGGAGCCTGAAACAATCCTAACTTCCATAGATCATATCTCCAAAAATATTGTGAACCAATATCTGAAATTTTTATCGGAGGTTCCTCAGGATTTCAATTTTTCACTGTAAACATTTCAGCTTCTAAAACATTTTATAAAAAAATTTATAGTGAAAATACCACGATGACCTGTTTTAGTTGAAATTTGGGAGCTTGAAAAATCCCTAACTTCTCTAGATCATATCTCCAAAAATATTTGTTGACCTAACAATAATAATGTAAGGGCACAATAATAAAAATATTGGGGTTACAGCGGTACAAAAATAACAATAAGGGGGCTACACTAATAACAAGAAGGGGCTAAACTAGTAATATAGGGACCTAACAAAATCACTTCAAATTACTTTTTCAAAAAAATGTTATGCAATTTTAAAAAACAAATACACACCTTTTTCTTGATTTTTATGAGGTCAATATTAAGCATAATTTATATCTGTGATTTTGGATCTTCAAGATCTGAAATTTTCTCTTGTAGTGGCCCTCTGAGTCTTCTTTCCAATGCAACAAGTCTGACCTTATTTGGATTGTTCAAGTCAAAGTTATGCCCGATCTCCCACAATGACCTAAGTATGGGATGGTTCAGTTGAGAAAACTTGTACGGCATGGAAAATGTCACTCTTTCGACCTTCGGCTCTAAAATAGATAAACAAGAAAATAAAGTCTGTGCAATTTCATCCACTTTTTACAAACTTCCAATCCAATGCCTGAAACGAAAGTTATGATGAATTTCCCTCGGTCATATGTTTAATATGAAATTATAGAGCTTGGAAAAACCCTAACTTCCACAGATCATATCTTTGAAAATATTGTGAAACAAGGTCTAAAATGTCTACATGAATTTCATCAAGATTTCGGCTCCACGTGGTAAAAATTTCAGCTTCGGAATCCTCATAGGAAAAATCTTATAGCAAAAATTCCAAGATAGCTTGTTTGCAGCAACGAAACCCTAGAATCCAAAGCTATGATACCAAATGTTACAAAACAAGCTCACAAAATAGAAGAAAATATAGATAAACGTCTTATAAATCAGCCTCTCCGAGGGGGAAACCTACTTTACATAACATAAATGAGTAATTCTTGGATGAAACAAATGACATAACCTCCTTTCTATATATAGGGTTCCAAGGGGTCATAATATCATCCTAATTGACATAACAATAACAATGTAAGGGCACAAAAATAACAATAGTGGGTTTCTATGGGGCACAATAATAATAATATAGGGACTACATGGCCAAAACAATAATAATAATGGGGCTACACTAACAATAATATTAAGGGGATACAATAGTATTATAGGGACCTAACATCTAATATTAGCATCTAATATTATAATATTATAGGGACCTAACATCTACCTTTAAATTTCTTCCCAAAGTAGTTTCATACTTTGACCCCCTCTTCATCCAAGTGGAAATTTAAACATGCTAGATAATTCTTGCTTTTATGGGCCATGTAAACTTTTACAACGGCAAATAAAAATATGCATACATATCCCTAGAAATTCTTAATTTCTAGGGAAAAAACAATAACTTTTTAGGAAAAAATAAAATAATATTAGATGGCTTGACATACCTTGAGAATCCTTCCAAATGTTGAGAATAAGAAGAACTCCAAAAAACCAAAAAAATATATTTCTAGCATCCCTCAAGAATGTGAAATGGCCCCTTTAATATCCCCCAAAAACAACTCAAAAACAACCCATGATCTTTGTTGAAAATGTAGCAAGAAATGCCTAATTTATTTTTCCCTTGAATTAAATTAGGAGAAAATCAAAATTCCACATCACAAGACAACTTGAATGAGTTAAATGAGTTGTTGTCACTCAGTTAGCTTAGTTAATTTTAGTCGAGGGATTAACTTGAGTTGTGTATAATGATTCCTAAATTTTAGGAGTCTAGGTTGAGTTAATTTAAGTTGTAACAATTTAATTTAGTTAAATTGAGTTGAGGTCAGTTAAACTAGTTCCAACTATTGGAGGAACTAGTGGGATGTCTAGCAGTGGGGTGTAACTTCAATGTTTAACCAGTTAAGTGATAAATTAGCCTAAATTATCTCATGCATGCATGAAATTTGAGTTACCTAGTTGAGATTGGAGTTCAAGGGCAGTGTACTATCAGTTGTAGAATTTTCCAAATTGTACAGGAGGTGCATCCAGTTAAATAAGGGCCTAATCGAATTGCACAATTATCAATGATAAATTTCCCTAATTAATAGGGGTTAATTCCTGATCAAACAACACAAGGAAATAAGAGATTGGAGGCTAGGAAACTTGGCTAAGTGTTTTCCAAAGTCAACCAGTAAAGCAGAGGATAGAAGATACTTGTGGAGGTTGTGCTCAAGCTTGAGAAATCATATTGTATTCATCTAGACTCTTTGATTAATGAAATACAGATAGGAAGGGGTTTTGAGCAGTTTCTTTCCCCTAGATAAATATTTGTGCATGTGTTTTAAATCATGATGCATGTTTTTGATATCTTTTCTCGATCATGAATTTTCTTCTGCATATGAGAAGAGTAGATTTTACTCTTATGTTTTCGTACATTAAATGATCAGTTTCGAATCTACAATTAATTTCTACATGGTATTAGAGCAAGATTCATAGAAGAGTAGTGAATTCAATGTTGTATTTACAGGAGGATTGAATTTTCAGGATCATTTCTTCAGAGCTAGCAGTATAGAGTTCTATGGTCTAAGGCTTGAGTATGCCCTTGAGGGTAGCTCAAATTATATTTCTTGGAAGGAATACATGGAGGCAGTCATGGAAGATAACGGGTTGAAGGAATTCATTGATAATGATAATTCTAAGACCGACAACAACTAATGCTCAAAATATAGAATATTGGAAGAAGAGTGTAGCTAAGTCGAAGAGGATGATATTGGAGGGAGTATGATACCATATGGTGTCTAATCTACATGGGAAAGAAATTCCATATGCAATGTGGAAAGCATTATTTTATTTTTATTTATTTATTTTGTTAAATTTTTAAATTTTTTTTTCCCGAAACATTAGTGACCACAGGAAGCTGACACTCAAGGACAAGCTTCAGAATATCAAGATACAAAAGGGCGACACAATACCAACATGTAAGGTTCACACAATGTCGTGATGAACTTGGGAGTGTGGTTGTTACTGTTTTAGAATATGATCAGGTAAGCCTAGCACTTCTAGGCCTTCCCAAGATTTGGCACAACTACAAGGATTTGGTAAATGGAAGGGGGAAGCTACCAAACAAGGAAATATTATGGTATGCCTTGGTATAGGAGGAGTTCAGGTGGAACACCAACGACGGGACCTCATCCAAGGGTGAGGAAGAAGAAAAACGTGTCTTGGATGGAAAGGAAAAGAAAAGGAAATGGAAGAAATCCCAATCCAAAGGAGATACCCATCAAGGGGGAAAGAAGAAATAATTTTCCAAAATCAAGTGCTTTCACTATCATGAACTGCGACATTACACCATGAAGTGTACACACAAGAAGGAAGGAAAGAAACCCTTAGGAGGAGCGACAGGAGAAGCTCTAGCTTCAAAATTCGAGCTTGATTTTACCCTCATTGCATGCATGGAAAACACAATGATGGGTAGTCTGTAGTATCTGGATAGTGGTGCCTCATTCCATATGATGGGAAACCAAGAATTTTTCAGTGACTTGGAGGAGAAATACCTCCAGATGCACATCGATATGGGAATTATGG
The DNA here is from genome assembly GCA_034641835.2 of Pinus albicaulis. NCBI lineage: Eukaryota > Viridiplantae > Streptophyta > Pinopsida > Pinales > Pinaceae > Pinus > Pinus albicaulis. The sequence goes on along the minus strand of CM076576.1, from coordinate 540,676,741 downwards.
GAGGTTTAACACGACTAGTATTGGTATAGTTACTTTTCAGAGGGATTTTGGGTCCCCTCTCAGGATCAAGGATGTGATGTTTTTTCCGGGTCTGAAGAAGAATCTGATTTCTATTGTGGCATTGAAAGACCGTGGATATGATATGATATTTAGCAAAGGAAGGGAATTTATAAGGCACATCACCATGGGACAAGTGAAGGAGATTGAGGTTGAAGTGAAGAACCTCTACAGGTTGGATGTGGAAGATTGTGCTTCTTTGAGCACAAAGGAAGAGAAGGTGTAGAGCCGAGATGTCAGTGAATTATGCCCTAGAAGACTTTTCCATTTTCACCATGGAGCTTTGAATATCATGCAACATATCACCACAAGACTCCCCAATGGAGCACTAGAGAAGGATAATACATGCAAAGGGTGTACCTTGGGGAAGTACACAAAACCCACCTTCAATGATCGAGATAGAAGGGTGCATGCAATTCTTGACCACATCCTCCATGACCAAGCACATGTATTATGTTATATTTGTAGATGATTTATCATGTAAGTGTTGGATTTTATTCATGCAGAAGAAATACCATACATTCTCCAAATTTTTTAAATTTACTGCAGTTGTTGAGAAAGAAACTGACATGAAAGTGAAGGCTCTCAGGAGAAGTAACGGTGGTGAATAGTGTTGAATGAGTTTAAAAATTTGTGTGAAAAGGAAGGTATTCAACAAGAGTCAACAACACCCCATAACCCACGACATAATGGGGTGGATAAGAGGAAGAACACAAATATTGTAGGAGATACATGAGCGATGTTGCATGATCAGGGCCTACCTATGCACTTATGGGAAAAAGCATGAAACAAAACGATATATGTGTAGAACAAGAATCATCATCGGATTCTTAGGATGGGTACACCAGAAGAAGATTTTTCAAGGAAGAAACCAGATGTGTCACACTTCAAGATCTTTGGATCATCATTTTACTGTCATGTTTCCAAGGAATCAAGGGAAAACTTAGAGTCGACAGTAGAGTTGGGAATATTTTTGGGGTACACTGATACACCTCACAATCATCGGGTCTACCTTCCATCTCGTAGGATGACAGTTGTTTGTAGATATGTGAAGTTTTATGAGGAGAAGGAACTGAGGTGTTCCCTTGAGAGGGAGCTTCAATTGCATTTAGATGAGGGGCTTTTGGCTCCAAAGGAATAACCTTAGAATGTCTTGGAGTAGCCACAAGTAGAGGAGAAAAGAGTGGAGATACACACTCATGCTGAGACATCTAGAGAAGGAAGGAAGCACACCAAGGAAGCTAAAAAATCATTACATGATGCTAGAGAGAATGTGGGAGCACCCACATCACAACATAGCAAGAGGAGGTCATTGGATCAGTACATATGATACATGGCTTTGATGAGTAATCTAGTAGAGATAGAACCATCCTCATCCGAGGAAAATATGCAAAAACCAGTGCAGGTTGATGCCATGGTAGAGAAATATTATTCCATAGTCAGAAAAAATGTTTGGGAAGTGGTCCCAATACCAAAGGACAATTTAGTGGCGGGCTCAAGATGGATCTACATGGTGAAGCAAGCATCAGATGAAAGCATCGATAAAAACAAGGCCATATTTGTGTCCAAGGGGTTCTCTCAGGTGGAGGGAATTGAATATGAGGAGACCTTTTCTCCAGTATCAAGGTACTCTTCTATAAGGTCAATTATAACACTTGTCACGTAGATGGGATGGAAGATCCATCAGATTGATGTGAGGACAATATTCCTCAATAGAGTGATTGAGGAGGAGGTGTACATTGAACAATCAAAAATATTTGAGACCTTCGACAGAGTGTCACATGTGTGCAGGCTCAATGAGAGTTGTATGGATTGAAACAAGCACCCCATGTTTGTTAAACCATGATCGACAACTATTTCACTAGGTTTTTCTTCACCAAAAGTGAAGCAGATGCAAACCTTTACCATATTTTTGTTGAAGGTAAATTGTTAATTATAATATTATATGTCGATGATTTGATTTTAACCGGTAGTTACACCAATTTTTGGTCATCTAACCATTTACAATTAGATGGATTGAAGTACACCATGTAAGACTAATTTTACCATAGTAAAATTGCTTTCACTATAAGAAATAATTTAATAAACCATATTTTATTAAGTTATTTCTGGTTCAAAGAGGAAACCCCATGAGGAATAATTGAATAAATCTTTATTTATTTGGTTTTCCTCTAGGAATAATTAATTAAACCATTGTTTAAATAATATTCCTAGTCATATTTAACCCAATTAATGAAAAATAATTAGATAAATCATTATTTACCTTATTATTCTCTAGGAATAATTAATTAAATCATTATTTAATTAATATTCCTTGTTAAATTTGACTAAATCATTTAGGAATAATAAAATAAATCATTATTTGTTAAATTATTCCTTAACCCCATTCTTGAAATGATAAATAAATTATTTATTTGTTTATTATTTCCAAATAAATGGATTTAGCCAATTTAAATTCCTTTTCACTCCAACAAAATATAATAGAATATTCCACGCAGTTAGATCTAGATCTTGGTTAATAATATTTTATTATGCACCATTATCAAGGATAACTCAATATTTTGTTATAAATAGGATGGTTTTCCATCCATTATTTACCTTTTATCCTTTTATCATGGCCATACTTTGATCCTTTTGTCATAGTCATACTTTGATCGCTTTTATTATTATTATTTGTTTCTCGAGCTCCCATAGAGTTCAACACGTCTTGGGTTTTCTACACCATTGACAGAGAGAAAATTTTGGATCTGAAGCATTGGGGACAACCAAGAACCCATCCCATTGAGGGGGATTGGTTAATACATATACAATTATTTATATATTTTGTCTTGTCCATTGGATATTTGGAGAAATGCTTATTTCATTTTACTATTTAGCTAATTTTACTGCATAGATCTAGGTTTTTGTTGCATTTTTTTCAAATATCTATTGCAGATCTAAGGAAATTAGAAAGCCATATTTATTGTGAGGTCTATTTGTCATGTGCAGCTAAAGTGATCTATTTTCGTACTCTTGCGTTAAGAATTCATTCTAACAATTGGCGACTCCATTGGGTTTTATTCAGATTCCAGCATGACCGACTGATTTAGTAACTAGGGTTTTTCCTTAGCTATTTTTAGTCTCTTAATGTTGTTTTTAAAATTTTTATGCCCTAAAATAGTAAAAATTCTAACTTCCAGGTGTTTCTGGGTGTTTTCCGTAGGTAACAAGTATCAATCATGCCAGAGATGATAATTTTTTCTGCAACCTGCTGCCCGAGGATATCAGAACTGCAACTTGCAAATTTCAGCCCAAAATATGTGATTTCAAGCTCAGGTCGCACCTGTGGGGGAAGAAACTACGATTTCAATAGCTAACAGGTCAGTACCTGCGAGTTGCAATGTTTTGCAGGACTTTTTCTCTGATTGTTAGGGTTTGCCGTAAGCACTATTCAAGGTTGTATGACCTCTGTCTTAACCCATATTAGGCCTGTATAAGCTCATTTTGTCTCGTTTAAGTAGGACCAAACCCTTTAGGTCTTCAGTATGCTTCCACCTTTTTAGAAGGGGTTTAGTTGAGTAGTTAGTTTGAGATTTTGCAGCGCTTTCAGCCATTTTTTAGGGTCTTATCTATCATTCTTTCAGATCCTTTTAGATCATTTATTATTCCATCCAAAACCCTCCCTTGAGTTTTGTTTGGTATCTCCCTTAGGGTTCCCCTTGTTTCCCTTAGGGTTTTAGCCTTTCGCCTCCCATTTTGCAGCAGTTTTCCCTCTGGTTTCTTTTTGTTTTATGCACCTTTTATAGCAGATCTGAATCATTAAATACCTGTCCCTTAGACCTTAGATGTTTTGGTCGTCTTGTGTGTTTTGAGTCAATTTCACCCGCCGCTTAGAATAGTTATTTGGGAAGCCTTATTTTGGGTTGAATTTATGTATCTTTAGCTATTTATTTTACTGTCATTTTAATTTTATTTACAATTATTCGGAAACATTTTATTTTTCTTTATATACAACAGTCTGGGATTAATAAAAATTAACACACGGATTGCAAACATGCACACCTAAAGTGAAGAGTGCTTGTTTGACACTTCCAAGCCAAGACATAAACATCGTAATTAATTTATCTTCCCATATAAGCCATTGTTTATCACTCTTCCATCTTTTTGGGTTATCTGTTTCTTGCTATCATTGTGCCCCCAAGGCACTTATCCCAGAGACTCCTATGCCTTCATCCTTAGTTCTGTTAGGAAGACTTACTCCAAACCATAGAGTCTGAGTTAGTCCTTCGCCGAGTCCCCATATTGACTCCGATTCTGGTACATTACGTCCTCCCTCCGATTATTAACCTGGATATCCTCCACCTCATTTAGTCAACATGTCAGGCACCAATGTAGGTGTTGGTCCTCAAGATGGTGGTAGCCCTGACCCTCATTCTGGAGCTACTACAAGTGGAACCACTACTAGAACCATACCGACTACTCCTTTGCTACCTTTTATGGCAGGATTAAGCCTTCTTGATTTCAGCTAGTTAATTAACGACCCTATACTCCACAATCCAGGTTGACCTTTTCTGCCAACTAAGGTTCCTTCAGACATCGCTAAGTTCGAAGGAAACATTGGAGAGGACCCTACTAATCACGTACACTCCATTCACATGTGGTGTTTGTCCAATTCTATCATTGATGAATCTATCCATATTCGGTTATTCCAACGTACGATCACTGGAGAAGCTGCAAAGTGGTATGTAAACCAGAATGTTGCCTCACATTCCACTTTTGCGACTCTTTCTAAAGAGTTTCTTTCCGATTTCCAACTACCTCTCCGATATGATACCGACATTGAGTTATTGACCACATTCTGTTAAACTTCTGCCATCTTCCTTTCTTACGATGTCAAAGAATGGCGTAGAAGGAGGATCTTATATCAAGCTCCTACATTCGACGACCATGTCTATATGGATTGGTTTCTCAGAACACGTTTTCCTTCTATTGGTAAAGATTTCGTGTCTCATTTTCCTCAGACCGAGAAAGAAGCTCTCCAAGTCGCATTTAAATATAACTTGATCTACACCCAATCTAGCTATGTTTATACCATTTTACCAGATCTTCCTGGACCTGGTGGTGCCAACGCACCGGGGGAATATCACACCATCGACGGTATCATTGGATCTATTTCAAATTTGTATACTCATCCTCCCATGGGTTATGGTTTCCCTCTGGGAGGGGCTAGCTCCTCTAACACTTTTCCCCCTCTTGGCAGCATGTATCCAGGACAAAGCACACCTTACACATTTTACCCATTACATTAACTGATGCAAGGGCCAAATTTTTCTCAACCTATTTACCCTAATTTTGCTCAACCTACTTTCTATCCTTACCCATAGCCCGATGCTCCAACCTCTATGGCAACAACACCCCAGCCTCTCGTGCCTTCTCAACCTCTGCCACAGCAACCACCTCCCCCTAAGAGTGAGGTGTACATACAACAGAGTGTGACTAATCCTCCTAATTCCAAGAAAAAGAGGAAAGGAAACCAAAATAAACCAATACAAGGTAATCAAGGGCACTAAGGTAACCAACCAAACGCACCCCAAGGGAACCAACCTGTTATCACTAATTTTTTTTTTTTTTCAAACATGGCATGTCAACTCTATTTTGATCATGATCTAAATAGTTTTGAATGTCATTTTAGCATGGTTAAGGGTATGTCATAGTTTTAGAGGTTTAGTGTTCACCATCAAAATTAAAATAAGGTCTTTTTAGGTCCATTCCATAGTAAAAAAGTTCACATTTTTCATTTAAGGGTCAGCTAAGTAAGTTTTGGGTCGATTTATGAAATTAGCCACAAATCCACAGTTTCGTAGTGCTGTTAGTTCAAAAAGTGAGTTTTGCACTACGAAAGCAGTAGTTTGCGTTATGAAAGCGATACTGCTTTCGTAATGCAAAGTGCGAAAATTACACTGTGAGCGCTACAAAAGCGTGGTTTCTTAGCTTTCGTGTCAAATAAGCTGGGATTTGTCAGTTTCAGTTGGAGAATGACATGATAGTGGTATGGTGAGTCAGTTAGTTACCAGATTCGATGTACTTACCTGTACTTCAGTCATCATAGTCATGATAGGATATCAATTAAACATCATTTGGTCATGAGGTGACATCTCTAATTCGATTTTTTCACCTAATTGAGTCATCTCTGTTTCATTTACCTTCACATATCTTCTCCAAGCTCTGAAGCAGTAAGGATAAGCTTGTGGTTTTTATTTTCAAAGAAAACTCTCACCATTATCAAGCAAGGTTGTTCATCATATTAAGCGAGATTGTTCATCATATTAAGTGAGGCTTTATAGGTTTTAGAGAAGCTAACAAGTTCTCTTTACAAGAAACATGGCAGAGGAGAAGAAGGTCCATAGAGGGGGACATTGTCTAAGATACGAGCCCGAGAATGTAAATGATGTTATGGAGGATAAAATGGTAATGGAGGCTTTTAGCAAAGATGGTTGTCTCAAATTTTGTGAAAAGCTACAGGGTTGCCACACTCAGGTGTCCAAAGAGTTTTCTCTACATTTTAGTGGAACCATTACAAAAGTTGGAATGATAAATATGCCAGTGACACTTGAGATCATAGCTACTGTGACAGAGATAGCAAGGGGACAACAATATTAGTTTAAAGGTTTTAGGTTTGACATGGAGCCATGCAAGGATTTTATGAAACCTAAATATGTAGACATGGACTTGAACAATGCAATACCCAAAATTTGTATCAAGGAAAACTATGCAAAGCTACTATTCAACATCCAAAGATATTTCACATGTGAAGGAAGGTACGATAAAGTCTACACTTATCATTTCAAACTGCTGTTGCATTTCACATGAATGATATCATTAGATTTTCCATTTTACTTGCATAGAAGCCTTGCCAAAATGGCTGACAAAGTTCAAGCTAAATCTAATGGCTGTGAAACATCTTTGTTTCATCACGGTTTGATTAAGTTATTGGTTTTAAATGAGCTTCAGAAAATAAATAGAGATTGGTCTTCCTTTTTATTTATGAGTGGATTTGAAATGGAAGCCCTAACCCCATCTAGAAACCCTAAGATCAAGGGGAATCCTTCACCACCAGTAGCAGAATCTAGTCAGCCAGTGATTACTAAAGCAAAGAGGTTTGTGAAGTTGAAACCAAGGAAACAGGTTGAAGATAGAACTAAGAACGCATCAGTGCTTGTTGCAAAAATCCCATCACCTGCAAAACAAAAAGTAGAAAGTGTCAAAGAAACAAAACAAAAAAAGGTGGGCAGAAAGCTAAGAGGCCAAGTGGAGGATTTGGAGCTACAATTAAAACAACCTCAAGATGAACTAAAGAGTAGAGTTACAAAATGACATATTCAAAGCAAACTCAAAATGGAAAAATGAGGATTAAATTTTGTAAAGGTTATGTTTTTAGTTCATGTAGCTAATGGTTTTGATGAGGTTAGTGATTTTATAAAGTTCTAGCATATTTTTGTTTCAAATTTTGAAAAAAAACTGGAAAAACTTCTTACACAGCAGTTTCGTAGCGCCTGTAGTGCAAAAAGGGTGAAATGCGATACGAAATTGTTGTAGCAGCTTTTTCACCTTTTTCCTTATCAAATTTTGGAGGGAAAACCATGCATTTTGACATGAAATTTCTAAGGAATCTATTTCAAGTGATTATCAAAGCAACCCTGAAGGAAAGGAAGCTAAATTTTGAAGGAAAATGGGTAAAAACACTGCACTACAAAAAGTGCTACGAAACTGTGTTGTTTTCGTAGCGCAAGTCTGTTTTCACTATTTTGAGAAGTTCAAAGTGGTTTTACACAGCTGGCATGAAGGGATGACTTGGGAAATATGTAAATCATGTTCCTGAAATCAATTGGCCTCGAAGTTATGGATTAGAAGTGGTCAGAATATCTCAAGAAACCAAAAGAATCCTAAGCCTAAAAACACGGGAGCAATTTTCTAAATTGCAGGAGATCAACATCATCAACATTATGGTCATAACAGGTTGGAGCTCAACATCAGGATTTGACTTATTGGAAAGATAGGTGGAAAATGATGTAATTAAGTTTATATAAATCTGTTTTAAGTGGAATCAAAAGAGTTCTAATTCTATTTGTAATAGGACTCTATATTAGTTTTATAGTTGTGTTTGTAATAAATACCATGTTTTATGGTTAGAATAGGTGTCAACGCATAGGAATTCGATGTATCTAGTTGTGGATAAGCTTATCTTGTGATTTAAATGATCTATAAAATATCAAGGAGTCGAAATAGAAAAGGCTGGACATTTGTTAGCAAAAATAATTTGTTTTATGTAAGTGTCTGTTTTCAGCCTAATACAGAATTTCTACGTAGAAAACTCAAGATTCATAAGGAGTTCTTGTATGTTCTTGTTCTGATGGCATCTTTTCAATATTCTATTGCATTGGTGTTTGCTTATGTTACTTAGAATTCATCAATGATGCTCTGACTTCCTTCATAGACAAACTGACTATGTGTTTCACTGTTCTACATGTTTATTCCTTGACTTGAACTCTGATATGCCTTGACTTCCATGCTAGGTAGATTATTTTGGTTTTTCTTAAGCAATTATGACTCCATAAGCCCAATGTATACTTGCTAATGTGATTTACAACTATTTTATATCATTTATCTGTTTTTATCCCATATAGAGTTAGCCATCTACATATTTATCAAAAATCATAAACCCTTGAGAGAGCCCTCTCAAGTTGAGGAGGCTAAGTCTCAACCAAAAGATTGGTTTGAAATAGTTGCACAAGATTGGTTTGATGAGAAACCTATCAAGTCTGATTTTGTGATAAAATTTTGGTGCGTCTTCCAGGATTCTGAAGATTATACTTTCCCGAGATTTTGAAGCTGAACTTTTGAAGGTAGCAAGAGCTCAGAAAAATTTTCTAGGCTGCATCTACCTTGGTGACTCCATTTAAATTTTATTTGTTCAAAGGTGGCTTCGAGAAGGAGATACACGAGGAGTAATCTTGACCTAGATCCACCTACTATCGTGGACAATTCAAACACCATTCAAGAGGCAGTCAAGGCATTTCTGAAATATCAGGTACTCCATCTCATTCGAAATCCTTGTCCTCTGAAATATCAAGAAGTCCCGAAGACAAAAGAGTTGATGATAAAATTCATGAGGTTTTGTTTAGATCAGAAAATGAAAAGGAGCTAATTGAAATTATCTTAGACTTACATAAGAGAGGAATTGACACCTCAGCTCTAGTAACACAAGAAGACAAAGAGGAATTCTGGGAAGTTGTCACTTCAGAGTTTTTGTTGGAAAGAGAGTCTCTTGACAAATTAAAGGAGCTTGATCCTTTCGAAGTATTGTTAAAAAGTAAAGCTGGTTTACCTCTTCCCAACTGGAGCTTAATTATTAGTGGCCTACAAAGACTAAGCAATCCTCCTCATAGCAGTTTGTCATCTACTGTTTCTGCCTTTCCTAAAATTACCACAGTACCTCTGACCATGGCTAGAAATCCACCTACTACACCTGCTAGATACGCCCCTCTTGTCCTTCCTGTTTTCTTACATGACATCCCTAGTAAATATGCTACTAGAATTAAAACATGGGTAAGTGATGAAGACATTACAACAGAGGATCATGTAGATCAATTTAATGACATTATAGATAGGGAGGAGGTTGATCATGAAGATGTTAAATTGAGATTGTTCGCTCAGAGTTTTACTGGTGAGGTTAGGAAATGGTATAAAGCTATTGCCCCCAGAAGTATTCATAATTGGAATGAATTTGAAGATGTTTTCCTAAGAAAATGGGGAAATAGAACTAATCTAGTACAAGCCCTTACTAAATATAGTACTTTGAAAAGAGCTTCTGATGAAACTGTCCAAAAATTTTCAAAAAGGTTTAATAAAGTGTTAGATTATATTCCTTCTCATTTGAAACCACTAGAAGCTTTAGCTCAAATGAGGTATGATGAAGCTTTTGATTATGAGTTTTCCATACTGCTGAGAGAAAGAGAATCTCCTACACTTGTTGAAATGCAAAATGATGCTGTGAAAGTGGAGGTTAATTTGATCGCAGCTTAAAATTCAAAAATGGGTAAAGCTAAGTTGAAAGAAGAAGAGAAAACTTCATCCTCTACCTCTCAATACAAACTGGATTCAATTATGAAAACAATGGAAAAATTGATGGATAGATTAGCCCTTGGCAATACCTCTGCTCCTCCTGCACAACATGAACCTCAATTTAGAAATCCTTAGTTCAAGAGACCTCAAAATCAGCAAAGACCAAGGGAGAATAGAAATTAGCAGCCTGATCCTCCAGTGAAACCTCCTTTTTAGCAGAATTTGGTTGATGAATAAGATGACCCTGAAGTTCCTGAGGAGTCTATTCATTGTTTTGATGAAGAAATTTCAGGAATTTTCTTGACTAAGGAAGAACATGATCAATCAGATCAAAACAATCATGAAGAAGAAACATCAGACTATCTAAAGGGGTATCAACATGCTATTTTTGAGATGCAGAAACAATATAATCTCAGAAATAGGAATGTACCTATCATTGCAAACAAGACACAACCTAAGAAGGATGCACCTAAGGTTGCTTATGGCAAGAAGGAAGCTCCTAAGTTCGTTGAAGGTAAGAAATATGCATCAGCTATCCCTCCTACCAAAGAAATTAAAAAATCTGTTTCTGTTTTCAATCTTGAGAATGAAATTTCTAAGAAATATCAGTCCCTTTTGGTGAGATTCTCAAGGTAGATGAATATAAAAGCAAGATTGTTAAAATGCTAAACTCACAACTAGGAGCTACTGATATCTTGAATGTATTAGAAGATCATCCGACCATATATTTGGGTCCAAGACTAGAAGATGAACAGAATGAGGAAGTCCCTCCTTTTTATGTAAGCCTTAACATTCACGACATGACATTTCACAATGCTATGTTGGATTCAGGGGCCTCTCATAATCTTATGCCCAAAGTAATCATGGAAAGAATGGGGTTAGAAATAACCAGACCATATAAATATTTGTTTTCTTTTGATTCAAAAAGAGTTAAATGCATTGGTTTAATCAAGGATGTTGTTGTTGGTCTGACACAAGTTCTTGCTAAGACTATAGTCATGGACATTGTAGTGGCAGAAATTCCATCGATGTTTGGTATGTTGTTTTCAAGGTCATGGGTAGCAAAAATTAAAGGTACAATGCAAATGGATCTTACTTATGCTACTATTCCAGTCTTTGGGGAGAAAATAAGATTGTATCGAGAGACAAGGATGGCCTACATGGTGAGTAGCAAAAATAAACCCCAAAACTTTCCAATTTATTCTCTTGATACTAAACTTGGTTCTGCTATTCTTTTCAATGAATTGACTAATGAAGCAGAAGAAGAAAGGAAAGCAGAAAATCAAAATTCTGAAATTCAGCAGTTTGAAAATCAGCAAACAGAAGGTCAGCAAGTCAAAAATAAAGAGGAAGAAGGTTGGTGGTCATTGTATTTTGATGGATCAATAGGCAGAGAAGGAGTAGGAGCAGGGATTTGGATTAGAAATCCAAGTGATGAGAGTAAGTTCTTTTCCTATAAACTTAATTTTGATTGCATGAACAACATGGTTGAATATGAATCCTTGATTTTGGGTCTAGAAATGTTGAAAAGAATGAATGCTCAAAACATTTCTGTTTTTGGAGATTCAAAATTAGTCATAAAACAGATTGAGGGTGTTTATCAAACCAAGGACACAAGGATGAAAGCATATAAGAATTTGGTTTTGGACATGTTAGAAAATTTTCAAGCTTATTCATTCACAGTCAAAACTAGAGAACAAAACTCCATTGCTGACTCTCTTGCTGTCTCTGCAAGTGTTTTAATTATTCCTATGCACTCCATAGAAAAGTATGAAGTTGAGGTCTGCCATAGGCCAGCCATCCCTGATAATATTACTCATTGGCAAGTTTTTGAGGATGATCAACATGTGAAAAAATTTATTGAGCTGAAAGAAGAGTTTGAAAATGTACAAGTAGATCAGCAGAACATGTTGGCTGAATCTAAAGGGAGTTCTGAAGTTTTGCAATTAAAGAATAATTCTATACCAAAGGGACTCATTCCTCTAGAATTTTTTTTTGATCAAAATAATGTTTTTAAATCCCCTAAGATGCAAGCTTATGATGAAGAAGTTGAGAGCTGTAACCTTGGTACTATAGCTATGCCCAAGATGATTAAAATTTCAAAATTTCTTTCAGCTGAAATGAAGTTTAAGTATGTTGAAATGATGAAAATATTAATAGATGTCTTTGCTTGGAACTATGCTGATTTGAAAGAATATGATCTCGCCATTATTCAGCACACTATTCCCATAAAAGAAAATGAAAGACCTTTCAAGCAGAAGTTAAGGGGGATCAACCCACTTCTCATGCCCTTGATTGAGAAGGAGGTTAAAAAGCTCTTTGATGCCAAAATCATAGTCCCAATCAGATTTTCAAATTGGCTTGCAAATTTGGTTCCGATTAGAAAGAAGAGTGGAGAAATTAGAATATGCATTGACTTTAGAAATTTGAATAAATCTCCCCTGAAAGATAATTATCCTCTCCCAAAGATGGATCAAATTTTGCGAACTATTTTGGGTTCTCAGAGAATGTCTATGCCTGATGGTTTTTCAGCTTATAATCAAATCCTTGTGCATCCTGATGATCAGAAAAAAACAAGCTTTACTACACCATGGGGTACTTTTATGTACGCCAAGATGCCATTCGGTCTCATGAATGCAGGAGCTACCTTTCAGAGGGCAATGGACATTGCATTTTCTGAAGAGAAGGACAAGATGGTGGTTTTGTATCTTGATGAAATAAAAGTATTCTCAAGGAAGGAAGAAGATCACTTAAAACACTTGGAAAGAATTCTACTGAAATGTAGAAGGTTTGGCATTTCTCTAAATCCCACCAAAAGTATTTTTTCTTTAACTTCAGGTAAATTACTTGGGCATATCATTTCTAAATATGGAATTAATATTGATCCAAGCAGGGTCAATACAATTCAGAAGGTAGAGTTGCCAAGAATTAGGAAAGAGATTTAATCTTTTCTTGGAAAGGTAAATTTTGTAAGGTGATTTATTCCTAATTTTGCTGAGATTGTGAAGGACATAACAAGGATGCTAAAGAAGGGAGTTGATATTAAGTGGATAGCAGAGGCAAGAAACTCATTTGAAGAGATCAAAAGAGCACTCACACAGGCACCAGTATTGATCAGTCTAGATTTCTCAAAGGAATTTATGGTTTTTACCTTTGCATCAGAGAATACTATCGCTGGATTTCTACTACAAAAAGGACAACAAGGTATTGAGCAGCCGATTTCTTTATTTAGTAGGACATTAGCCAATTCTGAGCTAAAGTATAAAATATTAAAAAATCAAGCCTATGCTCTTGTGAAGGTTATCACAAATTTTAGAATTTATATTCTGCATTCTCATATTGTGGCGTTTGTTCCTAATACTGTTGTGAACGACATCCTCACTCAGGCCGACCCTGATGGTAAGAGGGTGAAATGGATTTCCAAGTTGCTAGAATATGTTATAGAGATTAAACCAACAAAATTGGTCAAAGGGAAAGGCTTGGAAAAGATGATGGCACAGTCAAACTTTGATTGTCTTGACATAAATTGGATTGCGGAAATATCAGAAATTTCAGATGATAAGTAGGAACTAGTTCCTATTGAAGAAAAATATATCACTTCATATTGGTACAAGGAAGTTTTTTTTGTCCTACAGCACCATAAAGCACCTTCTGATTTAACAAATTCCAAAGCAAGGTTTGTTAAACTGAAATATTTGAGATACTTTATATTTGACAGAAATATGTTTTGGAAGGATACTGGCAGAATTTTGCTGAATTGCTTGCTAGAGGAGGAGGTTGATAAAGTGATAGAGGAATTTCACAAAGGGGATTGTGGAGGTCACCATTATTGGAAGGCGACAGTGAACAAAATTTTGAGAGCAGGGTATTATTGGCCTACAATGTTTAAGGATGTATAGAAGCGGGTTGTTGCCTGCCATGAATGCCAGATTTTCGAGGGTAAGAAGAAACTTGTACCCTTGCCTTTAATGCCTATTTATGTAGAAGTGCCATTCCAGCAGTGGGGACTAGATTTTATCAAGGAGATTCATCCATCATCTTCAGGTCAACATCGTTGGATTCTTACAGCGACTGATTATTTTACCAAATGGATTGAAGCAATCCCAACTAGGAAAGAAAATGATTCTATGATTATTTATTTCTTAGAAAATAATATCTTGTCTAGGTTTGGTTGCCCCATGAAGATTATAACTGATAATGCACAAGCATTCAAGTCTAAGAAGATGATCAATTTCTGTCATCAATATCATATTACTCTCTAGCATTCTACTGCATACTATCTGCAAGGAAATGACCTTGCTGAATCTTCTAATAAGAGCATTGTGAGGATCATTAAAAAAGTGTTGCAGGAAAATAAGAAGGCCTGGAATTTGAAGCTGAAGTATGCCTTATGGGCTGACAGGATATGCACAAAGAGGTCAATCGGAACTTCACCATATTAATTGGTATATGGCGCATAGGATATTTTTCCTACACCACTAGGAGTACCTGTTATGAAGATGATTCAAGGATTGGAAGAGGAACCAAATGAAATCCAAAGGAGAATTAATCAGATGATATCTATGCAAGAGAAAATGAATGAAGTTTATGACAGCAATCAACAATCTCAAAATAGAATCAAGAGGACATTTTATAAGAAGATCAAGGAAGAGAGTTTTCAAATTCAAGATGAAATGCTGAAATGGGAGGCCAGAATTGAAGAGAAAGGCAAACATGGTAAGTTTTAGAACTTATGGAAAGGTCCTTTCAAGATAGTTGCTTTTCATGGAAACAATACTTACATATTGCAGGAGATAGATGGAAAACCATATGTTGGAGGACCTGTCAATGGCAGGTTTTTGAAGCATTATTCTTCCTAAAATATGATGGATTTTTCATGTCATTGTATATATTCCATTTTACAAGTTTTTTTTGCTAATAATGACAAGCAAGATCAACAAGTTTGAGCCCCAGGTGAAGGCCATTAGAGCTTGAGGAGGAAGCTTGGAAATTTCAAGGTTTTTTTTGTTTTCATCAAGAAAATGGATAGCAGTACTGGAACTACTGGTTCTTAGTGTACCACAGGGGCACACTATCCCAAGTGGAACCTCTATTATCACTAATTTTTTTTTTCAAACATGGCATGTCAACTCTGTTTTGATCATGATCTAAATAGTTTTGAAAGTCATTTTAGCATGGTTAAGGGTATGTCATAGTTTTAGAGGTTTAGTGTTCACCATCAAAATTCAAATAAGGTCTTTTTAGGTCCATTCCATAGTCAAAAAGTTCACGTTTTTCATTTAAGGGTCATCTAAGTAAGTTTTGGGTCGATTTTCTACAATTAGCCACAAATCCACAGTTTCGTAGTGTTATTAGTTCAAAAAATGATTTTTGCGCTACGAAAGCGCTGCTACTTTCATAGCGCAAAGTGCGAAAATTACACTATGAGCGCTACGAAAGCGCAGTTTCTTAGATTTCGTGTCAAATAAGCCGGGTTATGTCAGTTTCAGTTGAGGAATGACATGATAGGGGTATGGTGAGTTAATTAGTTACCAGATTCGATGTACTTACCTATCCTTCAGTCATCATGGTCATGATGGGATATCAATTAAACATCATTTGGTCATGAGGTGACATCTCTAATTCGAATTTTTTTCCTAATTGAGTCATCTCTATTTCATTTACCTTCACATATGTTCTCCAAGCTCTGAAGCAGTAAGGATAAGCTTGTGGTTGTTCTTTTCAAAGACAACTCTCACCATTATCAAGCGAGGTTGTTCATCATATCAAGCGAGGCTGTTCATCATATCAAGTGAGGTTGTTTTACAGGTTTTAGAGAAGCTAACAAGTTCTCTTTACAAGAAACATGGTAGAGGAGAAGAAGGTCCACAGAGGGGGACATTGTCTAAGATACGAGCTTGAGAATGTAAATGTTGTTATGGAGGATCAAATGGTAATGGAGGCTTTTAGCAAAGATGGTTGTCTCAAATTTTGTGAAAAGCTACAGGGTTGCCACACTAAGGTGTCCAAAGATTTTTCTCTACATTTCAGTGGAACCACTACCAAATTTTGAATGATAAATATGCCAGTGACGCCTGAGCTCATAGCTGTTGTGACAGAGATACCAAGGGGACATCAATCTTGGTTTAAAGGTTTTAGGTTTGACATGGAGCCCTGCAAGGAGTTTATGAAACCTGAATATATAGACATGGACTTGAACAATGCAATACCCAGAAGCTGTATCAAGGACAACTATGAAAATCTTCTATTCAACATCCAAATATATTTCACATGTGAAGGCAGGTACCATAAAGTCTACACTTATCATTTAAAACTGTTGTTGCATTTCACAGGAATGATATCATTAGATTTACCATTTTACTTGCATTGAAAACTTGCCAAAATGGCTGACAAATTTCAAGCTAAATTTGATGGCTGTGAAACAAATTTGTTTCATCACATTTTTATTGAGTTACTGGTTTTAAATGAGCTTCAAAAAATAAATAGAGATTGGTCTTCCTTTTTATTTATGAGTGGATTTGAAATGGAAGCCCTAACCCCAGCTAGAAACCCTAAGATCAAGGGGAATCCTTCACCACCAGTAGCAGAATCTAGTCAGCCAGTGATTACTAAAGCAAAGAGGTTTGTGAAGTTGAAACCAAGGAAACAGGTTGAAGATAGAACTGAGAAAGCATCACTGCTTGTTGCAAAAACCCCATCACCTGCAAAAAAGAAAGTAGAAAGGGTCAAACAAACAAAACAAAAACAGGTGGCCAGAAAGCTAAGAGGCCAAGTGGGGGATTTGGAGCTACAATTAAAACAGTCTCAAGATGAACTAAAGAGCAGAGTTACAAAATGACATATTCAAAGCAAACTCAAAATGGAAAAATGAGGATTAAATTTTTTAAAGGTTATGTTTTTAGTTCATTTAGATGATGGTTTTGATGAGGCTAGTGATTGTCTAAAGTTATATCATATTTTTGTTTCAAATTTTGAAAAAAAACTAGAAAAAACTGCTTACACAACAGTTTCGTAGCGTCTGTAGTGCAAAAATGGTGAAATGCGCTACGAAACTGTTGTAGCAGTTTTTTCACCCTTTTCCTTATCAAATTTTGGAGGGAACACCATGCATTTTGACTTGAAATTTCTAAGGAATCTATGTCAATTGACTATGAAAGCAACCCTGAAGGAAAGGAAGCTAAATTTTGAAGTAAAATGGGTAAAAATACTGCGCTACAAAAAGCACTACGAAACTATGATGTTTTCGTAGCGCAAGTCTGTTTTCACTGTTTTGAGAAGTTTGAAGTGGTTTTACACCGCTGGCATGAAGGGATGACTTGTGACATATTTCAAACATGTTCCTGACATCAATTAGCCTTGAAGTTATGTATTAGAAGTGGTCATAATATCTCAAGAAACCAAAAGAATCCTAAGCCTAAAAACAGGGTAGCAGTTTCCTAAATTGCAAGAGATCAACATCATCAGCATTATGGTCATAACAGGTTGGAGCTCAACATCAGGATTTGACTTATTGGAAAGATAGGTGGAAAATGATGTAATTAATTTTAGATAAAGATATTTTAAGTGGAATCAAAAGAGTTCTAATTCTATTTGTAATAGGACTCTATATTAGTTTTACAGCTGTGTTTGTAATAAATACCATGTTTTATGGTTAGAATAGGTGTCAAAGCATAGGAATTCGATGTATCTAGTTGTGGATAAGCTTATCTTGTGATGTAAATGATCTATAAAAGATCAAGGAGTCGAAATAGAAAAGGTTGGACATTTGTTAGCAAAAAGACTATGTTTTATGTAAGTGACAATTTTCAGCCTAATACAGAATTTCTACTTAGACAACTCAAGATTCATAAGGAGTTCTTATATGTTCTTGTTCTGATGGCATATTTTCAATATTCTATTGCAGTGGTGTTTGCTTATGTTACTCAGAATTCATCAATGATGCTCTGACTCCCTTCATAGACAAAATGACTGAGTGTTTCACTGTTCTACATGTTTATTCCTTGACTTGAACTCTGATATGCCTTGACTTCCATGCTAATGTTATGAAGGTAAATCCTCTCTGCGGACATAGAAGATCCCTAGTGGCATGGGCTCAGTGTTAAATTCCTCTGTCGGCGCGAGGGTGTAACTAGCTACTCGTGCCAAGGTAGAAATAGGGATTTTCACAGCTCTTCTTAGGGAAATGTCAACAAGAAGAATGTTGCTTTCATCAAAAGGGATGCAAGGATGGTATTTTCAAAGCATGACACTACTTATTGGTCACAAAAATGACCCTCCAATGTGCGAGTTGGGGATTTCAGGGAGAGTGACAATTTTTTTTGTAACAGATGCCCCCTAAAGCATGAAGTCTGAGAGAGAGGGAGGGGTGAAATGCTTTATGAGAACACGTTCGAACCAAACACCATTGTCAGAAGACCTGCAATTACAAATACAACTGATATCTGTGAGACATGAATCATGTGGCATGGGTGCAGCCATCCATAATAGAGTATATAAAAATTGAGATCCGAGGTATGGACACATCCATCCAGCAGGAAGGATCAATAAATAGACTCAGGTATGGTCGCAACCATCCAATCAAGAGATTCATGCAATAAGTCATAATAATCCACAAAAATCCGCAGCCTGGAGTTTATCAGACAAAACCCAGGGTCTTTCACTCCATCTCGACCTGAACATGTACAATTTCGAGCATGCGAATATATGAGCTGAAGTCGAACATGCAGGAAAATCGTCTGATTACCAGCCAATGATGAAAGTTGTTAACGGACGCAAGAGAAACCACCAATGATGACGATGGCCCTCAAGGTACAAAAGGTAAAATCTACGGAATGTGAAAAATGATCTGACATCGAACATCCGCAGAATCAGTTGATTGAAGGCCAATGATGTGAACCTTGCGTCAAATGTGAAAAACCTGCCATTGAGGCATGCATGCTCTAAGGTACCAAAAGGGAGTCTCTAGATCAAATTCCTGGATAATGAGCTGAAGTCGATAGGAAGTGACCTGGTCGAAGGAGGGCGATAACGTTTCCAACATCATCGACACGAGACAGAGGAACATGGTGAAAGTGGATCAGGACCAATAGGAGATCAGAGGAAGGTTGACAACTACAAAGGCAAACTTCTCTTGAACATATTAACAACATGACACTTGATTTGGCAGTATTTGACATCAAAGGATCTGAGGTCATGGTGATGTGGCAAAGAGTAGATGAGAGGTCAAAAGAGATTACCCAAACCCATGAAGGTAAAAATGACGAAATGATATGTCCCCAACCTGACACAAATGCAGACAAGTGCCATGTTCAAGAGCGACATACTGCCAACATAACTAAAACTTGGTTCCATTTTCCCCCACCATTTCTGGCGAGTACCTTGATTATTTTTTAAAAAAAGCTTGAAGGGGATAGCATATGCTTGCACTGTAAGTTTTTCCTTTGGACAAATCCAACCTAGTACATTTTACGAGCCCTAGGAAGGAGGAAATTGAATAACGTCATGGTGACAAAGTCCGATGTCATCAAGGTTTAACGAGTCTGACAAAGGAAGAACTCGACATCTTTTCATGTTTAGAGAGTTTGAAAAGAAGGCAATAAAGAAAACTCCATCAGTCCCTTTTCATAGGTAGTCTCACAGATCCGAAAAGGTAGAAAACAGTGTCTGAGAGAACCTCTTAGTTGCGATAGGCTAAGGTATTCATTTTTCATAAATAATCCATCCCAGCCCGAAAAAGGGTTAAACGTATATTGGGTAGATATGGTTTCGCAGCCATTTAACGAGTTCAAAACGATAAGAATCTCGACAATATTTTCAATTTTAGAGAGTAAAAAAAGAGCTGAAAGATGACTCCAGTAGTGACTTTTTCGTGTTTTTACTGAGTTCGAAAAAGTATAAAATATAACTCATTACTTCATCATTTTCGCAAAAAAACCTGTTGCTGCACAAGAGACATGTGTAAAACCCATCTCTTGAAAATAATATAATAAAATAATCAAAAAAATGCCTTAAAACCTAATTAAGGTTGTGAAAAAGTTATAAAATGCCAAAAATGGTAATAATAATTTCTTTTCACTTTTTACCTCTTGTGGAGCAATAGTTACCCATTTCACTGTGCAATCTTGTGGCGACGATAGCAGCCAATCCAACAGACCAATCACAAATCTGTCAACTCTAGGTAAGAGCCGAGATCCCTCTCGTCATTTTAAGTCATTTATTTCTACCTGCATCGTTCAATTTCGAATTTTGGGGGAGGAAATGCAAAAATTAGGGCCCTGCAGTTGGCGCGGGTTTCGAGCACGGAGTCATGCCAACCGCCCTATTTTTTACACCAAGGTGTGCCGATTGGTGCGATTGTTTTGGAAACAGTCGCACCAACCACGCAAACCATTTCTAGACAAAATGCTGATCAAATACCCCAACAATTTACAAATTTAAGGTTAAAAATTGACTAATACGACTCATATGAATGTGTTTGCAGGTAGAAAGAAGCAAAATGGTCATTGAATGGAAAGAACAGGAAAATAGTGAAGAAGATGAGTTGGCCATGGAAAATGAGAGAACCATGGAAGCTCTCAGAAACTGTGGTCTGAAAAAATTCTTCCTAATGCCATGTCTTCGAGCTCAACCAGAGTTATTACAGTATCTAGTCAACATTTGGGATGAAAATCAAGAGAAGTTCATCCTTCAGGATCAAGAACTTGAGATTGATGTCTCTGACGTGTATTTCATCACAGGATTATCGCGGAGGGGAGCAGCACCAATCCTAACTGGCACCTGGCCTTGCATGGAAAATATGACCATGGTGATAGACAGGGTATGTCCAAGAGCACAGAAGGGATCAGGTAGTGGGAAAGTTGATATACAAACTATCCCAGATTTGACACTAGACGTGGAGCTACATACCATTTACAAGCTGCGGGATCACAAGCACCACATGAAGCAACAAAGACACAGTTGCTTCTTGCTGTAGACTGCATGGCATCGACCATATACAACTAGGCAGAGGCTATGACGATAAACATGAAGTGCCAACTAACAAAAATGTAAAAAGACCAAACTGAAAAAATTTGGTTATGGAACCATTATGGTATCATTATTCTTGGAACAACTACCCATTTTTCAGCGACAGGAGGTCATAGTCCCGACACCACTAGCGAGAGAACCACGGATGGCTCAATGGGAATATTTGATGCCAAGGGTAGGGGGAAATCAACAGATGTCCTGGAGACCAGAATTATTTGATTGGCTCTGACGACAACTGATTGTCATGGATGACTGGCCCTACTTTGGCACAGATTTCACTGATGATCCGGACCTCCCACTCTTGGAGGGAGAATATTGGGATGAATATTTGGGTGAGACTCATTTGTTAATATTTATGAGTATTATGATTTATTTATTTATTTATGCATGTTCTGACATTAAATCCATGTACTTGCAGACATTGGCCCAGGGAGACCTGCCGGCATGTCATCGATAGCGAGGCGAATCCCTCGCGATTTCGACCCTCAAGGCGAGGGAAGCGAGGAAGATGAGATAGTGCGCAACCTGGAGGGGATCACATGAGGAGTCCTAGATTATGCAAATTTTGACGATGTTCCTCACGCCTACCAGAGACATACCGTAGGGGTGCCCAGCCAAATTCACAGCTTGCGGAGGTGGCTAGTATGGGCAGTGACATGTTATCATGAGCACCATGCTGATTAGACATCTAGGTTTTATTTTATCTACATATTTGAGAGACATGATGTCTCAGGATGTAACATAAACACACATATATTTTTTGAAGTTATGATGCACACAGTTTCAAACATGCGATATATATATATATTTCCCTACATGGATCTTTTACATATGATGATTTTTTTACAAATTACGCAAATGTCTATCTAATAAAATGTTAGCCACTGTATCATTTAATGTGTTCATTCGTCTAGGAGTATGTTGATAGGTAATAAAATCAAAATGTATTTCCAACAAACGAATACGTAAATGAAATCGTAGAATGTGTGGATTTCTAACTGAATAATGATTATTGAGTTGCAGAACGACAAGCTGTGAATCTAGATTTACAAGCAATGTGCGTATGCCAAGGTTGATCGCCTCGGTTAATAGCTCAATGACAGTGCTATATTCAACGACATTGTTTGTAGTTCGTCCTAGACAAATACCTTGCAGATCTATCAACTCATTAGTAGGATCATAAATTACCCAGGCTGCCGAAGACAAATTCCTGGTACTATGGGAAGTACCATCCGTGAAACCGACATAAGGGGTAATATACATCTACACAATAAGCAAGACCCAATAAGCAGGAAAACGCTCACAAAGCACACCAAACTAGAAAACATGTACAAAAATGAAAACAACACCTATGTACACCTATTACACATGAATTACTCACGCATAATATTTTTTGAGATACATCCCATTTCTGTGTTGTTCAAGAGGATGACCTTCGTAGTCAATTAGCTCATAGGCCCCATTTTGCAACACACGTTTAATGATGTTGGGTCCATGCTACATAGGTTGAAATTTGACTGCCCCCAGCTTATCACGAGCTTGGTCATACAAGAGGACGAGATCTCCTTCAATGAAAGAACGAGGGGAAAATGACTGATCAAAATGAGCTTTGACTCGCTTTTTTTGTGCTTCAATAACGAGAGCAGAAAAGCGACGGGTTTCATCTAGCCTTTCTAAATATAGGAGACGTTATTCTTCTAGCGAAGTATTCGGCAGTAATTCAATAGCCAACTTGATCGAATGTATTTCACATTCAATAAGGAGAGTAGCTTCCACGCCATAAACCAACTAGAAAGGAGTGAACCTGGTTGCGTTCTTAACTGAGGTTCGGTATGCCCAAAGAGCCGAAAATAACAAGAGATTCCAATTTGATTTGTGGATCCCAATCATATGTTGAAGCATCATGACAAGGACTTTGTTCACAGCTTCAACCTGGTCATTGGCTTGAGGGTAGTACGGCGTTGAGCTGTCGTGACACAGACCCAACTTAGAAGTCAACTCCGCCACCATATAATGCCGAAAATGGAAACCATGATCGGTAACAATGGCTTGAGGGACACCAAACCTAGAAAAATGTGATTGAATATGAACTGAGCAGCTGTCTTACCGTCAACGACAAGTGTAGGCATTGCTTCGACCCATTTGGTGAAGTAGTCCACAGTTACGATAATATAAGCATGCCCCCCGACTAAGTGAGGGTTACACGTCATAAAATCGATGCCCCACTTCGCAAAGGGACCAACAGTAATGATAGGCTGAAGAGGAATGGGTGGCGCATGCAACTTGCGTTGATAAATTTGGCAATCATGGCATTTACGAACTGCGACAATACAATATTTGAAAATAGAAGGCCAAAAATAACCAGCACGAAGACTCTTCTGTGCAGTAGCATAACCAGACATGTGACCACCACAGGCACCACTATGAAAATCATTCAGAGCTTTCTTGGCTTCCTCGAGAGTCAAACATCGCTGGAGTATGGAATCGACTCCAATACGATAGAGAGTATCTCCAACTATACGATAAGGTTTCGACTGATGGAGGATGCGTCGGCGGGCATCCTTCATCAACTCAGATCTAAAATATGAAGTTTGGAGATAGACGATGATATCACCATACCAAGGATCGAGGATGTTAATCAAGAAAAGCGAATCGTTTGGAATTAAGTCCTCAGAATGAGAAGGAGCGGAGTCGGAAGGGAGAGAACAAAGTAAATCAGCAAAGACCAATGATTTCTTAGATTTGGCAGTAGTAAATTCCAAATAAAACTCTTGGAGGATGATAATCCACTTTGAGTATTTTCCCCCCAGCAATTGTTGAGACAATATATAGGTCATGGGGTTGCACTCAGAAATCACCGTCACTGTATGCAAAAGAATATAATGGCGAAAACGTTGAACAACTTGAACATCGACCAATGCTAACTTCTCGACGTGGGCATAACGCGTTTCGGGGTCGAGAAGGTCACGAGACAAGTAATAAATAACATGCTCATGACCTTCATCATCGTCTTATACCAAAACTATGGAAATCGTGCTAAAAGCGGCAGCCAAATAAAGGAAAAAATCACGATGATAATCTGGAGGGTATAGGAGAGGAGCATTGACCAAAAATGTTTTCAATGCATCGAAATATTTTTGAGCTATCTCATCCCAATAAAAAGGAACGCCTTGCTTTAAAAATCTTGTGAATCCTTTAGCTACTTTAGCATAGTTAGGTATAAAATGAGGAAGAAAATCAACTTTCCCTTGTAAACTCTACAACTGATGCAATGAGAAAGGAGAGGGGAGATTGATAATAGCCTCAACTTTGAGAGGATCCAGGAAAATATCGTCTTTGGAAATTATAAACCCTAAGAGTCTACCAGAATAGATGCAGAAGACACACTTATGTGGATTAAGCCGAATGTTATAGTGTCTACAATGAAGAAAAATATGACGAAGATGGTCAGGATGATCCCTATGCTTAGCTGAATGAGTCATAAGTTCATCCAGATAAGGCTAAATGATGTGACGAATATCATGAAAGGCATAAGACATCGCGCGCTGAAATGTGGCCTCGATATTATTCAAACCAAAGGGAAGCTTCTTATATGCAAAGGTACCCCAAGGAAAGATAAAGGCAGTCTTGTGTTGATCAGTCGGGAGAATGTTGATCTGATTATAACCCAAAAAATCGTCCATAAGTGAAAAAATCTCACTCTTGACACAATCGTTAATGATTTGATCGATGAAAGGAGTAGGATAATTATCCTTAGGACAAGCTCGATTGATATCACGATAGTCAACACAGACATGAATAGTGCCCTATTTCTTGTCGACAGAAACAATATTAGAAACCCATTCTGTCAAGGGAATCAGATAAATGAAACCAGCTTTGAGAAGATTTTCCACTTCGGCATTAATGGCAGCAGTTTTCCTAGGATGCACTGGACAAAGACGCTGATGAACAGGTTTCAAACCGAGGTAAGTAGGAATCTCATGTACCATGATGCTAGGATCAATGTCGGGAATTTATTCATAGGACCATGCAAAGACATCACGGAATTCACGAAAAAAGATAGTATAAACTTGTACTTCATCCGAAGAACAAGTAACCCCAATATGGATGTTCTCAATGATTCCCAGTTTAATGGAAATGTCGATAGGCATCATCTAAGTGATGTTACTCAATTTACCTTTCTAAAAAACCTCATGGACCTGAATAGGTGTTTGAAGCGGAGGAGAAGGAACCTGAGAGGAAAAACTCTCAAGACAGGTAGACATGGCCCCGAGGCTTGGTAGAAACAAGGAACGATGATAAACATCATCCCACAGCAGATCGTCGAGAGACAGGGTTTCCACGATAGCCTCATCGGAAGGAAACACTTCGTTCGAATGATCTGGTGAATCAAAATCACCAAGCCAAGGGGATCGGGAATAGATGTCAAGAGTCACGCTCGAAGGAGCAGAATCAAAGGATGGAGTGTCCGATGCAGCAATGAGTTCACAATAATCAATTTAAATCGGACTCAACCGCATCGAATCTCCAAACGAATCGATCTGTTCAGGAGAAGGGATAACCCAGGGGTCGTCGGTACAAGAAATCATGTTGACCTGAATAGTATTCGGTGGTGGAAGAGGGAAAACACCCATGAGAGCAGGATCCTTGAAAAGGCCTGGCCCAACGCTCTCATAGGGAGTAGGAATCCTGTCCACATACAGAATGTTGTTCTCGGAAGAAGAAGTGAAAAAATAAAATTGATCCACAGTAATAATCTTTCCTTCGTGTGGTAACTTCAAAACATGAAAGAGAGTGGATGGAACGCATAGCATGGCGTGAGTCGAATTGTGTTGGAGGAGAATATTATAATTGAGTTTTGCATCAACGACTTCGACGTCGACATTGACTGTCTTCCATTCTAACGTGATCGGTAAACTGGCGAGAGCACCAAGAGGTTTATATTCTCTTCCATCAAATGCTTTAAGGGCATTGGGTGATGAGGTAATAACTAGAGAACCAATGGCTTTCCAAAAAGTAGATGAAATAACACAGGTGGATGCACCCTCGTCCATGATGTCCCATTGAATATTCAAACCATTTATACCAACTTGAATGATGAGCGCAATTTGGTGCGGGAGTCGCGGAACGAAATTCTCCAAATCGAAAGCAAGTAGGCTAGTATTGGCAGGATCAATCCCACCAATCGCGGATAGCAAATATTTCCGTTGCAAAGGACAACCCTGAAGTACTTCTAACGCAGACATTGCAGATGGTGCCTGAGCCAAATCCTAAAAAATACTGTAATGTTGAGTGGCACAGGCGTTAGGATTTTACGAAGACTTATGGAGCACACCTTTGGAAGGTGGCCGCACAACGGATTTGGTGCTAGGCCATTCAATCTCAAGAGGGATAGAAATAGGAGGAGGAGGAGGACCATCAACGATCTCTTTCCCCATTGCCTGACACAAACCAGAATAATATTTCGATTGAGTAGCAATAGAAACGGGTGCAGAACTGTTCATCATGAACACTTGCAAACCATATGGGGCAGAGGACTAAGGGTGCTCTACCATCTGGGTCTGCTGAGGGAAAGGTTCTTTAAGAATGGCCAGAGCTCCTTGGGTGCCTTTGAGCAATCGACTCACTTCAGACCATCGAGGACAGTCCTTGGTGAAGTGCTCATCATCACAAATCAAATAAGGATACTTCGGTTTATGTTGAGAACTATCAGCAGAACGAGGTTTTGGAGAATCCTGTTTCGAGGTATCGGCTTTGGCCTTACCTTTACCCTTCTTCTTACCTTTAGAAGTGTTATCTATAGGATTAGCTTGAAAAACATTCACTTCTACGGGTGTGACAGAATTTGAAGTTGACTGAGAAGCTACATTATTGGAAGAAGTAGACTTCTACTTCCCAGAGTTAGATGAAGGAGACTTTTGAGAAGTCTGCGATACAGAACTAATAATACCATCAACGGATGGATTCACTGGTGGTTTAGAAGTTCCAGGTCGAGGAGCATCAGGCAAGATATCATACAATGTGATAGACTGAGAGTACACGAGATAAATGTACTGGGCGTAAGAAATGGCTTGTTCCTCGGTTACACATGCCCCCTTAGCAATGTCTTTGGTAATCTGATTGGCAAAGGAGGTAGTGAACCAATGAGTCAGAAGCTGATCAGGTATCTCAAATTTGATCATGCGATGATGACGCCGCCACTCATGAATATGATCCAAGATATGAGTAGCTTGGTCCTGTTTTAATGAAGTGAGGATATGCGTCTCGGCCTCATAGCAGATCGGTAACTAAAAATGTGTAAGGAATTCCATGGTTAAATAATTGAAATCTTGGAAAACTCCACAAGACAACTCAATGTACCACGTTGCAGCGGCACCAGTAAGAGTTCACTGGAAAAGATGGAGACGAATAGAATCGTCAACCCAAGAGTTATAAGAACACCACAAGTGGTAAGTCATAACATGCGTTTAGGGGTCTTCACCAGGTTTACCCTAAAATTTAGGACAATCACCAGGAATCTTGGTCGGAACTGGAGGTCAATATGAATTATGAAGAATAGGATCATTTGTAAACTTTGACACATTGGGTAATTCCAACGTAGCAAGAAATGGTAACTGAGTATTAAAAGTCATCGAAGGTCTTTGATATGGATCTGTGTGTACATTCTACCCAATCCAAGCGAGATTATATCCCCATACATTTTTTCTGGAAGATTCAGATCATAGGGATTAAAAACAAGATAATTTGGTTGATAATAGGATTGAGGACCAAGATATTGAGTCGAAGCAGACCACTGAGGTCCTTGCTAAGTAGCATAAAGATTTTGATGCGAAATGTAAGTATGACTTTGAGGTTGCTGATACACAGGTTGATTTTGAGGGTAAGGAATCTGAGGTGCGTTATATACTGGTTGATTTTGAGGGTTTGAAATTTCGGGTGCAATATATACTGGTTGATATGAGACTTAAGGGTAATAAGCGCCCTGCGGTTGTGCAGGTTGACCTTGCGGAGTAGGTTGAGCAGGCTGCAGAGTAGGGTAAACAGGTAAAACCGGCTGTGGAAACAAAGGAATATGTTGGTGGGTAGGTTGCAACGGTTGTTGAGCTGGTTGAACCTGCTAGTAAAATAGTTGTTGAGGGCCATCAGGTTGACCTTGTGGGAAAGGTTGGCTTGATGGTTGCGACAGACCAGGTTGTTCCTGATGACCAGGTTGACCCGGGGAAGGACCAAAGGGTTGTCTTGGTTGCACCATATTTGGGCCATACACGTGCGGCTGTGATTGAGGTGCAATAGGTTGTCCCTGTGATAGATAATTTTTCCCCCGGGACCAAAAGATGATCCAGGTTGATTCACAGGTTGACCGAAGAGATGAGAGGGTTGTCCATGTTGGACCAAAGGCTGTCCTTTTAAAGGTTAGCCTTGTGGACCATATGGTTGTCCTTGTGGACCGTAAGTAGGTCTCTGATGAGCTAAAGGTTGTCCCTGAGAGGGTCATCCTTGTAAGCCAGAGGGTTGCACAGGAAAATTAGGTCTAAACTGAGAAACGACTTGATGAGGATCAATAGGAGGAAAATAAACCGGAATACCATGCTCATCATAATAAAGCGGATATGAATAAACAGGATTACCAACCACATCATAGTGATGGAACAGAGGATTAGCAGGAGCCTGAGACTACTGTTAACCCTGAGAATTCTGTTGCTAAACAACCAATAGATATTCTTCAAAAGTAAGACTGCCAAGAATCACAGGAGTAGTGGAAACTACACTAGAAGCAAGTGAGGCTTCCGTCGAAGGAGCATAACATCGGTGAATATCCAACATCAGCTCGTCAAACTCATAAGTAGAAACCAAAGGCATAGACAAGCCGCACAAATAGTAGGTCAAACTGGGACAAATGTAACAGTAACTGACGGATCTGATGCCGAAGGCGACGACCCCAAAGAAGGGAGGACCGAACTCCGAGGAGGAGTTACTATGATGGATTGTGATATGGAAGCAACACCAGACATAATTTGACTCAAAGATCTATATACAAGCAGAAGTGAGACTGATGGTGGTGAATATTGGATAGAGGCATGAGAGAGATCTTCAGGAAAGAGTTGATATTCTCCAGTGGAAGCAGGCATTCCTTCACTGCCAACAGGACTGGAGGAATTGTTGAGAATGCAACAAGATGATGGAGCTTAGTGAAATGAAGTCGCCTTCACTAAGTGGGTCCGCAGGCTATTTTTGGCGCAAAGTCTATTTTTAGACTATGTCTATTTTTAGACATATGGATCATGTTCTATGAGTTGCAGGATGCTATTTGTGGATGGTTGGTCAAGTCGGAAAAATAGATGGACTTCTATTTTTAGACATACTGGGCGGAATCTATTTTTAGATTGCCAGTCTAAAAATAGATATGTCGAATATTATTAGCTCTTAATAATATTTGGACTATAAACAGTATCTTATCCTCTTGGAGCACTTCAGTTTGATGCCTGGATGTGGCACATGCAGCTGACAGAAGGAATTACGCTATTCCTAGGGTCTAAGTGGAGCTATTGCATGTTGACTTCAGTTAGAACTCATGTGAGAGAGTTTGGTGGAGTTGATTGAGGAGTTGATGGAGTTGTGTTCAGTTTAACTGAGTTAAACATAGTTGAGCTAGTTGTATCTAGTCTAACTGATTGATACACTAGTGAGAGTGGTGTGAATTAATTATTAATTAATTCACTAATTAATCAACTAAAGAATACATCAGTTAACTTCAGTGCATGGACAGTTTCAGTGGAGACCAGTGCAGAGGTAGGTGAAAGAGCAGGTTGACTATCAGTTGTGACTATACTGGTGCATGAGATTTGCACACACATTGATGGAGAAGCCAATGAGGATTGCGCAGTACATACTGGTGGGATTCGAACTTGGATCTCATGATTATCCATATTGGATTGCGCAGTAGAGGCTGGCTAACAGGTGGAGCAGATTGGAGCATGTGTTTTGTATGATCTGAGCTTGTGTAGTGTGTAACAATTGGAGATTGTACTGAGAGCTTGTGAGGAGTTTGTAAAATGATTGTTACATGATCTCTATCATTATAATATACAGATATTTTGGGGTTTTCAGCTTTAAGCTTTCCCATAAATACTGTGTTTATATGTGTGATTGTTTATGGTTTTAATATGCGCATGTGATTGTTTATATTTCCGCAATTAATGATCAATAGTAGAAGAGGCTATGTATTATGCATGAAGCTCAAATAGTGTGTGATAAGGATAATCTCGGTGAATAATATAACAGTTATTCAAATTTCTACATGGTATCAGAGCGATATTGATCATTGGAGCAATTGCAAAACATTGAAGCGGTTGAGTTTTGTGCTGGTGGAATTCGAATTTGCAGCAGTGTTTTCTTGGTGTCAAAGTTGAGATGTCTTTCAATGGATTGTGATTGGAGTATTCCCTTGAGGGCAGCTCGAATTATATTGCATGGAAGGATAGGATGGAGGCATTGTTAGATGACAATGGGTTGAAGGAGTTCATAGATGCAGAAGTCCCAAAGCCTACTTCTACCGATGCTGCCGTAGTTGAAGCTTGGAAAAAGAAGACAGCAAAGTGTTGAAGGATTCTGTTGGAGGGCGTGAAGGATCACATAGTATCCAGCCTGCATGGTAAGGCTTCTCCATACTTGATGTGGAAAGCCTTGATAGATTTATTCCAAAGCAAGAGCGACCAGAGGAAGTTGGCGCTCAAGGATAAATTCAGAAACATAAAGATGGAGAAAGGCGACAGTATGCCCAAGTACCTCACGAAGTTCACCCAATGCAGGGATGAGCTGGGAAGTGTGGGGGTGATTGTAGATGATGAGGACTTGGTGAGCTTGGCTCTCCTTGGGCTTCCGAAGAGTTGGCATTCCTATCAGGATTCTGTCAATGGTCGGGAGAAATTGCCAGAATGGGAGCGACTTAGGTCGAATCTTGTGTAAGAGGAGATAATGTGGAATACCAGAGACGGATCTTCATCAAAGGCATCTGATGAAGAGAATTGTGCTTTGGCTTCCAAAGCAAAGAAGGGGAAGAGCAAGAAAACTTCTTAGTCTGGTGTGAAAGGCAAGAAGCAGAACATGTCCAAGGTGAAGTGCTTTCACTGTCACCAACACAGACATTATGCCACAAATTGTCTGCAGAAGAAGAAAAATAAGTAGGTTGTTGGATCTGAAGCTGGATAGGCCTTAGCCTCGTAGTTTGAGCTGTATTTTTCACTGATCTCATGCTTGGTCTCAAGTGTGGCGGGATCAGTGTGGTTTCTGGACAGTGGTGCGTCTTTTCACATGACAGGAGATCGAGATTTGTTTACTGATATGGATGAGAAAGATCTTGGAGTGCACATCGAGATGGGCGATGATGGTAGATACAGTGCGACTGGTATCGGTACCATTTCCTTTGAGAGGGAGTCTGGTAAACCCTTCAAATTGAAGGAAGTGATGCATGTTCCAAGATTGAAGAAGAATCTTATCTATGTGGCTATGTTAGAAGACAAGGGATATGATGTTGTTTTTAGCGAAGGAAAGGCTTTCCTGCGCAGTAAGGCAAGTGGTGAGACCCGGAAGATATGGGTTCGAGTTAAGAACCTTTATCAATTGTAGGTAGATGGTTGTGCAGCAATGGCATGCAAGGCAGAAGAAGTGGTGAGCCGGGATGATGGCGAGTTGTGGCACCGGAGATTGGGCCACCTTCACCATGGAGCTTTGAAGATACTGCAGCAGATTTCTATTGGGCTTCCTAAAGGCACTCTTGCACAGTCAGATCAGTGCAAGGGATGTACCTTGGGAAAATTTGTGAAAGCCACCTTTCACGAGAAGGATAGTCGCACCACGACGATCCTTGAGAGAATTCACACATACGTGTGTGGACCTTTCTCAGTAGCTTCGACAGCAAAGCACAGGTACTATGTGATCTTTGTTGATGATTTTTCTCGGAAGTGTTGGATCTTCTTCATGCAGAAGAAGAGCAAGACATACTCAAAGTTCTGTGAGTTCAAGGCATTGGTTGAGAAAGAATCGGGGAAGCAGGTGAAGGCTCTTAGGAGCGACAATGGTGGTGAATTCATCTCTAGCGAATTCAAGGACTTTTGCAGCGCAGAAGGAATTCGAAGAGAGCTCATAGCACCTCATAACCCACAGCAGAATGGGGTTGCTGAGCGGAAGAACAGAACGATCGTGGGTGCTGCACGGGCGATGTTGCATGATCAGGGCCTACCCATACACTTGTGGGCGGAGGCATGCAATACTGCAGTATATGTGCAGAACCGTTGTCCTCACAGGATACTTGGCATGAGTACACCTGAGGAGGCGTTTTCCCATTTGAGGATTTTTGGTTCACCTGTTTACATTAATGTGACGAAGGATGCCAGGAAGAACCTGGAGCCGACTGCAGGGGTTGGGATATTTGTGGGGTACACTGATACACCCCACAACTATCGTGTGTATTTTCCAGATAGTCGCAAGACTGTTGTGCGACAGGATATCAAATTTCATGAGGAGAAAGCCATGAAGTGTTCGCTTGAGAGGGAGCCACACTTGCATGCAGATGAGGAGCTATTAGTTCCTAAGGATGAGCCTCAGGATGTGGATCAGCCACAAGAGGAGGTTCATGGAGTGGAAGAAACCACTCATGCAGCGCCAACCATCAGAGGGTGGAAGCGCACTACAGAAGCTGAGCGACTGGCTCAAGATGCAGAGAAGGTTGTAGGAGCACCTACATCACAGCATAGACAGAGACAGTCACCTGACCGGTATACTGGATACATGGCTCTTATGAGCAAGTGTATTGTGACAGAGCCATCCTCTTTCGAGGAAGCTGTGGAGGACCTCGCATGGGTAGATGCCATGGTGGAAGAGTATGATTCGATTGTCAGAAACAGTGCATGGGAGATTGTCCCGAGACCAAAGGGGAAATCAGTGGTGGGTTCGAGATGGATCTACAAAGTGAAGCAGGCAGCTGACGGGAGTGTGGAGAAGTACAAGGCAAGATTTGTTGCTCGAGGCTTTTCACAGATTGAGGGGATCGATTATGAGGAGACCTTTGCACCTGTCACAAGGTATTCTTCCATACGGACGATTCTTGCTCTCTCAGCGCAGATGGGGTGGCACATTCATCAGATGGATGTGAAGACTGCGTTCCTCCATGGGGTGATTGAGGAGGTGGTGTACATAGAGCAGCCCGAAGGTTTCAAGATCTTCAGCAAGAAACAGAGCGTGTGCTCAAGAGAGTCAGATGGGTTGGGAAGCAAGCACCCGTGCTTGGCACACACCTCCAATAGACATTTATTTCATCGACTTGTGATTCTCCAAGAGTGAGGTGGATCCAACCTATACCGTATTGTGGTGGAGGGTGTTGCTGATCATTGTACTTTATGTAGATGGATTTGATTTTGGACAGTGAGGCCGTTGATACTCTCATGCAAGGAGGACCTGCTAAGAGTTTGAGATGAAGGACTGCCTCCTTCATTATTTCCTAGGATTGGAAATTTGGCAGCGCAGTGGTGGACTGTTTGTTTCTCCGGGTAAGTATGCCTGGGAGATACCGGAGAAGTTCAACATGCGTGGCTGCAAGCCTGTTGATACTCCTCTTCCTAGTGGTTGGAGGAAGGAGGATGCTACTTCAGCGGAGGTAGTGGATGCCACTGTTTATCGACAGTTGGTGGGGTCACTTATGTATCTGGTCAATACACAACCCAACATATGCTATGCTGTTAACCAGCTTTCACAAGCTATGGTTAAGCCAACCAAGCTCTTCTAGAAGGCAAGAAAGCATGTATTGCGTTATCTCAGAGGCACATCGGGATATGGATTGTGGTACAGATAGGAGGATGAGGTGAGGCTATGTGGCTTCACGGATGCAGATTAGGCAGGGAGCCCAACGGACAGAAAGAGCACATCTGGAGTGATTTTCAGTATCGGGTCGACAGCAGTTTCTTGGTACAGCAAGAAGCAGAGATCCGTGGCACTCAGTTCAGCAGAGGCCGAGTATATGGCAGCAAGTTTGGCTGCATGCGAGGCTATATGGATGAGGAAGATCTTGTTCGGGTTGTTCATTTCACACTTGGATCCTACCATGATTTATTGTGATAACCATAGTTGCATCAAACTCTCAGTTAATCTAGTTTTTCATGATAGATCCAAACACATTGACATCCGATATCATCATATCATAGATTGTGTGCAGCGGAGGATCATGTTACTTTCATACATTCCTACGGAGGATCAGGATGCTGATATCTTGACGAAGGCGCTCACCAGGAGAAAATTCGAATACCACAGAGGCAGGATAGGGGTTGCAGATAATCCTTATCTTGTTGAGAGGGAGTGTTGAGATTGCAACAAGATGATGAGCTTAGTGGAAAGAAGTCGCCTTCACTAAGTGGGCCCATAGGCTATTTTTGGCGCAAAGTCTATTTTTAGACATATGGATCATGTTCTATGAGTTGCAAGATGCTATTTGTGGATGGTTGGTCAGTTGGAAAAATATATGGACTTCTATTTTTAGACATATCATGAATCTATTTTAGATTTTTATGGTCTAAAAATAGATATGTCAAATATTATTAGCTCTTAATAATATTTGACTATAAATATCTTATCCTCAAGTAACACTTCGTCCGTCACTTCTAATGTGGCACATGCAACCGACATAAGGAATTACGTCATTCCTAGGTCTAAGTGGAGGTATCGTATGGCTGACTTCAGTTAGAACTCAGGTGACAGAATTGGTGGAGTTGATTGAGGAGTTAATGGAGTTGTGTTCAGTTTAACCGAGTTAAACATAGTTGAGCTAGTTGTATCTAGTCTAACTGATTGATACACTAGTGAGAGTGGTGTGAATTAATTATTAATTAATTCACTAATTAATCAACTAAATAATACATCAGTTAACTCAGTGCATGGACAGTTTCAGTGGAGATCAGTGGAGAGGTAGGTGAAAGGGTAAGTGTGACTATCAGTTGTGACTATACTGGTGCATGAGTTTTTGCACCACACTTCATGGAGAAGCCAATGAGGATTGCGCAGTACATCTTGGTGGGATTCGAACTTGGATCTCATGATTATCCATATTGGATTATGCAGTAGAGGCTGGCTTACAGGTGGAGCAGATTGGAGCGTGTGATGTGTATGATCTGAGCTTGTGTAGTGTGTAACAATTGGAGATAGTGCTGAGAGCTTGTGAGGAGTTTGTACTATGATTGTTACATGATCTCTATGATTATAATATATAGATAGTTGGGGGTTTTCAGCTTTAAGCTTTCCCATAAATACTGTGTTTATATGTGTGATTGTTTATGGTTTTAATGTGCGCATGCGATTGTTTATATTTCCTCTAATGATCAATGGTAGAAGAGGTTATGTATTATGCATGAAGAACAAATAGTGTGTGATCAGGATAATCTCGGTGAATAATTGAACAATTATTCAAATTTCTACATATG